>JAYXIM010057507.1:0-397328 GCA_037575425.1 Anastrepha fraterculus | reverse complement strand
ACCAAGTACACTCCCTTGGGGTACTCCGGCACAAATTTTTTTCATTTAAGAATATTCTTGACCAATTTTAACTCTGTAGCAACGATTATTAATATATGACTCCATCACCTTGGTAAATTGTCTGGAAGCAAGGTCTTTCATTTGTAAATTAATCCTTCGTGCCAAACTTTATCAAACGCCTGTGCGACATCTTAGAATATGGCTGCGCAGACTTTCTTCTTCTATAACATATGCAATCCGATGAGATCAAGTTCAGTTGAGTGCTTTTCCCGAAAACCGAACTGATGTGAGGGGATAAGTTCTTTTAATAATATAATATGTTTTAGTCTTGTCAAAAACAATTTTTCAAAAAGCTTTCCCATTATGGCTAACAGTGAAATAGGTCTGTACGAGGTTAATTCATTAGTATCTTTTCCGGACTTAAAAAATAAATAATTGGCGCGTACACTTCTGTTAGGTGTTTGGCCGAGCTCCTCCTCCTATTTGTGGTGTGCGTGTTGATGTTGTTCCACAAATGGAGGGAACTACAGTTTCAAGCCGACTCCGAACGGCAGATATTTTTATGAGGAGCGTTTTCATGGCAGAAATACACTCGGAGGTTTGCCATTGCCTGCCGAGGGGCGACCGCTATTAGAAAAATGTTTTTATTAATTTTGCTTTCACCGAGATTCGAACCAACGACCTCTCTGTGAATTCCGAATGGTAATCACGCACCTACCCATTCGGCTACGGCGGCCGCCCTTTTCCGGACTTAGGAATCATTATTATCTCTGATACTTTCCATTGTGAAGGGAAGTACCTTTAGTTTTAATCAAACGTTCATTGTACGTAGCAATTTTCTTAAAGCTTTTGGTGAGAGTTTTTTAAAACTTCAGATGTGATAAGATCAAAGCCAGGCGATTTCTTAAGCTTTAATTTTTTTATTTATTAAGCAATTCTCCGGTTGCAATCGGTTGGATGCACGTTGAATCCTGCACAGTTGAAAGATCATTAAAAGTGCCTTCAATTGGCTGACAAATTTTTTCTAAGTGTAAGGCAAACGCCTCTGTGAAAGATTTTTAAAATCTCAGCTGGATACGATTGGCGGCAATATTTCTTTTGAATTACTGGTTTGCTCATCCAAGTAGCATTTTGAATTTGCGTCGAAAAGTCTTTAAGTTCATTAGCAATGTCTTCAGAACTCTATATTATGCTTTTTACGTCTATTTTTTCATGGATATATTTGTGAAGTAGTCCCAGTCAGTAAGTTTGTTTGAAAGGCAGACATTGTGCGTAATTTTTTTTTAATTCCCCTCCAATGGTGAGAAAAATGGGTAAATGGTCTGAGTTTAGTTCGACTCCATCTTCAATAAATATTAGGTTTCCCGGAATATGTTTTGTAACAAAGAGATCGATTAAATCGGGTGTTTTAGGCGGGTCTATTGGCCAATATGTTGGATTACCCGTAGAGATAATATCACAGCCTAGTTGTTGGGAGGCATTCAATAACTCGCGGCCTTTACTAGTTGTTAAACGGGAGCCTCAGTTTACATGTTTTGCGTTGAAGTCTCCTCTAATCACAAATCTTCCCTTATGTTTATTTAAAAAAAATTTGTATTGATCACATTTGATATTATGTCTTGGTGGAAGTACTAATCTTTTCTTCCTCATAATGTTCTAAAGATTTTTTTACCAAAATGGCCCTGCCTCCTCTAGCATGATTTAGAGGATGATTAGAACAATACATAAAATAATTTCTGAAATTGATGAGCATTTGCTTTGTTAGGTGAGTTTCTGATATAAGACAAATGTCGATTTCTCTGTTTTCAAGAATAAGTTCAAGTTCCTCCTTTTTCTTCATGATTTTTCTCTTTTTGGTGTCTTGCTTTTGTTCAAGCTTTTCAATTCTTTTCAAAAGCAATTGGTTGAAGGCGACTTGCTCATTTAACTTCGACAGAATTTGTTCAAGAGCATTGGATTTGCTTGGTACGCTGTTGTTATTCTTTTCAGATATGACTTCTGCGAAGCTTCTTTCTGGTACAACAGTAGCATTTACATTAAGAACTGTTTTTCTTGTGTTGTGTTCATTTCTATTTTCGGTGCTTTTATTGCGCAGTTTTTGAAGATGTTTTGCAACTTTGCATCCTCGATGGCTGGCTGGATGGTTCTTCCCACAGTTACAAGGCGGTTGAGTATCCTTAGGCAGTTGAGTATCCTCCTTTGTACATTCAATTGTGGCATAATTTCCGGCTCATTTTACGCATTTTGGTGGTTTACAGCAGTAATTTTTTGTATGCAAGAAACCTTGACTAGAGCTGGGAAAACCATCGATGGCACCATCGATATTATCGATGGAACCGATGGAGTGCGATAAATCGATGGAAATTTTTCGATGTCGATATATCGAATTTCTTTTTGGTTCCAACACGTGTGTAAGTAAATTGCAATATATAGTAAGATTTTGTTATTATTAATTTTTTCTGCCTTTCTTTACATAGAGGTCTACTTTTATTCTATTAGAGTACCCTGGCAGTTCCTCTGGTAAAATGGACAAGCTTTTGACCTCATCCCGTAAGCATTTTAAAAAGAAACAATTACAGGACAATTTTTAAGAATTTTTTTTTTTTAGAAAAAGATCATGATACCTCTCCAACATCATCAAATGAACCATCTTGTTCAAAATCTGAACCGGAGCCTAAGCGCAAAAAGTGTATTTCCGCAGTGTGGACACATTTTGACAAATTGCAAACCAAACAACTTGCAAAATGTCATTATTGTGGCAAAGAATATAAGACAAGCGGAAACACGTCCAACTTGTTAGAGCACTTAAAACGGGCCCACCCTCTTGCCCAGCAAGTTAATAACGAAACTACGTCTTCTCAGTTAGAGCGATATTTTACACGGACAGACGTTTACGGTCCAACATCTTCCAAAAAGGAAGCAATTGACAAAGCCATTGCTGCAATGGTCGCAACGGATTTGCAACCATTTAGCGTTGTCGAAGATATTGGACTTAGAAACTTGATGAGGGTGGTGGACCCTAGATACGTAATGCCCTGTCGAAAAACTCTGCGGGACACGCATATTAAAAATATGAACGAGAGTATGACGGAGAAATTGAAGGGCATTCTTGACTCCGTTGACTCGTGCGCTATCACAACAGATGCATGGACATCTCGTGCAAATGTTAGTTATCTAACTGTAACGTGTCACTTTATTTTAAATTTCGAGCTTAAGACGGCAGTGCTATCTACAAAGCCACTAATGGATGAGACAAACCATTCAAGTCTAAATATTGCCAACACATTGCGTGAAATATGCGATGAGTGGAAAGTGTTCGACAAACTGCACACCATTGTGACCGACAACGCAGCATCTATGATTAAAGCGTGCGAATTATTGAAAAAGAAACACTTACCGTGTTTTGCGCACACTCTTAATCTTGTTGTGCAAGATGCTTTAAATCTGGAAAATGTGCAAAACGTTTTAAAAATCACAAAAAGAATAGTGTCCTATTTTAAGAGTAGCGCTATTGCTTATGCAAAGTTCAAAGATGCCCAAGGCACCGAAAATCCTTGCTCTCTATTGCAAGAGGTCCCTACTCGCTGGAACAGCGCATTACAAATGATTCAGAGAGTGTTGCGGACAAGAGAGCCCCTAACTGGCACCCTTTTAAGATGCCATAATGCTCCGATTCCACTGTCAGAGGATCAATTTCGGATTTTGAAGGACTTGTGCTCGCTTTTGGAACCGTTCGAAAAAGCCACAAAACATGCGTCTGCTGTAAAGGGCGTTACAATTTCAATAATTGCTCCTGCAATTTTCGCCTTATCGCAAAGTTTGGAAGAGCTCCATGAGCAGATGTTAACACCTGTAGGGAGAGAAACTTGCGAGTTTTTACAGAGCAACGTAAAAAACAGGCTCTTCTCATATGAGAATAGATCAGCACCACGCCTTGGAACTCTTCTTGACCCACGCTTCAAAAAGGAGGGTTTCCAAAATCCGTCAAATGCCCAGCAGGCCATGTTGATGTTGGAGGGAGAGGTTCATAATATAATACAGGACGTGAGATCTAAAAATTCCACAGAGGAACTGCCAAGGAATGAGGAGACTCCATTTTTATTTAAATGCATGGCAGGAAAAATAAAAGAAAAAAACAAAAGTTCACGGGCGGACTCAATTATTACCATTCGCCAATATATGGAGCAGCGCAATGCTCTTCATGACAGCGATCCGCTCCAATATTGGCAGGTAAGTTAAGTGTAGTTTTTTTTAACAACTTTCATAATTGTACTTTCTACAATACAGATTAACAAGGAACATTTATTTGCACTTGGACAATGCGCAATAAAATTCTTGTGTATACCAGCAAGTTCAGCTGAATCAGAGCGCACATTCAGTAAAACAGGAGCTATTGTGACGGAACGGAGAGCATGTTTAAAACCTAAACAAGTGAACACATTGGTTTTTATTAACAAAAATCAATGGCTACTTTAAAATAACTGTGATATTGGAACGAATTGTTTTTTTTTTTTTAAATAAGAACCTCTCATTAGCATTAAGTTTGGAAATCACCTTTTGTTTTGTAGTATTTAAGAATAGCAGCTATCCGCTGCATAGTACAAGAAGGACCTCTCATTAGCATTAAGTTCGGAAATCGCCTTTTGTTTTGTAGTATTTAAGTGTAGCAGCTATCCGCTGCATAGTACAATAAGGACCTCTCATTAGCATTAAGTTTGGAAATCGCCTTTTGTTTTGTTTTTGCTTAGAGAGATTTTTGTTTTCGTTTTTTGGACTTAGAACGAGAAGTCACCCTTTTTTTATCTTCAAGTTTAACTTGAAACTATAAATTTTGTTTTTATATTAAAGAACATTCACAAATTACAAGCTAAAATCATTTTAATATATTTTCGATGGAATTAATTTATAAAGGGCTAACTTATAGTAGTTAAATTATACGCTAGATAATTCGTATCGATGATTATAGACAAGGTCATGAGTTCTGATACTTTTGGTTGACCCTTTTTGAATATTTGAAACTTTGTAATATTGAAAAACGACACCAAAATATATATGTTGAATAACTCGTTTAAATTTTCGATGGAACCATCGATAGTATCGATGGTTTTTTCCATCGATGGAAAAAATATCGAGTGGAGCAACCATCGATGGATTCCCAGCTCTAACCTTGACATTGCTTATACTGCGGAATTAGCTTTGAAGGTTTCAGAGGTTCTACTTTGACGACAGAAATCAGCATGTGTTTAATTTTATACACTTTTTTAATTTCTTCATTTGGTTCGAAATATACAACGAACATATTTAGAGGCTCTTTTGCTCAAACTAAAATGTTTGCGGAAACTAAAATGTTTGTGACTTTTAGACCTTGTTGCTTTAAGTCAGACACAATTTCATCTGGATCACATGAATGGTGTAGGTCCTTTACAATGGCTCTCAATTTTATGGTTTGTTTATTTTCATATGAGTGCCAGGAGAGTTTGTTCTCATTAAAAATCTTTGTAATTTTTCTATAATCAGAACTATCGTAAAGATATATTTTATATGAATCTTTGCCTGTAAGTTTCAACGAGAAATTTAAAGTCGTGTTGTTTTTCAGTATTTCTTGATAGCTTTTATCGACACCTGAAAGCATTATTGGTAGTGGAATTGGTTATCTAACCCACGGAGTTGTTTCTTTTGCTGTCTCTAAAACCGTGTCAGGAGAGCCTTCAATTCTTCGTTTTTTCGATTGCCTTTTCGGCTTGCTGCGAATGAACTCCATCTCTTTGATAACCTCATCTTCATCAGTAAAATATTCTATTCGAGGTTCGCTCGTCTTCTCCGAGTTTAATTTTAAATTTTTAATTTCTTTTTTAAGATCTTCATTTTCTTTTTTTATAGATGCGCAAAAATTCTCTAACTCTTGTATTTTTCCTAGTAGGGGTTGTATTTGGAGATTTTGCCAACCACCGGAAGGTGGCGCTTTTTGTGTAATTTTCGCATTTGGCAATTCTTCAGATGAGAACAGCTGGTCGCTACTGTTTACGATATTGAGTTGCGGAGCAGGATAGCTGATTTCTTATTTTGCAAATTTAACTTAGAAAGAAAACGTTATTTTACACTTGTCCAGTTAACTTTTCGCGGAGATTTAAGAAATTTGAAATTTAAATATTTTTGATTTTGTTACCAATAGCTGAAGATTTTGGACTACCACCAATGGACGATGTGGGCCATCCAATAGCAGCAGCACCGTGGTATCTTTTGTTTTTTTTTTGCTTTGTTTTTATAAATATTTCTGAAACTTTTTCAGACACTTCGAATAGTTCGTGTTCACTGTGTAATTGTAAACGTTCAAGTTCAAGTTGGCAACACTGAGTAAATTTTGTTATGCATTTTATTGTTTTGACGCCTTTGTTTGTTGTTTTTGTTATTGTTTTATTTTTCACTTTGCTCAAGCTCTGAGCGCCAAATTTTTAATAAGGAAAGTTTACGTTTATTGTACACTATTTGTATGTTATTTTATACACTACCGATTAAGAAAATTTTCTTTAATCGGGCTTGCACAATTTTATATTTATTTGCCACTTGACACTCAGGTAATCTTTCACATAAAAAATTCACTGAAGGATTCACTTTCAGATGGTTTAAGGGTTGCCACAACGTTTTGGTGGATATATGTTTGGAAGAAGAATGATGGGTACGCCAATTTTTAATGTAAGAATGTGCGGCGGCATACCTGGCAAATCAAACGAATTCAAGAAATTAGTTGGATAGTTGACAGCCTCGTCTTGATTCTCCACAGTATCGATGGACTTATATGTTGTCGTTTCACTGGGTATTCCATGCTGAATGGTGCAGTTGATGGTATTGACATCGATGTTTATGGCTGCTTATATAGCACGCGTACTGAGCCACTTATGGTTTTTGTAGTTTTGTGCAATGTTTGGGAAAACTTTTTGCACCAGTTCGTGATCTTCCAGAGGTTTGCTGGCAGGGTGATACATTGTGTATCATAGATTCATCAATTTCCATTCACCCATTTCCAATATCCAATAAATGCTTTGCAAAATTTCCAGCCGATGCATCCCGTTGTAGTTATACACGCATGCTAGTTTTCAAAGTCAATTTCTGTAAATGATGATGATTTAAGACACGCATTAAGTTCATCAGCGGGTGTTGATCGTGGTATAATGGGCAATGTTTTTCGAAAATCACCAGACAATAAAATGAGTGCGCCACTGAAGATCCGTCTGTTTCCTCTCAAATCTCGCAGTGTACGGTCAAGCGCTTCCAATGCTTTCTTTTGAGACATGGTACATTCGTCCCATATGATAATTTGACACGTTTAGAGTACTTTTCCCATTCCACAGTTTTTGCTGATGTTGCATGTTGGGCCTCAGTGTTTTGCAAATTCAACGGCAGTTTCAATGCTGAATGCACTGTTCGGCCACCATCCAAAAGAGTTGCCGCAATTCCAGATGATGCAATAGCCAGTGCAATATTATTTTGTGATCGTATGGTTGCCAAAATTAGTGAAAGAAGAAAAGTCTTTTCTGTACCACCGGGTGCATCTATGAAAACCAGTCCACCGCTCAATTCTGTCAAACGCAATGCGTTGTTCTGGTGAACATGTCATATTCGTTTCCTCTGTGTGAAAATACATGGTTAGAAGATTTGAACTTTTTCTGTCTGAACCATTCCAACAATACCAAACGGGTCTATATTTGGGACAACAAAATTCTTGATTTTTCCCGCTCGGCGGAGCAAGTGCCGTACTAGGCGCATGGAAAAATAGCAGGATTCGTTAAAAATGCTCGAATTCGTCGTTATAAGTAAAATGTTTCAAAATAAATTTCTGACTTCATATCTATAATACAAGTTTTGCATTATTCTTTTATTAATTGGATAATCTTATGCGCAAAGATGTATGTTAATATATTATTGATCTACCATGAGACACCTAAAAGGAACTGACTGGAAAATTTCAATTGTACAAAATGTCGAAGTCGTAAAATTCTTTAAATTCTTATAAGTAAACGGGGGCTTTTTTTGCACGTTAGTGTATACTTTTGCGCGCACCTGACAGCAGCTAAAACAGTTACCAATTGCCAAGACTATTGCTATTCTGGCGCGCACTTAGAAGACATATTTATAAACATATACGAGTGCATACATAATTCAAAATAAGCGTCTGCATGTTGTTTTAAATAAGTCATGTAGAATTTTAGAATCTTACAGGTTTCACTACTTTTCTTCAAAATAAGGCTCTTATCACTTATATATGAAAAATTACATCATTCCATGTCTGCAGGTAAAAATCCGCTAAGGACAAAAAAGGTACCATCTACGAATTATTCACTACTGACTTTTGAAAAACCCATTGTGTACAGACATGCTGGCGCTTGCCATGATAAAAATACACGGTTCACCAAATATTTTTGTTTTCGTCATATAAAATAGGCTTATGGAAGGCTTAGGCGCATGGGGGAAGATTTGGTGGGCTCGTTTCATGAATGAACGAATTTTGCTTTGAGAATTATGCGCTTGCGATTATGAATGAAATAGTTTTTGTTGTATTAAAGATCATGCTTCTGTACATATAAAGGCATTTTGTTTTTGTAAGCACAATATTTGGAATATCGACTGATGGACGACAAATTTTACAGAATAAAGGGAGTATATTTTTATAAACATTTATGGAAAAATGTAAATATGATATATACCTATGTACTGGTATGTTAAGGGAAAAATTATATACTTTTATAATGAGATAAATACTAAAAATAAAATACTTATATTACGCATGTATGGTATATAGTACATACACACACATACATACATTATTGGCGCGTAAACCCTTTTTGGGTGTTTGGCTGAGCATCTCATCCTATTTGTGGTGTGCGTCTTGATGTTGTTCCACAAATGGAGGGACCTACGGTTTGAATCCGACCTACTGTAGGCAGTTCCACAAGTTCCAGAAAGAGGTACCTATGAGTTCCAGATGGATCTGACGAGGTGCTGCCAGAAGTGACATGAATCGGGTAACATTCTCAACACCGAAGCATTCTCAATCCAGTGTACAAAGTCCATTACGTGAAAGTTGGAGAGCCTACCTCGATGGAGGAAACCATGAGGAAGGTAATAAGTCCACACGAAAAGGTTAGGATTAAAGTTCCCACAACTGAATGGCCCACCGTCTCTGTCACGTAAATTGGACGGAAAAGCAAGAATTTGACGGTAAGTGGATTGTAATTGTAAATGCTCGATCCAAGTGCTTACACAGGTGCAACGAACTCGATCATCCGGCCAGATTTGGTAGAAGACTTCCACAATGGGCTAAGTGGAGCTCCCTTGGGCGTCACTAAAACGCTGGAGAAGAATAATTAGCTGGATTGATTCGAAATTGCGCGAAGTGCATGGCAGCAAAAGGTCCAAGGGAGAGAAGTCGTGGAAGACAACAGCAATCCATTTGCACGAGTGGCCATGGAGGCGGCAGGTCCGTTTTCAACAAGTGGTTCCGGCAATTAATATGTGAGCGTGGTTATGGACTACTTCAGTAAGTGGCCAGAAATGTTCGCTCTACCAAAACAGGAGGCCAAAGCTATTGCCGATGTTTTTGTTCAAAATTGGGTGACCATGTTTGGAGTGTCTATCATTGCATTCAGACTAAGGAAGGATTTTCAAATACGTAGTGTTCAAAAAGATGTATTGTTTCCTTGGAATTAAGAAAACACGTACAACTCCCTTGGACTCCCAATCAGAAATGGTTGAAAGATTCAACTGCAATCTAGAAGAGCGCTTGCGAAACGTAGTTGGAAAGTACCAACGAAATTGGGACAATCGCTTAGGTGTACATGAAACTACTGGCCAATCGCCTGCACGGACCATCTTTGGAAGCAATTTAAGGCTTCCGGGTGATTTAGCGATCGGAAGAGGTGCCAGTCCTGCTATGATGAAGGTAGTCATTGAGAAAGAATGCAGGATGACATGAATGAACTCCTTCCACCATCATGTGAGGTAACATACCCAGGTAATGAGTAACAAGGTGAAGGACCAATTTGACCGTGCTGCGAGGATGCGGCAAAGGTATTTTGGTACTTCTTTGTAAACCAAATAGAATGAAAGGGATTTTTCCAAAACTTCAAGCATCCTGGGAGGGTTCATACAGCAGACAGGCTTCAGCACCAATCACGGCAAGTACGGGGGAGCATTCTCTCATGATGTGAAGGGCATCAATAATATTCGGGAAGATGTAAGTTACAATGTATCGCAAATTAAGCGTCAAACAAGTTGGTTAGCACCAGCACCGTTTGATCCCAAGAGCATTGAGATCAAGGTTCGTCTTGACGTTTTAACGGCGAAATCGTTGCCGAAGCAATATTTGTTCCGGTTTGTCTTAGATGACAACTTTACCTGCTTTCTAGCCACTAAGCGATACTTATTGTAAGTTTGAGCTCTCCTTTTAGATCCTACGGGTTTACATGCCCCACTAGGTACTAAAGCAAAAATCTTATGCAAAAGCTTTTCTCTCAAATGCTAGATTGGGAGAAATCGATTTCATTGCGCCTCGACACCAGCTGGGAAAATTTCAAAGCCAATATACCATCAATAAGCATTCTCCGGTTTATAAATACCGAGCCGAGTGCACGCTGCCAAATTCAGGGCTCCACCGACGCGTCAATACGAGCATGTGGCTGGTTCGTATACATACGTATACTCTGGCTGGTGGAACAAAACTTACGCTGCATACTGCGAAGTCTAGAGTGGCTTCGCTGAAGACTAAATCTCTTCTGAGTTTAAAGCTCCTGGCAGTGAACCTTTTGGCCAAATTATGGTCACGAATAGCACCAATGTTGAGTCGACCAATTGAAAACCAATTGAAGAAAAATCACTCGGATCAAGTGTCTCGGGGTTGCATCGTGGACGAATTGAATAATTATGATTTATCGGTCCACAGTTAATCCTAAAAGACCCTGCACTATGGCCGATAATTTCCTCATCCAGTGCCACTTATCTGTGCAGTCAACGAGACTTTTTGTTGGCGGTCTTATGCAAGACACAAACGCTATTAAATTTCGATTTAAGAAAAACACAATTTATATACAAGATTAGGGTAGGCGAGCTCAAAATCGCCCGCGCGATATGCTGTGTGATCAAAATGCGAATGAAATTGCCCTGCAGTTGGCACAGGTATATACTTGCTGGAGAATGCACATATACAGTGAGTCAAGAAAGTATTGGCACTCTCGAATTATCAAAGTTATCAGCGCCATAACTTTTTTTGTAATGAAAGTATAAAAAATAGAAAACGGATTTTTCTAAATGTATTTATGTATTACCTATCTGAACAAAAAAAATTAATATCGACACAGGTTTACAAGCTCAACCGTGAAATATATCATCAAAAAAGTATTGGCACATTCTTTATGTTAGCTTATGCTTTTTCACTTTTGCTTTTTTACTTATTCGTACGTTTTAGGAATTGCATACGGTCGCACTCACTTTAGATTGCGATTTCAACGGACATAGACCAAAATGGGCCGTGGTGCTCCAATTTCCCTAGAATTACGTCAATTAATGATAAAACTGTGTTTAGAAAAAAATCCTAAGGCGAAATTGGAAAATTTGTCGATAAATCATGGTCCATCGTTCGAAACATCATTATGCATTATTGCAATACTGGCAAAATAGCTATGGAGAACAGATTTGGCCGCCCAAAAAACTTAACCGAACGACAGGAGCGAATTGTGGTATCCACGTTGGCACAAAATCTAAAAACTTCGGCTGTCAAATTGTGCGAGACCCTGCAAAACTCATTTCAAATCCATTTCGACCCCTACACTGTTCGGAATATCCTATATAAGGCCGGGTTCATTTCGAAGGCAAATAAGAAAAAGAGGCTAGAATTAGCTAAACAGCATTTAAATAAACCCGACGCGTTTTGGTAGTGATATTTAGAGATGAATCAAAATTAAATTTACTTGGGTCAGATGGAACACAAAAGATTTGGCGAAAGACAAATAAAGAGCTTCAAGAGAACAACCTGCTCAAAACATTTAAACACGGTGGAGGAAATGTGATGGTTTGGGGGAGTTTCGCGGCATCTGGTGTCGGAAATTGCTCGTGTTCATAGATGAGACAATCAGCCTTATTGTAAACTTCATGTGAATGAATTAATCCCATGAATTTTTTATTTCCCATGAATAAAAAATTCGTATCGTTAATTTCATGTGAATCAATCCTTATATTCGAATTTCGAATATGCTATTGTGAACATCACTCATGTTTTGTTTAGAAATTTTTGCAGAAAAAATTGTTGTTGTGTAGTCAAACATTTTTATTTTTGCGTTAAATATTAAAATTGTAATGATTAGTGCTTACTTGCGCCTTTGTTTAATTGAAGAAGAAACTAATACCAGTCAGCAATTGGCTGAACGAGTCTCCAGGAGGATATTACGCGACAAGTGTAATCCCCTTGAATTACCCAATGCAAGGTAAACATGCAAATAATTATACTCGTAAGCCAATAAATAGTACTAAAGACGAAATGCGTGAAATTGCTTTGGATTTTCATCAACAATTTAATATCCCAGGCATTATTGGCTGCATAGATGGCACACACATTAGAATTATAGGCCCTAGAAATAATAAACACTTATATTATAACAGAAAGGGTTACTATAGTATGAATATTTTGCTGGTAGATTGGTAAAATTTGTGTATGCTTTTACGTATGTTAATAATTTTGTCTGCAGGTATGTGATAACAAAATGGCAATAAGATACGTCGATGCTACACACGCTGGAGCCTGCAATGACTCATTAATTTGGAATACAAGTGAATTGAGGGTTTCAATGGAGCAGGATTACTTGCTGGGCACTAGAAATGTTTGGCTGCTAGGTAAAATTTTAATGAAATCTGTAAGTCCCAAAATCAAATTTTGTTCATAGGCGACGCTGGATATCCACTGGAGCCTTGGTTGCTAACACCCCACAGGTCAGCGAAAGAGGGCTCCACAGAAAGCAAATTTAATGAGGTTCATGCACGTGGACGCAACATTGTGGAAAGGACCACTGCCGTCTTAAAAAATAGATGGAGGTGTATACTAGGAGCCAGGGAGCTACATTATTCGCCTAAGAAAGCAGCTCAAGTTACTAATGTCTGTTGCGCGTTGCACAATATAGGTATGCTTAAAGTATCAGTGCGATGACACACCTTATATTTCAAATAAAGCTTCTCAACCGGAAATTTCTGAACACGTGCAGTTTGACGAATCTGAATCGCACTCATCATACCTCAATGAGGCTAAGCGTATTAGAGCAAATATAGGCAATTACCTTATGTAAATTTATGACAAAATGTTTTTATTATTGAATGACACCCTTCAAAGAAATGTCTGATTTGTATTAGCTCAAAAGCGGCTTTATTGTTAATCTTGCTTTACCAATTTGAAAAAATAAAGTACATAAAAATCATTTTTTTTTACAAAAACGTTCGAAACATTCTAATTAAGGCCTAAGCTTTTCTTTGCAGCTAGTATTTTCAAATTTTGAACCTCGATTTGGCTGTTTAGCAGTATGAGTTTACGGTCAACTTCAATTTTTATGAGCCGTTCAATTTCCGAATTGTGGCGTTTTGTTTCCTTTAGTAAACTGTTTTGAATATTTTGAAAGTTTTCGAGGCCTTGGCTTAATTCTTTTAATGGCCTTCTATTTCAGTATAGTGATGACTCTGGATTTCCAAGCCCTTTCTGACGTTGTCATTCATTTCTTTTTGAACATCTAGTTCAATGCTTAATAGCTCCGAATGGTTAATTTTTTTCCGAGTTTGCTGGCCAAGCTATTGTCCATGCAACTACATTCCACTTCAGAGTCCTCACTAGAGCTGTTGTCTTCATCACTACTGTTATTTTCACGTTGCTCACCAGTTGATTTCGTTGCATTCAAACCAAAAGGCTTGCCATCTTCGACACCTTCCGCAGCTGCTACTGACGCAGTTATATCCAAAATTGACTGTTCTAATACAGAAAAAACATGTTGCTTGCAAGGTCCTCCACCGGTCTTTTTCCTATTTTTGGTATTTTCGACAGCCTTGTTTCGTACGTATCGTTTTTGATCAATCCAAACCTGTAAGCAATGGCTATATAAATTATGGCAGATTCCATAGCCACATTGCATTGATAGTCACTTTTTTCCATTCGGAGATTGATTTTGATGGTGGGTCCATGCTATGGCGAGAATTGTTCAATTTCTTCCAAAAAGCCAGCACTTTATCTTTATTTTTTTTTGGAAGCCCTTTCCTATTTCAGGATTTTCGGCCATAGTGCTTACCAAGAAAGTCAACTGAGTTTTGTTTATAGACCTAATGTGATATAAAATAATTCTTAACTAAGTTTAATAAGCAATAAACAATCCTTACATTTTATCGAGTGTTGTTCCCCACTTTCAGTTTCGCGAACAAATTCTATACATTCACGTGGAAAAAAATTTGGTGACGGTTAGGGTAATTTTTCGAAAATGGGAAATTTTTCACATGTGAAGTTCACAATGAGAACAGAACAAATGTGGGAATTTTTTCATTGGGAATTGCACTCACGCGAAGTTTACAATAAGGCTTAATGTGTATCACAACATTTTTAAAGAAAATTTAAGTCCAAATTTTAAGTTATTCAGTCTAAAGGACGGCACACAAAGTAGCAGTGCGTTACAGCTGCAATGGAGGGAGCTGATTCCGCTACCTGTACCAATACTTTTTTTATGAGAATTTGTGCTTTATTTAACCTTTCAAGGTTGAGCTTGTTTTCTATTTTTTTATACTTTCATTAGAAGAAAAGATATAGCACTGAGAACTTTGATTTTTCGAGTGTGCCAATACTTTTTTGACTCACTGTATATATAATTTACTCTACGTAAATACTTTTACTCTACGTAAATACTGTATGCTTCGATGCTGGCGTCACTAAGACCATGAATTTCATAGGCACCATTCTGCTGGTTTGACAAACGAGGAAACTTTATTTGCGGTATGCGGCCAAAGTCCGCACACAAGTTAAACCACGATGAATGTAATGATGAAAGCAATAGTTGACAAAATTTGTCACTTACAGTGTTTTAATGAAGGCTTCATTGGTGGTAACCCGAACAACAAGCAATGTGATGAAGGATCCCAAGCAAGGCCGAGTGCCTTAGTGATATCGCTTCCATCGTCGAGCTTGAGTGGTGTTTCTCGATTATTATGTAGGTGGGTCCGGCTGCAACAATTCAGGATTATTGGAGCACCACTTTCTCAGTTTGAAACCTACTTTAGCCAGCAAGTTTGTGGCGTCACTCATAATGTTCTTGACTTCTTGAATGGACTCATCGCCTTTTATAAGTTCGTCGGCATAAAAATGGCGCTTTAATATTTTTGTTCATCAATGGCTAACTGGTGCATCGAACGAATTGAGAGCAATGAAACTTGTCTTGTATCATAAGTAACTGTGCACTGCAGATAAATATCGGACTCTGACACTCGCACACAACGATACTTCTTACAAATATCGTCCGTCCAAATACTCCCGTATAAATGCTGCAAGGGATCAATATAAAATTTTGCTGGTACCCGGAGCGAATAGTTCCCTGGAGTATGTGGAGAGCTCTTCCTTGGAGTATGTGGCGACAGATTCAAAGCTACTTCCAACCTCCCAAAAATTGCGTACTAGTGGATCGATTCGTAACCTATGTCATGTGATGACTACGTGGCCAGTATTGCTCACCTTTTTCGCTGTGATTGACCACTTATTACAACCCATCCTAACCTAGTTTTCTCTAGGAGCGGTAGACCATGATCTAAATTTATTTGGCCAGTGCATAACAGATCAAAGAAGAGACTGGCTCCAACAAACATGTCTATTCGCTGCGACCGGAAAAAAACCTTGATCTACTAAACAAATGTTCGACGCTATATTCCAATGAGAAATATCTAAAGTAAAAGGGGTTGGTTGCCGGTTATGTTAGGAGCAACCAACGCTGTAATGCAAGTAGAGTACTCCGAGTTTTGAGACTGAATAATAATATTGACAGTCAAACCATCAGAGGTGACTTTGGCATTACTAAGACCCGATACGGAGGTGGACGACTTGGTTTTGCGCAACTGCAGTTGATGAGTGCACGGCACGGAGTCGAGCAGTGCATGGCACGGCACACATGAACTGCGTTGTTCTTAACATTGATGACAGCAGTGGTCAGAAGCACAACATCTGGACTGAGATTCTGACCAGATATGACAGCTGACGCTGTTTGTGAGATGGAAACCAAGGAGTGATATTTGACTGAAGTTGAAATATCCTGTGAAGTGTTTAGCGGTGCTACTTGGGAGATAGATTGCTCTGAAGATGACTTCTGACTTAGAGGAGTCAATATCTAGCAGACTGTAGTACTTAGCTCCACTTTTACGGCATAAACCAGCATTGCACGTTCGAAGTTGATGGCCTTTCTGAGGCAGTTTAAACATAAAGCAAGCCTTTTGACCTCTTTAAGACGGAGTTGTGGAGATACATTTTTTTAAGGTACGTAGGGCGCACAGGTTTGTATTTACCTTGTTGGATAATTCTCGAACCTTCACCCCTTTTGATGCCAATAATCACAGTGATGTGTTCCTGAAAAATAATACGTTTATTTCTAAATCTTTCGTTAAGCTAATCCTTTTTAAAGCCACAGAGCAGTTGTTGCCACTCATCTCGAACGAATTGCATCCAGAGCTGGATTCTTTAGAGATGAAGGTAAGTGTTGCAACTTCTCGTCATCCGTGAGGTCCGGATCCTTGTCTAAAACGGTCGAAAAAAGGGTAAAGAAGTCTGTGTATGCCGTTGGTCCTCCACTGAATGTAGGCAACCTGAGCTCAGGCAAGCGTGGTCGACTTTACCAAACAACGGTTGCCCTTCCAAGATCGGATCGTGCAGCATGGTCGAACAGGATGGCATATGAGATTGACGCTTATGAATCTCACGCCGTATACGACAACGAAGTAAAAGGAGTAGCTCTTCCAAATTTCAGTGCAGTGTTCCTCCGATTTCATCCAAATTTAGCTCTTCAAAGCTGTCATTAGCCAAGTTAAACGTGCTGGATATATGTTCGAGGCACTTAAACCGTACCTTTAAATTCACTTCGGTGAACGGATTAATTTTTTCGCCTTCGATTGCCGGTTCAATCGATTGCGCTTGCTCATAAACTGATAACGCCTCACGCTTGTAAAAAATAACCATATCCTCAGGTGACAACCGAGAAGCTTCTTTCGTTGCCATCACACAAAATATTAAAAATGTGCGCACTCACGAACATTAATATATATAGAATCGGGAAATAAGTTAGTAGCGCTTTTACCCACTCCTTTTTTTGCGTCACATTGATGTATGTATATACACCACTTCTCATCTCCCATGACGATTCGGTGCAGTAAATACTTTTTATGACCGCGTGTTGCTCGATGGCGGGAGAGATGCTGAGAAGCAATTTCAAGGCGACTTTCTTTGTTTTTTTCGTTGAACTCTTGAGGCATATCTCGGTACATCTTATTGAATGGAGGTGATTGACTTGGCGAATGTTCTCCTTCAAAAGTGAGTTCAGACGTTCTTCATTGGATTCAGAAAGCCTTCCGCTGCAGAAGGTGTCATCGACGTCAAAGTCGGCATCTTTGAATTTTGCAAACCATTTCCATGCTTTACACTCGCCTATGACACCTTCTCTATACACGTCGCAAATGTTACGGGCTGTTCAGGCACATTTTTGACCTCGATGAAAAGCAAAGAAGAGCAGGTGTCGCAAATGTTGATTTTTGTCTCCTCGGACTCCATTTCTAAACCTTAAAACTAATAAAAAATTAAATAACTAACTCAAAAATATAATTAACATAGTTTTGTATAGCAGCAAGAGTTCTATCGAATAAAAGAAAATATATGAACGCTATTATCTTACTTACGGTTTGACTTTTTTAACTAATTTTTTTTTTTATTATCGAATTTGAACATATTCATTTAAGTATGAAATTCGATTTCTTTTGCATGACCACCGCGTGCACGTTTTACGAAGTCCAATCGTTGAACCCAATTTTCGACTACTCTTTTGCATAAATCGGCCGAAATTCCAGCAATTTCGCGTTCAATATCACAAATCGTCGCCGGCTTGTTACTGTAGACCAATGACTTCACATAACCCCATTCGACCGGTCCATTTCTGGAAATAATGCGCTCATCGAACTTACTCTTCAACAAATCAATTGTAGCGTGTGCTGTGTGGCTTGTGGCCCCGTCCTGTTGAAACCACATGTCGTCTTAGTCCATACCATTCAATTGCGGCCAAAAATAATCGTTTATCATGGCGCGGTATCGATTTCCATTCACAGTAACGTGGCGATGGTTCTCGTCAACGAAAAAATATGGGCCAATTACGCCGCCGGCATGTAAACCGCACCAAACAGTGATTTTTTCGGGATGCAACGGTGCCTCATGAATCACGTGTGGATTGCTTTCTGCCCAGTAACGCATATTTTGCTTGTTGACAAAGCCATTGAGCCAAAAGTGAGCTTCATCATGAAGACCGTAAAATGGTCGTAATGCTCTTAAAGTAGCAGCAACAGAACGATTATTTTCATAAAAAATTTGCACGATTTGCAATCGTTGCTCAAGTGTGTAGCGTTCCATGATGAGAATGGCAACACAAATGACATGTCAAATGTGTTCATAATTTACTTAAAGGTTTGACATTTACGAAATAGGACGCTATACGCTTGAACAAAGTTGGGAATTATTGAAAATCTATTTCCAAAGTGGTGAGTCTTCTACTCAAACTGTGAGAAATTTGAAAAAAAAATCCCATTTTTGCCAACAAGACAGTTTGTGGATCAATTTGTTAATCGTGTTCGTGAAAGTGGATCGTTAATGGATAAAACAACACGCGAACGTGATTCTACAGTGCGTACACCCGAAAACCTCGCTGCTGTAGCCGAATATGTGCGTGAACATCCAACAACCTCAACTCGTCGTCATTCTCAAGGATTGAACATTTCGCGCACTTCTTTGAGGAGAATTTTGCATAAAGACCTCGGTATGAAAGCTTACAAAGTTCAATTGGTGCAAGAACTGAATGACCATCCAATTCGCTCAATGGGCAGAAAATCGTTTGACCGAAGATGAGCATTTTTACCGAAAAATCATCTTTTCTGATGAAGCCATTTTTTTTCGAAAATGAGCGAGGAGCCGCGGTTACAGTAAATGGCGAGCGTTACCGTGACATGCTCAACGAGTTGTTTCCAAAAAGTGAAGAGGATAACATGGACGACATTTGGTTTCAACAGGACGGTGCAACTTGTCACACTGCCAAAGTTACCTCGAACTTTTGGCTACCGTTTTTGAAAACCGAATGATCAGCCGAAATTCCGATATCAATTAGCCGCCTCGGAGCTGTGGTTTAAGCCCGTTGGACTATTTTTTGTGGGGAGCCGTTAAGGACAAATGCTATGCAAAGCATCCAGAGACGATTGATGCTTTAAAACACGAAATCGAAGTTGCCATTCAGGAAATTGGAGCCCAAACAATCGAAAATGTGCTTAAAAATTGGGTTGATCGAATGGCCTACTGTAAAGCCAGTTGTGGCAGCCATTTCAACGATATTATTTTTCATTCATAAATGACAATGTTCAATCTTCAAAATAAAAAAAAAGTTTGGAAAAATATTAATTAGTTTTTTTTTTATAGCCGATTCAAAAAGCAAATTTTACATGGCCCACCCTTATATTATATATGTGTACTTGCCGAGCATATATATTTTGCAAAATTTGCAGCGGTATTTTATACAATCTAACAGAATACCGTATGCAAAAAGTGTATTTTTTTGTCAAGTTCGTACATATGCTACCTTACTTACATATGTACGTATGCTTATGTGCTTCATTTCACTATATGCTTAACTTTTTTTCCGGTTTGTACGTATGCTAGTTTCCTTATGTACGTGCTAATGTGCATGACTTCGCTATAATTTTTTTTATTTGGTTCCACTGTATCCTTATTTTAATTTTTTAACTGTATTTTTAATTTAATCTTTTTTTTTCAATTGCATTTTTAATTTTTATTCAACTGTGTTTTTTATTTGAATTATTATTTTCTCTTTTTGAATAAACTTATTCGACGAAAATTAAACAAAATTATCGTAATCGCAGTCCGTCGGGGTCACCAAAAATGTGCAGTCCAGGAGATTTTTCACTGGCTTTTTTTTGCAAAACGCTATTAAATTTCCATTCAAGAAAAACACAATTTATTTACAAGATTAGTGTAGGCGAGCACGAAATCAAATTGCGTTGGGCACAGGTATATACTTGCTGGCGACTGCACATAAGGTGAAGGATCAGCAAAAGCAAATGGGTAAAAAGGACGCACTAAAATTAAATAGAGAAAGTTAACAGTTTCATTCTTTGAGATTTGCTTTGATTGCTGCGTAGAGCAATTTACAAAGGTTTGTATGTACAGGGTCCAGCACTCGAAGTGTAACCGATTAAAGAGGTCATACATTGAGTTTGGAAAATTACTTTTATTCAATTTAAAGTAAAAAATGTGTAAAAAAAATTAAGAATGAATTTACTTTTGCACGATATGATCACCTTTTGCCTTGACTATGGCCTTGAGACCGTCCAGAAACGAATCGCAAGCTGCCCGAATGTGACTTGCAGGTATTTTGGCCCCCCCGCGGACTATGGCTTTTTTCAGCGCCTCGAGATTGGTGAATCTCTCAGTTCGGACCTTGCTCTTCAAAGAATAATCTATCGGACTCGCGTCTGGTGGATTTGAGAGCCATTGTGTAGAGGTTATGAAGTTCGGAACGTTGTTTTTGAGGTATTTTTGGTTCATTCGAGCTTTGTGAGACAGTACCGAGCCCTGTTGAAACGTCCATCGTCTGCCAGCCAAATGTTTGTCTGCCCACGGCTTCAAAGCAACCTCCAGAATACTTTCCTGATAATATTTCGGATTTACCTTGACGCCAGGCTCGATGAAAACGACTGGAGGTCGGTTACAGTGGCCCAAATCTTTGCCTGTGGCGGTTGGTGTCTCCTAATGGCCAATCGATGTCTCAAATAACTCTTGTATGAACGGTCGGTCAAATAAACCCTATCGTTTCGGTAGTTCACGAATTGCTGAATTTGAAAAATTTTTTGATGACCACCTCCATGATGTTTCGTGATGCTACCACTATCATTGTAACGAGAAATGTTGCGCTAAAGTAAACATTTGTAAGAACTTAAAAAAAAAAACTACTATTACGTTAGAAATCCATTACTGATTTTCTTTGTTTACAAAATGCTTCCGCGTGCTTGTAAACAAAATACTCGGTTCTTTTGTATGCCGCACCGCTCTGGGCTGATATACTGAACTTAAATAGCTTCACAAAAAAACTAACAGCCATCTATCTGCTAAGCGCTTTGTGAACTATCTGCAGCTTCCGTACAATTTCGGACGATGCTTCCTTCGTTATAGCAGGTACGGCTATCTGAGCACGACGGTAGAGCAAGTAGTAAAACTATTGCAGAAGAAGAAAGGCGTCGTTCGATCGCCCACTGGTAAGACCAAGGGGACACAAACTTCCCCCTAACCCAATTTCTTTCAAGGCACGGAGTATTCCGAGAATACCTCCATAGATTCAGCCATGACTGTTCCCAAACTGCCCAATCTGCACGGAGAGGGAAGAAGACGCTGAGCACGTCTTGTTCCAATGCCCACGCTATGCTCCCGAAACCTGCGGTATATTAAATGGAGAAAATATTATAGATTTTATGTTAAGATGGGGTGATAACTGGAAGCGAATCTGCGAGCATGCAAAATATATCAACAATGGTCTAAGATGCGCGGAGGTTTGTAGACGAAATATTATAACTAGCAGCCTATGAGCTAACCAGCCCCGTGTGGTAATTTCCTTTTGGACAGTTCCCCGAGCAGAGTGGTAGATAGTGGAGAAGTGTTTAGTACTTAGGTGGCGCTGTGAGTCTACAAGTCGTGCATACTGCTATACCGGTATAAAATTACTCATCAAAGTTTCCTTTCACGGGCGTCATCCCGGAAAAAAACTAATTTTAGGCCTCTACACGCGTATGTTTTTAAAACTAAGTTGTCATGACGCTGAACAGTTTCAAATATTGTACAGCACAATAAAAAAATTCAGAGATAAGTTCGAGCTCATATTTCAACAAGCAAAGTACTTTCATTCATATAACGAGCCGCCGATATGGCAATTTTTCTCAACGATGAAAAAATCCTTTAACTAAGATTGAAGAAATCACAGGCGACCATGCGAAAATAGTCTATCATGAATATTTCCCAATATTTAGTGAATCAAGAATTTTTGTCATATCGAATGGTCGCTGCTCCGTATATATGTTTGCTCCCAAATATTTATGTGAATATGTCTTCTAAATGCTCAACAGCCACAGCTGTTGTGTGTCAAGTCCGCGCAGGAGCACAGAGTAAGATGCAAGAGATAGCAACAAGTAGCTTATAATAAATTTGTGTACCGGACATTTCCATACTCTAGAAAATTTCGAAACAATTGATAAAAAATGCACAAAAATATATGTATAGTATATGTATAGCTGCAAAGTTAGAAAGTTACTCTGATACCAGAGTGCGGCTTATTTGGAGGTTTGGAGCCGAAGTTAATGAACGTTTAATATTGAAGAAATCACTGAAGCTTCTTTGAGCTGTTTTCACCTACAGTATTGTTCATAACAACAGAGACCAAAACCTCAAATTGTTAAACTAAAATTTTCAATGAATATGCCCTTTTTATTTCTAAAATGTGTTACATAATTCTCGTCTTGAACACTAAAATTCACATATCGAATAACAATGTACAACTTCATAGTAAAGACCTAAAAAGTGGTTTAACCGTTTGAGTCCGGGGAATTGCTATCGCCTTCACTGCGCCGCATATATAACACGATCACCAGATTACCTATAATGGCAAGAGATAATTCTTACAAAAAATTATTTATGTACGAAAAAGAGTTATATGAAAATAGTTGGCTAATTTTTTCTACCGTACCACAATCCACGGCTCTGCTACATTAGTGCTAACCACTGTGTGTTATTAATTTATTTATTAGTAGGAAAACTCTTTTTATTGTTTTATAGGAATTAGAAATTGTTTTAATTTTTTTATCAAGCGTCATACTGATAATTACGAAATGCACCATGTTAAGTTTTAATTCATCTGAAAATGGGTATGTTATGAAAAGTGATAATGATTAGCATAGTAATGACTTTGAAACTAATAGTGGAAGTGACATCATCATTCGTTCTAAGAGATTGCGAGTTGTTAGTGATAGCAGTGATGATGATGAAGTAACTGCAAGTACCTCCGATGACACCAATAGTGGGATGAGTAGCTTCCAGAATTTATCCTTAACAATAAATTAAAATTTTTTAATATGGGTAATAATTAATCTACGAACCGTCGAAATTCGATGAGAAGATTTTATAATTGGATCTCACCAACTATTAATAGACCATTAGGAACGCAAGAAAAGCAGTTTGGGATAAATACTTACAGAATCTAAAAACGATTCTAGGCAAGCTAGTAGGTTTATATGAGAACATTAGGATCACACTGCCGAAAGTGTTATTAAGTCCATTATTAGTGCATATGAGAACAGTTATCCATTAAATAAAGTATACCCTACCAATAATATTCCTTGGTGGAATAATGATAATGAGAATCACCGTTCACAGCTTGAAAATAGATCAAAAAGAATTGGAGACAGGTCCGAATACAAAAGCGCTCTAACTCTTTACAACGAGGAAATTGGGAAAGCGAATCCTAACAGTGTGTATTTCCAAATATTATATATTTTACGAATTGACGGTACATAGCAAAAATTAAATAAAACTATAACCAAAAAAATCTTTAAAAGATGATAGAATCACTTAATCACTATTCGTTTATGTTAGACCAAAAGATGAGCGAGGATTTAAGGTAATCCTACGCTATATGCAAGTTCAATTGACAGAAAATATATAACGAGAGGTAACTGGGTTAGGTTATGAGATGTTCTTAACATACAAATAATCAAATCAGAACGTAAAATTCCACTTGAGCTAAAAACAAAGGATAATAACAAAGAAATATTTAGCATATTTATCTTCTAATTACAAAATAAGTTTTGAGCCACCAAAAAAGAATAATACCCCAATGTACAAACTGGCAAAGATACGATGTATATACTTATACTTATATATATGTAGATATTTAGTAATTTGGCTGAGATTTTTAGGTCTTCGCCGTTTTCCAAAGAAAAAATCCTTAAATTTAGAATTTTTTTGAAACTAGTTTTGCAACAAAAGCTTAAAGACCTTTGACGAAATCGACAGTGCGATAGCCTATTTTAATCACACAATAATGAACGCCACTATGAAATCAACTCCACAAGAAACTATCTGTTCCTCGAGCTATAATATACCTGCACACATCCAAGAAAAAATCAAAATCAAAAACCGCTTACGTAAACGCTGGCAAATAACAAGGCTGCCACTTGACAAAAGCAAGCTAAACGCTGCTACAAAAGAAATCAAGCAAATGCTATTCGACCATAAAAATTTGAAACTTAAGAGACGCATCGAAAAACTTGGACCCGGTATAACGACAAACTATTCACTATGGAAAGCTACAAACAAAATCGAAAATAAAATTTTATACAAACCACCTATCAGAAAACTTGATGGCAGCTGGACTAAAACAAATCTTGACAAGGCTGAAGTTCTCGCAAAACACTTCAAAAGTACTTTTACGAACAATACGCCTAATGTAAATCTTTTCCCGACCCACGAAAAAAAAGATCCATGCAAACCAAAAAATGTTACGTTAGAAGAAATAAAACAATGCATATGTAAGAGAACTGATCCTAAGAAGTCGCCAGGATACGACCTAATAACTGGAAAAATTTTAAGAGAACTCCCAGAGAAGGGGCTTATCTATATAAGGAATTTGTTCAATCAAATCTTGAACTTGAAATATTTCCCAAAAGTATGGAAAATTGCTCAAATTATCGCAATACCAAAACCATGCAAAGATCCTATGCAAGTAACTTCGTACAGACCTATAAGTCTACTACCAGTATTATCAAAAATTTTTGAAAAGTTGCTTTTTGACAGAATCGATCCCATTATACAAAAGGACAAAATAATACCTTGCCACCAATTCGGATTCAGGCAAAAACATTCCACCATCCAACAAGTTCACAGAGTTACAAGCAAAATTTTAGAAGACATCGATAAAAAACGAACGTGTGAAGCAGTATATCTCGACGTGGCCAAAGCTTTTGACACAGTATGGCACGCAGGACTTCTACAAAAACTCTTGACTTACTTACCAACAGACTACTACGAACTAATGAAAAGTTATATAACTGGAAGACAATTTTATGTAAAATTCGAAGATAAGTATTCTGATATACTAACAATGGAAGCAGGTGTACCGCAAGGTAGTGTCCTTGGGCCGCTTCTGTACCTTCTTTACACTGCTGATATCCCTACACCGGCAACTAAGAATTCTCTAATAGCAACATTCGCAGACGACACTGTCTTGTTAGCATCTGACAAAGATCCAAGAACGGCTGCTTATAAACTTCAGGAATTACTTGACAACACCACTCAATGGTTCGAGAAATGGGGAATCAAAATAAACGAAGATAAAACCGCCCACGTCACATACACTAACAAGAGAAAAAAACAATACAATCCAATATTCATAAAGAATAAACAAATCCACCACGACACAAGGGCAAAATACTTGGGTATGATTATAGACAATAAACTTAACTGGAAGTTACACATTGGACAAAAACGACGCGAAATCAAGACTAGGTTTAAACAACTTCATTGGCTTTTGGGAAAGAATTCAACGCTCTCACTAGAAAATAAGATACTAATATACAAAGTAATTATAACACCAATATGGAAATATGGCTCAGAGCTTTGGGGAACTGCCAGCAGAACAAATATAAAAATGATACAACAAACGCAAAATAAGATACTCCGTATAATATCAAAAGCAGAGTGGTATATACTAAATGATAACATCCATCGAGAACTTAAAGTAAAAACAGTCCATGAAGAAATACGCAACAACAGCTTAAGACACACAAACCGACTACTAGAACATTCTAACAGGGAAATTCGGCAACTTCCATTAAAAGAGGAAACAGAGACGAGGAGACTTAAGCGCAAACGACCAACTGACCTGCAGATGTAAATGGTGTCACAATTTTATGAATATATTTATTCATTAAATAATTAAATTAATTAAATATAGAGTTAATTTTGTTTTTTTTTTTTTCTTAGATAAATGTATATAGTGGTATTGGCTTCTAAATACTGTTGAAACCCAAAAAGAAAGAAAAATTGTAAATATTTTAAGTTGAAATAGAAACAATAATAAAGGGTATAAAAAAAAAAAAAAAAAAAAATCTCTTTTAAGCCTCTTCTAGCATATTCTCAGGTAAGTTATAATTCCCCTCACCGTATCGCTTTATTTTTTGATATTGCCGCTTCTAGCGATTTGGTTAAAAAAATATATATTACAGTGTTATTTCATACAAAATGTAAAAAGTTTGCTTCGGATATTTTTTATTGTATGGATGAGGATGAGTATATATGTAAGTGATCCTTTTCCTTGAATGTAATTTACACAATTCCAAAATCTATGTCGTTCGGAAGAATATAATAGTCCGACAATAGACATATTGGTATTTACGTTATTGTCAGCTAATTGTGCCTGCCTTTGTATGATATAATACTTACAGTCTGTGTCGGAAGAAAAGAACCGGTTTTTTTTCTTGTAACTTCAAGATATATTTCGCTCTGCTTTTTGCTACATAATAGTCCTATTCAAGGGCTACGACGCCAGTGTTAGCTCAAGTTAGTATCGTTCGAAACTTTCCCGTAAATGCAACCAATCAAAAATGAGTGAGAAGTACACGAAGCATTTCGAGGCGGTATTTTTATGCACGCATTGGAAAGGGCCGAAATTATCTTACGCCGCGTGATTAGAAAATCAAAACAGCTTGTTGAGATGTGGAGTCAGTGGTATAAAGTGTACAAAAATGTTGATGATTTTTCCGAGAGCGGCTTGAAGCATGTGACTGAAAAAAAACAGGATAAAGTGATCATTCAACTTTTTAAGCGGGACCCTTCTTTGTGACTACGCCAAGCACGCACAATTCTTGCTAAAAAGAGAATAGATGCGAGTATCAACACCACTCAAGGAGGCGAACATATCCTACCGTCCCACATCATCAAAACCTCTGCTCTCAGAAAAAAACATTGAGAAACAACAAAACAAGAAAATGGCGCCACAGTAATGGACTGGCCTTCCCAGTCCCTAGACGCCAATCCCATTGAAAATGTTTGGGGAATTATGAAAACGCATCTTGCCGGAAAGGCAGTTTGTCGACGAGCTATGCAGAAAGGCCGGTTGAAGGCATGCCGAGAAGATGCCAGGCTATACTCGGCAACAATGGAGACTACACGGCTTATTGAGTAATTGCGACTCGTAGTTTTGTACATACTTTCATGTAAACATTTTTTAAATATGTATCTTTTATGCTTCATGAATAATCGCGGTTCCTTTTTTCTGACACAGACTGTATATGGTCATGGGTTGTAACGTTCTGAATGTGTTTCAGACAGCAAGATACTACTTTTTTTGCGCCTATAGACGGTACCGCTCATACATATGTATTTTGCTGCCATAAAACGTATGAAAACCTTCATTAGGAACATACATATGTCGCTTCGCTGGCAGAAATAAGAATTAAAACTACATTGAAAAATAAATACTAGTGATATTTTATTTTTTTACTAATTATTTCACCAAAATTTTGACCGTTACGTCGGAAACTTCCTTGGAATCTGGCCCCCGTCCTACATGCCACTCGCTGGAGAAATGATGTCGGATGCTATACTATCAACCTGCTAATTGCATAAGGACTGTGTCAAAACAGGCGAGCTTACTTTTGGGTCACACGATGTGGCCTAAGTTGAAACGCGCGTAAAACAGAACTTATGCTATTTACTACCAGATATAAGGTACAAATTTTAACCCTTTATTTAACCAAATATTAATGGATAAACTCTCTCACTTCCAACCAGTGCAAAGTTCTGAACTCCAAACTTAGCTGGAAATGTAACATTAAAGAACGAGTAAACAAAGCAGAAATTGTTTTACCTATATGGTTGTATAAGGCGGTTATGCGACAAATTATCGTATGGCTCGGTAGTTTGGTGGAAAGCTCTAGGGAGAGAGTACAACATCGAACTACTTGGCATAATACAAAGATCAGCTTGCGCAATAACGGCCGGTGCAATCAAATCATGTTCTAGGGAGACTCTTAGTGCACTGACAGATGTTAGTCCGATAGATTTAAATATCAAGAAGATGGCAACCATGAATGCATTTAGGTTAAATGAAGCGGGTCGCTGGAAGGAAAAAAAACATATGGCCCATATGGCGCTAGTCTATTATTGCGACAAACTCAGTACACCGAGTCCCGACAGTAACATTCAATAGGAATTTTGCCATTCTCTTTTTATCTCAGAAGGAATGGAGTTAGGAATTCTCACTTAACAACTATACAGATAGCTCTAAAATGGATTGTGGTGCTGGAGTAGGTATGTATATATTTTCAAAGACTTAAAATAGAAAAATCTGTACGTCTTTCTAAAGCCGTCAGTGTCTTTCACCTGGAAATACTGGGGAATCTTTTATTTTTAGGGGCAATATCGCTATTCTTTCGGATAGCCAAGCTACAATCCAGGCACTGGATTCGCCTGGTGGAACAAGGAAGGAATAGCCTTACAACCTTGAGCGTAAGCCATAAAGTTACCTTAATTCGAGTCCCGGGACATCAGAACATTGAAGATAACGTAGAAGGTAAAAGCAGATGAACTGGCAAGAGGGGATCAGCCATGAAAAACGCTATTGCAGAAATGGTATTCACACCACTGGGTGCAATCAAGAACACAATTCCTTCAAAACACCTTCGAATCAGGGATTGTAGATTGAGAACCCAGATGAAATGCAAAATTACCAGAGCATTATGGGCTACCTACAGCCTCAAACAAACGTCAACATTGATAAACATGAAACGACGGGACGCCTGGAGACTAACGGCCGTCATAACTAGCTTTTGGAAAGCAGGCCACCAAAATAGGCATACCGCACAAAACACACTGTCACAGAAAAAAGAAACATTCTTCCATTTCCTCTGTGAATGCCCTGCCTTATAAAAGGAGAGAATGTCAACCCTGGGCAAATCGCTGTTCGAGACTCTCGAACAACTGTCTGGCTTAGAAGCCAACAGCCTAATAAGGTTATTGAACCGCACAGACTGGATATAGTAATGTTGTAAATTACTGTTAAGCAAGTTGGTAACGTGGATGTGGCAACAAAATGGTGCGGAAGCGCTAGTTAGATTCACCACTTCAACCAATTAACCCACTAAGATCAGCCTGTGCAATAACGGCCGGTGCACTTACGCCACGTACAAGGGAGGCTCTTAGTGCACTTGGCAATAGAGGAAGCTTGTAGGCTACTAACCACAGACTTCTCTTTTAAGGGCAATATCGCTATTCTTTCGGTTAACCAAGCTGCAATCCAGGCGCTGGATTCAGTTACCACAACCTCTAAACTGGTGGATCAGAACATATGCAAAGTCAACATTGACAAATTGACATTGGGATGCCTACAGACTCGCGGCAGCCATAACTAGGTTTTAGTCCATAAGTGGCATGCCTTAAAATATATACTGACTATACTTTCTGACTAAAGGTACAAAATGACTTAAAGACTTGATTCCAGCAAAAATTTTAGACTGGGAAGGGAGAAACCGATTTTGGGACTATTAGAAATTATACTAATATATCTAAGGTGCATTGTAATGCGTGCATAATTTAAATAATCTGATTTAAAAATTTTAATATGTAACGTAGAGTGAACACGCAAAACCCTTTGGATTCCCCACCTTTATCTACTCGAATAGCTCAAAGACGATGCTTATAAAAAGGATATTTAAGCGACTTCCACTTCCATTACTAGCTTATAATAGGTTTCCACCATATACTAGAATAAGTTTAAGCCCTGGGTTTGCAGGTTTTGGGTTTCAGAGAATTGTCAATGATTCCACTGCGTGTTTGATGAAAACTCTGTTTAAACTTTCATTCGTTTATTTAATTATTTTTCAGAAGTGTAAATTTCTACAGGTCTAAAAATGTGAATAAAACTTAAATTATTACGTTGATTTTGTCATTCGAATAAGTGAGTGAAACATGAGCTTCTAGGTAAGCGTGTTTAAGCATTACATTAAATAGAAATAATTCGGTTGATGAGTGTATGTAACCTTAAAACTTTAGAACCGAGTAATCGCTTAGTTTGTTATTGTGTTTACGGTTATAAAGACAAGGGCGGTTTTTATAAAAAAAAAATTCCGCCTGGTCGCGCTGGAGTTGAGTTATTACTAAAAATCGTATTTGGGGTCCGATTTGTATATTATTGGGTGACCCAATTACAAGTAATGATAACTATCATCGTCAGTCCCGTATCAGCATCGATCTGTAGAGGATAACGGCAGAACGACATCCTTGGTTGGTTGGTTGGTTTAAGGGTGACCCCGCATCGGAGTGCCACATAGACCGCAAGCCGGGTCCGTTGTGTTGCCCTAGAGCTCATTATTTTAAATGATTTCCCCACCTAACCGAGATTTTTATTGTAGATTTTGGTCAAAGATATTAATTCGTTTCGAAAATTTGATGAGAGATTCGATTTTCAGGTCCGAGAGTACTGAAAGATTGTCAATTGTTGGAGAGCCTAGAAGAGCGAGTCGACTTCTGGCTAGACCCGGACAACTGCACAGCAAATGTCTGCTCGATACTTCCTCATCTTCGTCCTCGCAGTATCTGCACAGGTCGTTTTGAGGAACCCCGAGCCGACGTGCGTGAGTGCCCAAAAGGCAGTGGCCGGTGATAAGATATGTTATATGCCTTAGTTCGTGTTTCGAAAGACTTATAAGGGTTTTTGTCTGTTTCAGATTGTAGGATGGCCAGATTTGTCTGGTCGTAACGCAAGTAGTTTCCACTCGCCACCTCCGATCAGCAATGCTGTGAAATTCTCGATCAATGAGCATCTTACATGTTGAGAGCGGAATGTGGATTGTGGGTAAGTTACTAACATTTGATTGCGCAGCTCCAGCTCTTGCGAGCTCATCAGCTTTGCAGTTACCTTCGAATCCACTGTGACCCGGTATCCAGATAACTTGGACAGAATTCTGAACACTTATCTCGTTAAGAGATAAGAGACAGGATCGAACCACGTCTGAGTGGGTATAAGAGGAGCTGAGTGCTCGAACGGCCGCTTGACTGTCGGTGAAAAAGCGGATATCCTCTAATGATATTCTATTTTCTAAGAGAGTTTTCGCAGCATACCAGATAGCGCATACTTCCGCTTGGAATACGCTACAGGAGTCGGGTAATCTAAATGATAGATTGATGTGAGGGGAATTGGAAAAGATTCCAAATCCCACTTTGCCGTCTTGTTTTGAACCATCTGTATATATAATCAGAGGGCCATCGATTTCGGTAAGATTTGTCTTCCATTCTTCCCTAGTTGGGAGTGAACAGGAGAATAGCAAGGGTGGTGATGGAAGACTTACATGATAGTCTATGTCGGAAGAGATAACAGTGTTCCTGTTCAGTATGGCCGAATGGCCAAGATACTTATTCCATTTCGATATAGCATTCATGCGTGTCGCTCCTTTCGGTGCAATCGCTTTGCCAGCCAGATCGATAGGGAACAAGTGAAGCAACGTGTTTAGAGCCTTAGTAGGTGTTGTACTTAAGCATCCTGTTATCAGGAGGCAGGCTGTTCTTTGAACTCGATCACCGTTTTTCGAGTGCTGTCCACCATACAACCACACCGTAGAGGAGTATCGGTTTGATGATCGAGGTTTATATCCAATAAATGATCCGATGTGAAAAACACCAGGTTTTGCCTATAGCTTTCTTACAAGTATAGAGAGCTATGAAGGCTTTTTTACATCTGTTTTCGATGTTCAATTTCCAACTCAACTTCCTATCTAGGATAACTCCTAGATATTTAGCTGAATCAGCTAGAAGTAATGATTCCCCTTTTAAAGTTATTGTTTGCAGTGGAGAAGATTGTTGTTTCCTATTGAAGAGAGCAAGATCTGTCTTTGCTGGATTCGCATGTAGTCCGCATTCGGTGCACCATTTTGACAGAATATTGATTGAGCATTGCATGAGCTCAGTGAGGGTATTCAGGTGTTTGCCTGACACGCAGAGAGCAATATCATCTGCATAGGCTACAACCTTGTAGCCTGCTTTTTCGAGATTTCGAAGCAAACTGTTTACAGCGAGACTCCAGAGAAGGGGTGAAAGTACTCCGCCTTGAGGAGTGTCTTTGAAGGCGTACATTCTCATGCGGCTTAACCCAAGCTCTGAAGTGATTATTCTATTTTGGAGCATTTGTTCGATCATCTTTCGGATGGAGTAATTGATACCCAATTTGGCAATTTTAGACAAAATAGCGTTGGGTTCAATATTATTAAAAGCACCTTCTATGTCCATAAATGCGACAAGAGAGTACTCTTTATTGTGAAGGGAAGTTGTGCCTCAGAGATCAACTTAGTATCAAGTTGGGTTTTGATTTGCTCATCTAAGACTTTTTCAAAAGCCTTTAAGCAAAAAGAGGTTAGGCTAATGGGCCTGAAGTCGTTTGGTATGCAGTGTGAAGGCTTCCCCGTTTTCGGAATGAATACTACCTTCGATTTCTTCCAAATTGTCGGAAGGTAGGAGAGATTTAAACACTTGTTAAAGATCCTTGTTAACCAAGGCAGTCGAATTTCCAGTCCTTCTTAAAGTTCTGCTGGAATGATGTTGTCAGGACCTGGTGATTTAAATTTTTTGAAACTTAGTATTGCTGTAGAGATGCTATTAGAGCTGATTAGATCTGATCTATTCCCATAATTACTCTGAAGAGTGCTGGGAAATGCAGGTAAGTTGGCAACACAGCCTGGAAAGTGAGATTTTAGAAGTATTCAAAGAGTGTGGTCAGTTGAAGTAGTCCAAGTTCCATCTTGAGTCATGATAAAACTGGGAGAGACTGGGTTTGATGCAAGAATCTTGCGTAGTCTGCTTACTTCTGAAGTGTTCTCTAATTCTTGAGTGCATGATCGCCAGGATGTGCGTTTTGCACTTCTGACAGCTTTCTTAAAGTCTTTGAGACATTGTCAATATTCTTCCCATTCGTCTGTTATTTTAGATTGGTTAAAGAGTTTCCGAGTTCGATTGCGAAGTTCTGAGATTTCTGGAGTCCACCAAAAAGGTTTATGCTTACCTCCTGTTTTTGTCAGGGGACAAGATTGTCGTGCTGCGCTTTGACACGTCTTCGTTATCATGTTGACAGCGTTTTCGATATCGTTTTTATTTGCCATTTCAAACTGCCTGATATCAGGAAGTCCATTGACAAGATATTCTTTATATTTGATCCAATTCATACGTTTTTTGTTAAGGTACTTCATGGGTGAAACGACATCCTTAAAAATTAAAAATAAGGTCGTTGTAGTAAATAACACCTGGATTGTTTCATATTGCCGGACTTTCCAATGCATTTAAAACATGTTCCAATGTTGACTACCATAATGTTGTGAAATCCACAAAATACGATTGGAAATATATTACAAAGGAAGTAACAGTATCTGGTGTCAAAGATGAAGTTGCATAATATCATAAATAGGAATATATGTACATATAATATATGAGTGAAAAAAGTATTCGCACACTCGAAAAATCAAATATCTCAGTGCTATAACTTTTATTTTAATGAAAGTATAAAAAGAAAGAAAACGGTATTTTCTAAAAGTATTTGTTTATTACGTATCTGAAACAAACAAAAATTAGTTTCGACTTATGTTTACAAGCTCAACTTTGAAAGGTAAAATAAGCACAAATTCACATCAAATAAGTATTGGCACAGGTAGCGTAATCAGCTTGCTCCATTGCAGCTGTAAAGCGCTAATATTTTGTGGGTCCTCCATTAGACTGAATAACGGCCTGCAAGAGTCTCTTGATACTATTTACCAGATTTGAAGTTTCGGAAGGCGTTATTTTACTCCATTCCGCAATTATTCCCTCTTTTAGAGAATGCTTTGACGTTATGTGGTGAGATCGTATCTTCCGTTTTCATTTTTTGATCGTATCTTGCTGTTTGCAATAGTATATCAACCACTCCTGCGCAAGATAAGACGAATGTTTTGGGTAATTATCTTGTTGAAATTGCCAAGTTGTTTCATTAAGGTCTACTTTTCCGACACTTGGACTTAAATTTTCTTTAAGAATGTCGCGATACACATGCTTATCCATTGCCTCATCTAACGGGTGATCAATCATGAGGTGCTTTTTTCAATAGTTAAAAAAAAACAAAAATGTAAATTATGTTCAAAACCTTTATTTATCGTTTGAAAGGACATTCTTTGAGATTTACTTTTTGAATATGACTTCATTCAAATGTTGGCCGCAACTACGCTTAAGGTGGTCCATTCTGAAGGTCCAATTTTCAATCAATCGTTCGAGCATTTCGACTGGTATGTCGTGAATAACACGCGTAGTGTTGGCTTCCAGAGCTTCAATCGTAGCTGGTTTATCTGCATAGACCTTGGACTTCACGAATCCCCAAAGAAAAAGTCCAAAGGTGTGATATCACAAGATCTTGGTGGCCAACTCACAGGTCCTAAACGTGAAATCAGCTGCTCTCCGAAATGACTTCTCAATAAAGTCATTGTTTCACGAGCTGTATGGCAAGTGGCTCCATCTTGTTGAAACCAAATGTCGTAGAGGTCATTAGATTCAATTTCAGGTAGCAAAAAGTCCGATATCATGGTACGGTAGCGAGCACCATTCACAGTTACGTTGCGGCCATCATCATTTTTGAAAAAATATGGACCGATGATTCCACCAGCCCATAAACCACACCAGACCGTTGTTTTCTCTTTGTGTAAAGGTAGCTCTTGAACCTGTTCTGGTTGCTCTTCATCCCAAATACGGCAATTTTGCTTATTGACGTAACCATTGAGCCAGAAATGCGCCTCATCGCTGAACAAAATTTTGCTCGAAAACAGCGGATCTTCTTCAATCTTTTCAAGAACCCAATCAGCAAAACGGTGACGTGCAGGAAGGTCATTTGGCTTTAGTTCTTGTACGAGCTGTATTTTGTATGCTTTTAAATGAAGATCCTTCCGTAAAATTGACCAAGTTGTTCCATACGACAGTTCAAGTTGCTGAGAACGGTGCCGAATCGATTCATCGCGGTTTTCACGTACACTCTCTGCTACTGCCGCTATATTCTCAATGCTTCTTGCTGGACGTGGTCTATTCGGTCGAGAATTATCCACCAATGAATATTCGGATTCAAATTTGTTGATGGTATGTCGAATAGTGTTTAAGGCAGGCCGATTATGTTGACCATAATGCGGTCTAAGCGCACGAAAAACATTTGTCACAGAACGCTGATTTTCATAATACAGTTGAACAATTTGTAGACGTTGTTGCGGTGTGAGTCTTTCCATGATGAAATGCCAAACGCTGTTCAACAAATCCACGATGACAGTTTGCCACAACTCGCGCGCGATCTGTAAAAAAAACGCAAATGAAAAAAACTCCTCTTAATTGATCACCCATTATGAACACGTATTTCCGACAGCAGATTCCGCGAAACACCCCCAAACCATCACATTTCCTCCACCGTGTTTAATTGTTATGAGCAGGTTGTTCTTTTGAAGCTCTTTATTTGTCTTTCGCCAAATATTTTGTGTTCCATCTGGCCCAAGTAAATTTAATTTTGATTCATCTCTAAATATCACTACCAAAACGCGTCGGGCTTATTTAAATGCTGTTTAGCAAATTCTAGCCTCTTTTTCTTATTTTCCTTCGAAATGAACCCGTCCTTATATAGGGTATTCCGAACAGTGTAGGGGTCGAAATGGATTTGAAATGAGTTTTGCAGGGTCTCGCATAATTTGACAGCCGAAGTTTTTAGATTTTGTGCCACCGTGGACACCACAATTCGGTCCTGTCGTTCGGTTAATTTTTTTGGGCGGCCAGATCTGCTCTCCATAGCTATATTGCCAGTATTGCAATAATACATAACTAGTATGTAACCCCCGAAAATCGGGTGGGCTTTTTTCCCACGGAAAGTAAACAGCATATGTATGTGACACTTTTATATATTAAAAGTTATGATGATTAGAAAAGTGTATATTTTTATTCATATGTAATATGTATGAACTTATGCATATAACATTTTTAAAATTTTTTTCAGTTAAATGAATAATTTTTTCTTTTTTAATTACTCCTATGCGCAAAAGAAAATTACAATAGTCGGGTTCTTGACTACGCATATTGATTGTGAGCTTAAATGATTTGAAAAATTTCCACAAAGAGCAACGCTTTAAACAATTACCATCTATGCCAGTTCGCGTTCTTCTCGGTACCACAGGCAAAACTTGCCTAAAGTCTCCACCCAGAATAATATTTTTCCCACCAAAAGGCGTCTCATTTTGGTGAATATCGCGCAAAAGACGATCTAAACACAACAGAGCTCTGCCAGGTACCATGCTAGCTTCATCCCAAATAATAGCTTTTGCTGCCTTTAATGCCTGACAAGCTTTAGTGTTTGGTTTTACCAAAGAAACTGACGATTCAGTCAACGGTATGGGAAATTTAAAAACGCTGTGAGCAGTTCGCCCGCCTGGCAACAAAATTGAAGCTATACCTGTCCAAGCTACGGTAATCACTGTTTCTCCAATACCACGAATATAGTGAGTAAGAGTTTTATATAGAAATGTTTTTCCAGAGCCACCAGGTCCATCAATAAAAACAGCTTTAACAGATATGCCCTCATCATTTAACATTGTACATACTTCGTCAAAAATGTGTTTTTGTTCTCGATTAAGCTGATCTTTTAAAGTTTGTGCGCATATCAAATCGGCTTCAATGTCAGTTGGTCGTCCTCTAGGCATATTTTAAAATTAAATATGGATGTACTTTTTTCTTAAAATAAATTCTATTTTGCGTCTGTCCAAAACTCTTTCTAATTTGCACTGTTACCGTTGTTTTAAGTGAATTGTAAAATTTCAAGTCAATTGTCAATTCATACCAATTATTGCCATCACAACAAAATTTTGAAAAAATGCGCAGCACCCGTTAGGACAATGTTCATGAATACATATTTACTCGTATTAGTAAAGAAAACAAAACAAAACAATTATTGAGAATCCAAATGTATACAATGCTGTGCTCATTAGAAAGAGAGCTAAACAAAGCAAACGTTCTCATATTGTATATGCGTATATTTGTGTGTCATCCCGCTTTGCATAGACATCGCTGTTATCAATATGAAAATTTTGATAACTTTACACGCAAATATTTCATGAACAAATTAACCAATTTTAATTTTTATAATTTTCCAGAAATTTGCTCATCAAAACCTTTCTTTTGATATATATTTCATATCTGTACGTGTTGTAGTTTAGTCAGAATAAGCGCCATGTTTTAAAATAATACTATAGATGATGTTTCGAACGCTGGACCATGATTTATCGACAAATTTTCCAATTTCGCCTTAGGTTTTTTTTTCTAAACACAGTTTTATCATTAATTGACGTAGTTCTAGGGAAACTTCAGCACCATGGTCCATTTTGGTCCATGTCCGTTGAAATCGCGATCAAAAGTGAGTGCGACTGTATGCAACTCCTAAAACGTACGAATAAGTAAAAAGCAAGAGTGAAAAAGCATAAGCTAACATAAAGAATGTGCCAATACTTTTTTGATGAGAATTTGTGCCTTATTTTACCTTTCACGGTTGAGCTTGTAAACCAATGTCGATTTTAATATTTGTTTGTTCAGATACGTAATAAATACATATATATATATATATATATAATTGGCGCGTACACCCGTTTAGGGTGCTTGGCCGAGCTCCTCCTCCTGTTTGTGGTGTGCGTATTGATGTTGTCCCACAGATGGAGGGACCTACAGTTACAAGCCGACTCCGAACGGCAGATATTCTTATGAGGAGCCTTTTCAGGGCAGAAATACACTCGAAGGTTTGCCATTGTCTGCCGACGGGCGACCGCTATTAGAAAAATGTTTTTCTTAATTTTGGTGTTTCACCGAGATTCGAACCAACGTTCTTTCTGTGAATTCCGATAATAAATACATACATCTAGAAAATACCGGTTTCTATTTTCTTATACTTTCATTAGAAGAAAAGTTATAGCACTGAGAACTTTGATTTTTCGAGCGTGCTAATACTTTTTTGTCTCACTGTATGTCACAAGCAACGAAGAGGTTTGGAAAATCTTTTCATTCCCTACACAAGAACGCCATCCCACTATGGCCCATTGAGCTTTGTATCTTATAAACTGACAACGGTATATTTCATGGCAGCAAACGCGAGGGAGCTTAACAGCCGCCAGCTGCAACGCTGACAAGCTTCTTTGAAATATGATATAAAGGGTGGTTAAGTTTCAAGGGCTGGTGTTAATTTTGAATACAATAAAATTTTTTTAAGAAGTTATTATCGTTTCTCTTTATTATGATAATATTGGTATAACTCAATTACGCATGAAATAAAATATCGGCCAAATGCTCGCCGCGGCCTCGGTGGCACACCTCCATCCGATGGTCGAAATTTTCGATGACGCTGAGGCATAATTGAGGTTCTATGCCGTTGATGTGCCGAATTATCTCATCCTTTAGCTCTTGAATTGTTGCTGGCTTATCGACGTACACCTTTTCTTTCAAAAAACCGCAAAGAAAGAAGTCCAACGGTGTCAAATCACATGATCTTGGCGGCCAATTGACATCGCCGCGACGTGAGATTATTCGGCCATCAAATTTTTCGCGCAAAAGAGCCATTGTTTCGTTAACTGTGTGACAAGTGGCACCGTCCTGTTGAAACCACATATCGTCCACATCCATATCTTCCAATTCGGGCCATAAAAAGTTCGTTATCATGTCACGATAGCGAACACTATTCACAGTAATTGCCTGACCGGCCTAATTTTGGAAAAAATACGGCCCAATGATGCCGCCGGCCCATAAACCGCACCAAACAGTCACTCTTTGTGGGTGCATTGGTTTTCGGAAACCAATCTTGAATTATCATTCGCCCAAATGCGGTAATTCTGCTTATTGACGAATCTACTGTGGTGAAAATGTGCCTCATCACTGAAGATGAATTTCTTCATGAAGTGCGCAATATGCATTTTGATTTGAACGCCCGTTTTCATAGTAAGCCTGAATAACTTTAACGCGTTGCTCGCTTGTGTATCTTTCCATGGTTTAAATTGAATTAGTCTGAAAATAAAAAATGTCAAATGAAATGCAGAAAAAAACTTGACGTTTAGGTGTGGTCCACATTCAACATCGGCCCTTTTAACCTTTAAATTTAACCACCCTTTATAAAGTGATTTATTTGGAAGAACATTGCTTTACTCAGAGGTGCTGAGATGCACCCATATTTGTATACTATTTAGTTAGAAATAAAACGGCTCACTACTAAATTTTTATACACGAAATTTTCATTCTTTCTCGATTTTCGAAACGAAAAATGTTTTTCTAAACAAAATATTATTCCTAAAGGAATGCCTTAAGTAAAAATTTTCTAGTAAATGACTTTCGTGCTTAATTTTGCGCCACCTTGCATATACAACTCGAGAAAGCAGAAAACAATCGCAAATAACAGACTTTGTTACAACGCAAAAATCAACAGCCATTTATCATATGAATATAGCCCAATAGATGAGTTGGACATCTCGTATGTACTTTTATATGTATGTTTTGTATTGTAATAAAAAGTATTTGTTTTTCTTTTATAAATGCTTATGTGATATGCATTTCATTATTACTTTTTTCACGGTTTTTGTTTTCTTAAATTTATATTGGGACTAGTTACAAAGAAAAATATTATTAACTAACGAGCACTTTGTTTTCAATTTAAAATACGAGGTACATACAACACTTAAGGTGTGATTCTATTTAGTCCATTAAGTCTTTGGGTTTTTTGCGTTTCAATCTTCTTCTCCAAATAGTTGGATTAACAAGAATAGAGGTTTTTTAATCTTGCATCGTGTGCTTTTGCTGAATCTTTTATTGTGTCTGCTACCGTATCAATATTTAGGTCGCGCTCGAGATCGGAGCTACGGATAAGCCAAGGAGCACCGACTGCACATTTAATAATGTTGTTCTGGATCATTTGTATAATTTGAATGTTACTTTGAATGTTACTTACACACTTACTCACATATAATTATTTTAGTATTGATGGATAGAGCTGATTCCTATCTTTCTTTTTCTTAACATGTGCGTTCCACCTTAGCTTGGCGTCTAGAGTCGTCCCCAGATATTTTGCAGAATTTGAGTAGGAAACTTGTTTACCATTTATATATATTGGAACATATTTGATTTTGTTCTGGGTGAAGTTTATATGCATAGACTGCATTAATTGGTCCAATCGTATACATATTTCATTTATGGATAATTGTAATTGTGATGTCGATGCGTTTTCCGTGATTCATATCGAAAGAATAGCTGTATCGTCAGCAAAAGTACCTGTTACTCAGTTTGGATTAGATGGCAGATCACATGTAAGAAACAATTATAATTATGAATTTTAATCTTCTTTTTTTACTCTGACCGCTACATAAATACGAATATAGAATAATGAAGTACTGCTTGGGTAGCAGCGCATTTGTTTTCTTCAGTAGCCCACAGTGGCATACTTTGTCGAACGCCTTGGAGACATCAAGGAATACCGCAGATCAAGTTTTTCTTTCTTGAAAAGCGTTTTCAATGATTCGAACTATCCTATGAACTTGATCAATAGTCGAATGATTTGTGCGGAATCCAAATTTGTGCATCGGTATAATTTTTTTCATTTTCTATTATTACATTGATACTTTTGATCAACACTTTTTCCACCATTTTCGATAGTATTGGAAGAAGTGACATAGGTGTGTATGATGTTACATCGTGAGCGGCTTTGCCTCGTTATTAAATATAATGGATTCCGCTGTTTTCCAATATATTGTAAAATATTTTAGCTTAAATGTGGTGTTGATGATATTCGTCAATACGGCAATTATTTTGTTCGATAGCTGCTTCAGTATTTCAGCAGTAATAAGGTCGTAACCTGGCGATTTTTTATCTTTTGTAATTTATTCTATTTTTTCGTTCTACGTTACCGGAAGGATTTTATTAATAGCATTACAATCGCCGTCGTGTTCCAAATCAGGAGCCATTACCGTTTCATATGGTGTGAACGTGTCCTCGAGGTAGTTTGTGACGATATCTGCCTTTTGCTAATTTGTTTTGCTCACTTATTGTCATGTGTCTTGATTGGTGTGCCGTCTTTCGCTCATTTGTTAATTCTTGTAGGTATTTTTCTTTGGCATACTTGTCACCTTGCAAGGTATTCCTATCTGCTAAGCAGCCCGCTGGATGTTATTTATCAATCGAAATACTTCGTCGTCGAGCTGATCCTTTGTGTTAATTATCGACAAGGGGTCACCTGGGCCTTCCAAGATTTGTTTGAAGTAGTCCCTATCTGGAAGGTGGTTTGTCAGTTTAAGTGGATTTTGTATTGTCTTAATATTTTCGTACAAAGTTAGGTAAATAAGAGAGTGATCTGAAGATATGTTGAAGCCATTCTCAACGCTTACATAAGCGATGAAAAAATCAATTAAGTCTGATGTTTCTGTGGATCTGTTGGTCAGTACGTTGGGCTGCTCGTCGATATAGAAATACAACCTGTCTTTTTATGTGAGTCGTAAAGTTCCCTTCTTTTAGTAGTTGTGAGTCGTGATCTCCAGTGTGTATGTTTGGCATTAAGGTTTACCCATTATAAATCTATTCCTTTCACTGCAACATATTGGGCACATTTAATTGTATGTCGTGGAGGGTAATATACCACCGTAATTTATATTTTACTATCGGTGTTTATCGTAACAGTAGTTGCCTGGAATTCGCCCGTGAAAGTTTTTTGATCTTCGTGAAGTTTCAGGTTACTTTTGACGATAATTGCACTACCTCCTCTAGAGCCGTAGCTTAGGTGGATATTGATGTACACCTTATAATTTTGACTCAAGCATATGCTAACTTTTTGAGAATCTAAAAGAAATTCGAGTTCTTCTTGATACTTCAAAAGGCCGTTTGTGTTCCCTAGCATCGCTTTAAGCTAATTTGTCATTATGAGATTAAATTCATGTTGTTTTGTTAGTTTCTCTAGGATTAGTTTCAAACGTTTTCTTCTTCTGCTTTGTTAGCCTATAAAGTTTCTGCAAATGTTAGTACCTTAGGCGCCGTATCTGATGGTAAGAGTGTTTGTCGGTTATTTCCAGTTACACGTAGCCCATTTTTAGTATTGGTTTTGGCTACTTCTGTGTTTCGGCTTGGAGCTCCGATATTACCTTTCTGTACGTTAGTTTACTTGTCGCGTATTTTTTGTAGCTCTTTCATAACCTCTGTAGCTAGCTGGATGGGCTTCTCTACAGTTGCAACATTTCGGTTGTTGTTCCTCTGGTTTTGTGCAAAGAGAAAATTTGTGCATTCCTGCGCACTTCACACATCTACGGTGCTTTCCACAGTAGTTCTGGATATGCCCAAAGGATTGACAAGACTTACACTGAAGTAAAAACGCTGATTGTCTAACTGGTTCAATGTTAACTACTAAGAGCAGCATGGTTTTTATAAAGGGTTTTCCAATAAGAGGTGTTTGAAATTCAAAGAAAAATGCTATTTTTTAATATAAATAATCGGATGTTTATTTCATTATAAAGAGAAAGGTATGCCGTTTATAGTGGAAAATAAAATCAGGCAAATGACCACTACGACCACGCTTAGAGGACAATATCCTTTTCATGAATTTTCCATAACCGAATTGCCATATGTCCTCGAAAGCCTCACTAATTCTATCTTTGAGGCCTCGAATCGACCCTAAGCTGTTGGCGTAGACCTTCTCTTTCACGTGGCCCCAAAGAAAAAAGTCACAATTTGCTAAATCACAAGATCTCGGTGGCCAATTGTTATCACCTCTTAGAGAGATAACACGGTCCGGAAACTTTTCCCGTAAAACATTAATAGTTTCGTTGCTTGTATGGCACGTAGCGCCGTCTTGTTGCAAATAAACATTGTCCAGATGAATACCATCCAATTTCGGCCATAAAAATCGTTAATCATATCTCGATTGCGCAATCCTATTCAAAATAACACCTGTTATTGGAAAACCCTTCATTATATATTTTGTTTATATCTTCCGAAGTTTCAAACGCAAGAATGAACATATCAAGCGGTTACTTAGTTTTCCATTTTAATTTATTTATCGCGTTGGATATTTGGGGTTCTTGTGGTCAGATGAATGGTGTTAATTTTTGGCTATGACCTTAATAGGTCGTGATTGTTTATCTTCATAGGTATACCATTAAATATTCTAAGTAGCAGGAATATGCTTTCGTAATTTTCCTATAACACTGCGTTACAAAAACGAACTTTTTTTCTGTCCTATGAACCCAATATACTTTTTCGGAAAGGGGAGAAAAAATAAAAATACACGTGTATCGGCGATTTTCATGTACACGTCAGAATTTTTTTTTTATGTATAAAATATAGAGCTCGTAGTCCGCCTGTGTGAAAAACTTTGGATCAATTTTTAACCCTTTTTCCGTGATCCAATCGCGCTGAATTTCTGCAGGCAGACTCGTGGAAATGTTTTTATCATGTAGAATAAAAAATAAAAAATTTTATCAATTCTCAGATTTTCTTGAATTTTTGTTTTCTAAAAAAACCTTTTTTTTTTTAATTTTCGGCATAACTTGAAGGGACTCCAAATTTTTAAACAACTTGTTAACCTTAAATTTTTTTTTTCATACAACACACTCTGTGCCGTTTGTGTGTTTGTTACAGTTCCGGAAGTTCCGATCATCTGACAGTTGCGCTACTAGGAGACGTATACTTTGACAATTGTTTTAAGTTCTGTTGCGCGAAAACGTCTTTCTGTATATTTCATCTTACGAAAAATGCAGTGCCCGACTCGATATAACTTTTGTTACGTTTGTGGCTTATTCTCACCAAGTAAAAATTTTAAAAATATTACGAAAACAGTGGTTAATTCGTTTCAGAAAATATTCAAGACTGCTTATGTTCCTTACTTGGGGTATACTCCGGAAGTCGTGTGCGAGTATTGCTATAGAAATTTATGCAAGTTTACTGATGGAAGGTCAACAATAAAGTACTCTGTACCAACAATTTGGCTACCACGTACGGAGCACTGCAGTGAACTGTGCTACTTTTGCGTAACTTTTACTCAAACTAAAGGGTACCAATACTTTCGCCGCAACAAAATTCGCTACGCTAATGTAGAATCGGTTATTTCAGCGGTTCTGTACTCACCAGAAGAACGTATAGCTTCTTCAATGGAGATTTTTGATGATGTTCCCGAATTAAGGGATGGAGAACCAACAGTAGCACCAACAATGCTATCAACAACATATTTGGAAAATATGCTGCGATCTAAAAGTGGTCGGATTACTCATGGGTGTTAAGCGTGGATTTCCAACCCACCAGTGCTTTTTGTGTACATGGGAAGGTCGCAAAAGAGATCAGCATTACACTGAATTTAAGTGGAAGCCGCGAACATGCTACAAAGTAGGCGTAGAAAGTATAGAAAATCTACCATTAGTGAAGCCATCTCAGATCATTTTGCCATCACTACACATTAAGCTCGGTGTCGTATCAATTTTTGTTAAAAAACTGGATCGTGAGGGCGAGGCGATTGCAAGTTTGCGCAATATTTTTCCGAAACTGAGCGGCACAAAGATTCATGCAGGTATTTTTTTTACGAAGGCTTTTAGTAACTTTATTTTTTTAATGATGTGTATAATTTAAGATGTTTTCAGTGGTCCGCAGATAAAAAAAATAGTTGCAAGTTATGAATTTTTATCAAAATTGAATGCTATCGAACAACGTGCACGGAAAGGCACAGTTGCCGTTATTGAGCAGTTTCTTGGCAACAACCAATTATAAAAATATTGTTGCAGAAATGATATCGGCATTAGCGAAATGGGCATATTAATGTCGCTAAAGATCCATTTCCTTCACAATCATTTAGATTGTTTCCCTGGTGATTTAGGAGCTTGTAGCGATGAACTTGGCGAAAGGTTCCATCAGGACATTGCGGCTATTGAAAAGCGCTTTAAAGGACAAGATATTACGCATATGCTTGGCGAATACTGTTGGGCTATTTGTCGCGAAACTGACACAAATGCTTACAAACGCAAAAATAAAAGCATTACAATTTTTAATGTAACAATTTTTAATTTTAATATAATAAAATTAATAAAAAAATTCGGGGTTTTATATCTCTATTGCAATGCGGAGTGAAATACCTTTCTTTTGATACCCACATCGGCATATATCAAGCAATTTTTTTTTTTTTAATTTCGAACAGGTGGCAACCCTGTGAAACATTGTCAGTGGCAACACCTAGGTGAAAAGTCTAGAAATGTAATACACTATCTGTGTGCCCAATTTCATTCAAATCTGTTAAGCTAATCCTGAGATCGTGTGGCTATACAGATATGTATACAAGAATTGCTCGTTTAAAGTTATAAAATACAAAAAATAAAAATTGTGACGTGTACATGAAAATCGCCGATACACGTGTATTTTTATTCTTTATCCCCTTTCCGAAAAAGTATATTTGGTTCACAGGACAGAATGTGTGTAACGTGGTGTAATCGTTCGGATCCTGGTAGTTCCTTAGTAATATTTGGCACTAAGCAAGTTAATTAGAAACTCCTCGCTCACCTCATCTTTCGCTACATCAAAGGGCTGTTTATAATTACACTCTTCCGCTACCATTATAGGAAGAAGTAGAGGAGTCTTCTTTACTTCCTTGGTTTATTGTGGTTTTTCAGTGGTTGAAGAAGATTTCAATAGTTCGGGGAAAGAAGCAGCTTTCCCCTTTTTGCTGGATCTCTTGTTTAGTATCCATTCTGTTGCACGGATTAGCTCTTCTTCATCAAATTCATATATTTTATAATTTCTTTCAAATTTTAACTTTGCAAATACGTTACTTGTTGTGGGATGCACGAATTTGTATTCAACCGATGCAATGGAACACATTTACATTTGTAATTAGTTAGTGCCTGTGGAACAAATTCATTTGAATTTCCGCAAACTGTGAATGGAGAGTTGTGTGCAACATATCGAGAAGCCTGTCAGCGTCCGTTTACTCCAAGCTGATAATCCTTGGGATCACACACTTCATAAAGATGATGTTTCATATCTTCAAGATGTTTTCTATCAAGGTCACTTAATTTTTGAAACAAATACAAAGACGATATCTTGCATCGATGCATACAACCAAAGGAAACACGAATCTTGAATTTGACGCAGGCGTTAAGTTTTATAGAGAATGCTTGATGTTGCACGAATTACGAACGCCAGCTCAATGCGCAATGGTGAAAGCAGTATTGAATAGCAATATAAACAATACGGATGAGTGTCCGTTGCCACACAAACAAGTATTTGAATCATTCGATCGAACGTTGAAAACTTTGCGGAGTAATCAAAACCTCTGTACATGTACGATGATGCTGTTGGACGGCAAGTTCCGCCAAACACTGCAAGCCATTCCAAGATCAACAGTTTCTGATCAAATTAATGCTGTCTTGAATATTATTTGTATTTCGTATTTGCGGAGATACATACGAGTATGTTACAACTCTCAAGTTGATCACAGATGATTGTAGAAGTATATGTAAGTGTTTTGAATATATCAACTCATAGTAAAATTTCTTGTCAGTTGCATTCGTATAAATCGGTTGATTGTGTTCTTGATCCAGGGGAAGAGAACTACCCAACTGAATTATTAAACACCGACCGGTATGGCAATGACGGATGGAAATACAAAAAGTATAGTTTATTTCAATTAAAAATAATTCAAAATCGCACTGAAAGTTTTTATTTTTCTTCTCATAATTTTTAGCAGATATTTGTTTGGATGAGCCCTGAGAGTAACTTACGATACTATTAGTATTTGTTACCCTAGAATTGAAACAATCTGTTTTTGGGGAATCGTTATTTTGTAATAGCAAGATAGTTCTTACTGGTAAATATTTATAAAAATCGATAAGTGCGGGAATAGAATCAATTAAAAATTGCCCCTTTTTATTTTTCTTTTGTACAATAATAACTACTTCTGGTTGTTGTATATGTTATCCAAACGACATTTTTGAATTTTACGCTAGACACATTTTGTTTATAAATTTTTCATTTGCACATGCTCTTACACTCTTCTCTATGGTATAAATATTTTGCTTCCTTTCACAAATATACACATATTTTTAATGAACAATTTAATCAACCTGTGAAGTCGCATTTTTTTATTTCAAAAGTGGTTATTTGTTTTGTGACAAACTCTGTATGGGGTAATGGTAATATGGTATAGTACAACAGAAATGGTGCCTTAAGTCAAGTACGCGCAACGTAGCGTAACACATGGGCTAAAAAGAGGCCTTCCTCCTCCTCTGCTACCATCAGCTGGTATCGCATCGAATACTTTCAGATCCGAAGCGTTTGTATCCATCCGGACGACATGTCCCAGCCAACGTAACCGATGGATCTTTATTCGCTGCGCTATGTCTATGCCGTCGTAAAGCTCATTCAGCTCATCGTTCCACCGTCTGCGATATTCGCCGTCGCCAACGTGCAAACGTTTAAGAGTCTTCCACAGAATCTTTCTCTGAAACACTCCAAGCGACGCCACATCGGATATCGTCATCTTCCACGCTTCTGCGCCATACGTTAGGACGGGCATAAGGAGAGCCTTGTAAAGTGTTAGCTTTGTTCGTCGAGAGAGGACTTTACTACTCAATTGCCTACTTAGTCCAAAGTAACACTTGTTAACAGGAAAGATTCTTTGTTGGATTTCAAACCTGACATTGTTATTGGTGCTAATGCTGGTTCCTAAATAAACAAAGTTTTTTACAACCTCGAAAATATAACTGTTAACAGTGACGTGGGTGCCGATACGCGAGTGCGCCGACTGTTTGTTTGATGACAGGAGGTACTTCGTTTTGTCCTCGTTCACCACCAGACCTATTCGCTTTGCTTCTGTATACAGTCTGGAAAAGGCAGAACTAACAGCGCGGTGTTAAGGCCGATGATGTCAATATCATCGGCATACGCCAACAATTGTACGCTCTTATAAAAAATTGGGCCTGAGCGATTAAATTCTGCGGCTCGTACGATCCTTTCCAACATCAGGTTAAAGAAGTCTCACGACAGCGAGTCACCTTGTTTGAATCCTCTTTTAGTATCAAACGGCTCAGAAAGGTCCTCCCCAATTCTAAAGGCGCTGCTGGTATTGAACAACGTCATCTTGCATAGCCGTATGAGTTTTGCGGGGTTACCGAATTCACACATCGCGGCATACGAGGTGTGTTCAAAAATTATCGTGAATTTTGAATTTTCGCAATTTCGATTTTTTATTGGTGGTATGTTATGAGTTCGGCCATTTTGAATGTTCAGTTAATTGTTGGCAGCTGCTTTTCTTGCAAGTGTTTCGGCCCGTCTTCGATTTTTGCCTATTCAAAAAGATGAATCAAAGAACCTGTATTAAATTTTGTGTGAAAATCGAAATTAAGTGCGCGAATGCCTTCCGAAAGTTGACTCTATCATACGCAGAAGCTACTTTGGACAAAAGCAACGTTTATCTGTGGTACAAAATGTTATCAGAAGGCCGAGAGAATGTGAAAGACGAAAAGCGTGCCGGACGCCCGAGCACTTCAATAACAGACGAAAATATTGATGAGGTAAATAAAATGGTATTGGCCAATCGTCGAATCACACTAGACATATCGATTGACTCGTATGATTCGCTTTTTTTCAATGATTTGGGCATGAGACGGGTCGCCGCAAAATTCGTACCAAAACTGTTCAATTTCGACCAAAAGCAGCATCGCATGAACATTGCTAATGAGATGTTGGACTCTGTCCGCGACGATCCAAATTGCTTCAGAGGGTCATAACTGGTGACGAATCGTAAGTTTATGCTTATGACGTGGAAGCTCAATCATCTGAATGGAAGCTTTCGCACGAACAAAGACCGAAAAAAGCATGCCAAGTTCCGTCGAATATAAAAGTTTTGCTTATCGTTTTCTTCGATTGCAGGGGCGTTGTGCACCATGAGTTCTTGCCACAGGGTAAAACGGTCATTAAGGAATATTACCTGCCTATATTCAACAGACCCGACGGATTTCGATGACTCTTTGAACCCATTCCAATCGACGAGGCTTGTCCGCAGGCAACAATCTTTGCGTCAATTGAATCTTATACGGGAATAAATGCAAATCAATGCGGATAATTCGTTGTTAAGTGGTCCGAGCAATGCCCAACTGCTGAGAACGGCGATTTTGGGATGTCCTTGGTCGGTTTTAATTTGGCCTCTTTGGATCAGAAAGAGCATCACCAGTCGACAACCTTTCGTACAAACGTTTAATGGTGTTCTTGGAAGGCGCACTTTTCACATTATTTAATTTTTTACACGCACGTTGAGTTTTCACAATTGACTTCTTTTGTTGAATGTAAATTTCAACAATTTGGAACCGCTCGCTTGGCATGTACTGTTCCATGGTGAAAATCTGCTTGGACTGACGCTTCCAAAGCGGGATGTCATTGAGCGATTTGACGTCTCTGTCAAAAGATACAGGCTTGCCAGATGGGTCCGTTGAATATTGGCAACCCCCTATGTGGAAGAAAAAAAATGGCTCTTGCATCACGATAACGCTTCTGCTCGAACATCGCTGCTTGGGCGCGACTTTTTGGCCAAAAGCAACACACCTCTGATGACACAGCCGCCGTATTCCCCAGATCTGGCCCCTGTAACTTTGTCTTGTTCTCGAAACTAATGAGGCCCATGAAAAGACGACGCTACGCTACGATTGACGAGTTAAAGACGGCATCGAAGGAGGAGCTGAACAAGATAAAAAAATATTTTTTGAAGTGCTTCGAAAATAGGAAAGAACGTTGGCACAAGTGCATAATATCTCGTGGGGAGTACTTTGAAGGGGACAAAATAGATATTAATGAATAAATAAATATTTTTGAAAAAACTCAAAATTCGCGATACATTTTGAACACGCCTCGTATAAGTAATTTCTGTTCGTAGTATCGTATGCAGCTGTGAAGTCGACGAAAAGATGGTGGGTGTAGATTCTCCTTTTATGGGTCTTTTTCAAGACTTGTGAATATCTGATCGATGGTGGACCTTCCAGGCCTAAAGCTAGGCTGATGGGGTCCAATCAGTTGTTTGATGGTGAGCTGCAGCCTTTACTCACAATACGCTCGCTAGAACCTTACAGGCGATCTTTCTGGTAGAATTTTCGGGCATTGCTCCTGTTGGCCAGCATCTCAAGCTCCTCGCATTCACATATTTCCGCCTCTACAGGATCCTTCTCGTCGTATCAACTGTTCCGATCGCACGTTCATCTAAAACAATAGAAGCGTGTCTTCCATATGTCACAACATGATCGATTTGGTTTTGCGTTTTCCGATCAGGTGACAGCCACGTATCTTGGTGTATCTTTTTATGCTGGAATCTGGTGCTGCCGACTACCCCGTTTCGAGCACCAGCGAAGTTGATCGGCCTCTGTTCGTTACTGGATGTTTCTTTGTGCAGCAGAATTTTCCGACTGTGATTTTTTCGGGATGCAACGGTGCCTCATGAATCACGTGTGGATTGCTTTCTGCCCAGTAACGCATATTTTGCTTGTTGACAAAGCCATTGAGCCAAAAGTGAGCTTCATCATGAAGACCGTAAAATGGCCGTAATGCTCTTAAAGTAGCAGCAACAGAACGATTATTTTCAAAAAAAATTTGCACGATTTGCAATCGTTGCTCAAGTGTGTAGCGTTCCATGATGAAATGTATACTAATGAAGTTTACAAATGACAAGCGAAAAATAAAAAATATTGCGTCGTTCGCCCTCCCTGTCGGAAAAAAGTTGAAGCGCAGCTATTAAAAAACCCTATGAGCGTATATGCCGAGGAAATTTTGGATGACAACCATTGCGGTTTTCGCAGGGGCGAATTCAGCATTGGCGACAAACAAGGAGACCATTTTCAACGACAATTTTTAATTTATTACTACATGAGGTGGTATGCAAACTACATAAAATGTTGTAATTCGATTTTTCTCTGCAGCTCGGAAGTGTTAGCTTATGCCGTTGACATTGTCGTGATTACGCAAAATGAACAAAAGCTTAACCGATTGAAAAATTCAGCTTTAGAAGTGGGTCTGCGTGTAAACACAGAGAAAACGAAATATATGCACTTCGCTAAGACGTCTATTGCGTTGTGCATCACCGGTCTCTTTTCGACTACGTTTGAAGTCAGCAAACCATCGTTTTATTGTTGTTTCTGATCAAGCGGACACTTTCAAACCATTGCTGTGCTTTAACGGTATTTTCTCCCATCAAGAATCACAATAAAATTAAAAAACGAAACTATTTTTGATCCATTGTTTTGAGAATAATAAAAGTAGCGTCACTCTTAGCACAATAACTCACGATCTAATGAATAGAATATCATGCAATTTTAATAGCTGTCTTTTTAAGGACAAAAGGTGAGTGCAATAAAACTAATACCATCTATGTGTAATGCCCGGGACTTTGCAGCCCATGTGTAACATGCATGCAAAATATATCGTAAACTTAAACGAGTGTCCCTACTTTGTTTTTCCTACCTTCAATTTTAGCTTCTGACGATAGACGCGAGTAATTCACAAGCGCTGCCGTTTCCAAACTCTTCTTGATCATCATACGCACTTCTTCCGGTGGAACGGGCGTAACAATGTCCTTCATAAGAACGCGTTCCAATAAAGAAAGTGTAGCTTTCAATGCGCCCTCAGGTCGACCAAATGGAAAACAAAAGCGAAAATTTGTTATTTGATACTCAAGTAAAATACGCAAGCGTTCTTTGATCTCGGCAAATTTCTCCTTTTCCTCATGTGTTATGCTTCCAACGCCATCAGGTCTATAAATAATATTCAAAATAATTATCGTAAGAACTCAAAAACTACATTTTATAAAGAAACGTTTTAAAGAAAGTTGTTCTATGTTTGCATTTACCAGTTTTAGAGCTTGGTAACAAATTATATCAAAGATCTTGTTGGGAACCGCTACAATGCATTGAATTTCCCATCTCTTTCACTTGTTGTCATTTACACTAAATTCGTACTTAAATATAGCATACATACTCACACGCCCTAAGCCTAGGTTCTCTCATTCCAATCATATTGCCTACTATGTACTTGCATTCGTCCCTAATTTACATCTTGTGCACACATACTCGTATTTGCTTTATGAAGAATCATACTCAACTTATGTACAATATAATCAGTTGGAAAAATACATTTTAAATAAAATATTATATATACATCGTAGTCGAGACAAATCAGCCTTCTCAACTCAAAACATTGGTGACACCGACGTGATCATATATTTGATCAGTCGTTGTTGCTCGTCTTGAGCACCGTGCTGAAAGTTTACGCAAACCTACTGACAACTTTTGTAGATGCTTTCAAAGTCATGAAAATAATGAAGATTCTCCATTCGCAATACCAGACTGTTTTTAGGCAAATCCATACATTGTCCTGCAACAACCAAAGCCCTGCGCTCAATGGATCACTCACCCTCACTCTGGAGCTGGAACTATTCGATAAAATACAGAGTAATTTTGAGCTGAGAGAAAAGGATTCTGACGAGATAGATAGTGATGCTCGACAGGAGTTCTATACATCTTTATGTCAGTCAGAAACGCCATCTCTCATGAGCTGAAAGAGAGAAGCTATTTTTAGGCAAATCCATACATATAATACATTGTCCTGCAACAACAAAATCCCTGCGTTCAGTGGACCACTCACTCTCACTCTGGAGCTGGAACTATTCGATAACGTACAGAGTAACTTTGAGCTAGGAGAAAAGGATTCTGACGAGCTAGATAGTGATGCTCGACAGGAGTTCTGCACATCTTTATGTCAGTCAAAAGCGCCATCACTCATGAGCTGTGGTCCAATTGCCTAGATAGTCATCTACACTCAACCACGCGTAATTTTTTGTCCAAGAACGAACATTCAGTGGTTATTCTTAAGAAACCAAAATCTCGCAAGCTCGTCTATTAAATACCAGAGGATTCTCGTTGTAAAGCCGTTATATTCGGAACGACCCAATGATAAACTCTCGGTCCCAATTTGTGGAACATTAGTTATGACGAAATATTCACTTCGCAGACGATATCGTAGCTAGTATCACAGCGCGAAACTTTGAAGAAGCTCGTAGAAAACTTAACCAAGTTATAATACGGACTAGCCACAGAGCTAGAGACAGAGAAAACGGAGCTAATAGTTCTAACCAAGAAGCATATCACGTTAGAAGTTGGCATGAAAGCTTGCTCAAATACGCTTAGCACAAAAAACATTATAAAGTACCTAGACATAAGACGAGACTCAAGATTAAAATGCGCAGCAGAGATGGCATCCCTAATCAGCGGACTGATGGCAAACATGGGAAATGAGAAATAATGATGGCTACCACGCTCTCCGTTCCTGTATATGAAGCTGAACTGTGGGCAAATGTTCTAAATGTAAAGCATCGAAGCAAGCTCTTAGCATCGGAACAACGAACGGAAGCCCTGAGAGCTATATCCGCATACCGTACAGTATCAAGGTATGCACTGTTCAAGTAATAACCGGTTCAATACCGATAGACTTTATAACTTTTCAAAGGAAAAAGCTATGGGCATTAAAGCAAGATGGAATAGAAGAAGGAGTTAGCAAACCTGCAGCACGCGAAACAAGGGCTTAACGCTAGGGCTATGACAGCATTATATGCGACACTAAACTTCCTTCCGGTAGATCTGAACACTCTAAATAAGTGGTCAAGCACGGATTATGGTCACGGTAAAATCCTGGCTGGCACTTTGGGGCTTCCTGGACTGGTGAAGTCTGCACTCCCTCCTATATTTGCTGTTACATCGTTTACGACCCTCCTACCCTCAAGGGAAGAGTGGGAACGGGACGATGTGAGACACAGCGAGTCGGTCCATGTATACACAGATGGGCAGGGTAGACGGAGGTGTATACTCCGAACATTGGGAGATTTCCTTCAGTTTTCAGCTTCCCGACTACTGTAGTGTCTTTCAGGCTGAACTGATGGCAATAATAAAAGCCGCGACACTGATACAGTATGATGCGATATCCGGAATTGATATCTACATTTTCACTGATAGCCAAGCGGTGATAAAATCCCTCACAAAACAGTCGACAGCCTCGAAGGTAGCCATGAAATGCCGCACATCTCTTAACGAGATGGCTGAGTCATTTCACCTAAAGGTAACATGGGTTCCTGGTCATCGCGACATTGAGGGTAACTGTAGAGCCGATGAACTAGCGAGACTCGGCGCTAAATTGTTTGATGAGTACATAGATAATGACATAGGGATATCCTTACAAACATGTAAGCTACTCATTCTTCAAGAAATTGTAAAGAAAGCAAACGAAAGATGGCGGAATGAGGCCACCTGCAAAATCGCCCGTCAACTGTGGCCGACTCTAAATGCTAAACGCACAGAATCTCTGCTAAGCCAAAATAAACACAGTCTTAGCATATTGATCTCAGTCATAACGGGGCACTGCCTAATAGGTAGACACGCCCAAAGGATGGGTGTGCAAACACATGACTTCTGCAGAAGTTGTCTAGATGACGACGAGAAAGAGACAATCTCGCACCTACTGAGCCACTGTCCTGCTCCATCCAGACGCAGGTTTACTATTCTGGGTGAACAATTTTTTGATGAGTTGGAATATCAGTTCTACAGAAATCAGAGATATTTTAAATTTTTTGAAAAGCACACACTGGTTTTAGGAGGGATAGAGACAAGCTCCCAACGCGGTATCACAATGGGCTATGAGCCTAAGTCCCACAGGACAACCGCTTCAACCTAATCTAACCTAGATGAACAAAATTAGAATAGCCGTATGCACAAGGGCGCGGGTGTAAAATATGCATTAATAGACTACAGGTAGGGACGAAATACTGTATAAAAAGTACTTGTTCCTGTCGTATTAATTTAAATAAATCGGAGTTCACCCATACTGAAGAATTTGAAAGAAATTAATTTGTAAACTAAATATGGGTTTCTTATATGAATACTCTCATTTTCTAGATTTTGTTTACGTTTCTGTCTTTATAATAATACGTAAATATAATAATATAATATGTATAATATAAACATAATATAATGAAATGCATATGTACGTAGTTTGACTTTTTTATTTCGATTGCAATATTAGGTATATATTTATAATGTGAAAATGTCTGTCTTTGTTTAAGACATTGCTTTAAAAATAGGGTGGGGTGTGTATGATATTGACTTTCATATATTGCATTCGGTTGGTTGAAGGTACAACACAAGTAAGTCCACTTCACAATAAGAGGAATTCCACGACTCACCGACTCACAATGTTTATACAAATAAGTTTGGCCATACCACACTGATATGCACTAACAAATCATATAAGTTATAAAGCTCAAATAAATAAACATATAAAGGAGCTTACATAGCGGTTCTCCACTACCTCTAACCTAAACAATATCTTATACTTGAAATCAAATACGTAAACAGAGAGAGGTACAACAAAGCGACCTGTGATCAAATATAGGTATATATGTACATATCTACATATGTATGCATTTTATTTAAGCTCTAACCTTGTTATTTTCCCTCTTTTGCTGTTATCCTGTAGTGAACATTTAAAGAAAAATTTCTGATTTGTAAACTTCCCAGCCGAGTTCTATTCCTCACGAAATAATGAAACGGGTCAGTACTGAAGTTTCGCCTTTAAATAAATTTTCCCTGGTCGCAATGATGAAAATGCCGCTCCAGCACAGTTTTCACCCAAAAACAATACAATTTTTCATATTGTAAAAAACTACTTGCTGATCGAAATTGGAGCTTTTCAGACTAGTCAGTATTATATTTCGGATTGTTAATATAAGGTTGGCCAACAAGTCTTGCGGTATTTCCGCAAGCTTGTCTTTGCAAGCGCGTAGTTCTAGTTGTATTCGTCGCATCGGTTCACGCTAGAGCTTTTTGGAAAGCTCTTTTCACGTGCTAACACGTGTTTGATTAATTGTTGTTTGCTTTTAGTCGTTCGTGAGTTATAGCGTCGCAAACATGCAGCAAAATAAAGAGAAAATACGGCATATTTTACAGTACTACTACGATAAAGGCAAAAATGCATCTCATGCTGCCAATAAAATTTTTGCAGTTTATGGACCCGATACAGTTTCCATTTCCACCGGACAACGATGGTTTCAACGTTTTCGTTCTGGTGCAGAGGTGATCGAAGATGCGCCACGGTCTGGAAGGCCTGTCGTCGAAAATTGCGATAAAATCGCTGAATTGATCGAAAGAGACCGGCATAGTAGCAGCCGTAGCATCGGCCAAGAGCTGGGCATGAGTCATCAAACCGTTATAAACCATTTGAAGAAGCTTGGATTCAAAAAGAAGCTCGATGTATGGGTGCCTCACGACTTGACGCAAAAAAACATGTTTGCCCATATGGATGCATGCGAGTCGCTTCTGAATCGCAACAAAATCGACCCGTTTTTGAAGCGGATGGTGACTGGCGATGAAAAGTGGGTCACTTACGACAACGTGAAGCGCAAACGGTCAAGGTCAAAAAGCGGTGAATCTGTCCAGACGGTGGCCAAGCCTGGATTGACGACCAGGAAGGTTCTTCTGTGTGTTTGGTGGGATTGGCAGGGAATCATCCAATATGAGCTGCTCCCCTATGGCCAAACGCTCAATTCGGACCTGTACTGCCAACAACTGGACCGCTTGAATGCAGCACTCATGCAGAAGAGGCCATCTTTGATCAACAGAGGCCGAATTGTCTTCCATCAGGACAACGCCAGGGCACACACATCTTTGGTGACGCGCCAGAAGCTCCGGGAGCTCGGTTGGGAGGTTCTTTTGCATCCACCGTATAGTCCGGATCTCGCACCAAGTGATTACCATCTATTTCTGTCCATGGCGAACGAGCTTGGTAGTCGGAAGTTGTCCACAAGAGAGTCCTGTGAAAATTGGCTCTCCGAGATTTTTGACAATAGGGAAGCGAGCTTCTATAAGAGGAGCATTATGAAGTTGGCATCTCTCGTCATCGAAAAAAACGGCGCATATTTGACTTAAATCGCATTATTATCACCAATTTTATGATCAATTGAAAATTCAATAAAAATACCGCAAGACTTTTTTGACAATCTTATATTAATTATTAAGAATCATTCCCGTCGAAATTATTCTCCTGGCCATTCGAGATGAATGTGAAAAAAGTAACAACTTTGACCAATAGGTTTTTTTAGTTTATTTTTAAGTTTTCATTAATGAGTTGGTATATGTAATTAATTTTCAGTAACCTGTTTCCGTGCACGTGGCTCGCGCAAAAAGCGAAAGAGTAATGTATCAACGTGGGGTCAATCATGTACTGGTTTTCTGCTCGATCCAACAAATCTGATAAATAAGACAGATGTCTGTAGCACCCACGTACCCCGTATCGCGCACAATATTCGTCCAGTACAAAAACCTGACCAGGACTAAACCAGCCCTGTAATACAACAATGAAATTTCGAATATAATATTAAATAACATATATGTATTTCATATGCTTTGTACATGCATGCATACAAGCCTACTTACCAATGACGCATAGGGATCGTTCAAGCGATACTCTAGCGTGAGATTTTGTAGCACTTTGAAGAGAGAAGCATGATCGAACGCGCACGGATCTGCGCTTATATAGTCCTCCATTCCATGCTTACGAGCCTTGTCGGCATCTGTACTTCGAAAGAAACAAATGTATTTAAGATTTTGGATTCATTTCCCATAAGTTCTATATTTTGTACATAAGTATAAATTAAATTTAAATTATTAACTATGACGAGTGTAAAAAGCAGCACTTAGACCATACGTTTGTATATATGGTCCTTAAACTCGCTAGCACACTGCAGGACACATGTCGAGTTACTGTACTTAGTGCACAAAATGTTAGATGTTTTCGAGTAAGATATTTGAAAGCATTTAGATAAGTTCAGCGAAAGTCGTGAATTCTGGCCCCACAAGTAAAGCCTATCCATACCGCCTTCAAGTTTATGTAATTACATTATCTTGAGTCTTCATCGCTGAGAAGGTCTTAAAGTCATACGCATAAAGCAAAAAGTTAGCAAATGAGAAAAAACGTTTGATGTCATTAATAAATAACACAATTAAAAGCGGTCCCAAAATACTTCCTTGCAGAACACCAATTGTTACAGCACAACGTCTATTGCTCAAATAAGAGTTTATCCATTGCGAAAATATAGAACGAAAGCCAAAACAAGCAAATTTTTTAGTTAAGATTTTATGAGAAACTTTAGCGAAAGGCTTTCGAAAATTCAGTGTAAATACAGTCCACCGGGAAACCAGCCGAGTAAGAATGAATGCAATATTCACTAAAAGCAGCCAGATTAGATATTGTAGATCTGTTGGCAACAAACCCGTGCTGATTTGGGCAAATTAAAGATTTAAAGGGAAAGCTCAGCTTTGCATTAACCGCGTGCTCAAAAATTTTGGAAATAGGCGATAGCTTTGAAATGGGCCTGTAATTTCTAACGTCATTTTTATTGTCACTCTTTAACAAGGGCGTAATGAAAGAGAGCATCCATGAGTCCATAAAACACCACGACGATAGATATTTGTTTAAAATAATTTTGAGGGGATAGACCAATACCGGAAACTTTTTTATCAAAACAGCATCAGTTTCTCAAACTGTTTCTCAAACTGTACCGATGTACATGCGCTTTGTACAACTCGCATGTAGATATACGGCGGCTGCCAAAGCCGAATGGGTTGATGCGTGACTACAATTCGGAATTCAGAGAGAACGCAGGTTCGAATCCCGGTGAAGCACAAAAATTAAGAAAAAGCTTTTCCTAATAGCGGTCACCCCTCGGCAGGCAATAGCAAACCTCCGAGTATATTTCTGCCATGAAAAAGTTCCTCAAAAAAAATCTGCCGTTCTGAGTCGGCTTGAAACTGTAGGTACCTCCATTTGCGAGGCGACATCAAGACGCATACCGCAAATAGGAGGAGGAGCTCGGCCAAACACCCAAAAAGGTGTACGCGCCAAATTAAAAAAAGATATAAAGAGCCTTGTGAATTGGAACAACTTGGCCTGATCCAGCAGAGAGTCACCGTTCATGAGTGAAAACAAAAATGCGTTTAAGTGATACTTGATAGCAATATAAACGCCACCTCCACGGAAGCACCCTGTTTTACCAGCATCCCTGTCTTTGCGAAAAACGTTACATAAGTTCGGGTCGAAGAATTTATTGTCGCAGGAACTTGTGTTTAGCCAGGCCTCAGCAACAACGAAGATGCCGTAATCTAACTGCGCACTAAGGGAATGTACATACTCAGCCATTGTACGCATGCCGGATTAGTTTTGAAAATAGATCTTAAGACCATCCCTAAGAAGATCCGAAGATGTCATTAAACCGGGGGCAGCTGCTGCGAATCCTTTTGAAAAAAACCCAACTTGCTTCACAATTACATTTGTTATCCAAATTTCTGAGCTCAACAACTTTTCATTCGAAGGCTCCGGAACTCCCAACCTAAAGTTGACCCCTTTAATGCTCGTTAAAGAAACATCCTTTTTAATCAATTTGAAACAGTAAAGCATTTTTCCAATTAAACCTGTATGCGGAGGGAGAGAAATATGCCAAATGTCACCACTTGTATTGGACCGCAACATCCGAATCCTTACAAGTATTTGTACCTACTACTCCTACTTGTTTTTTGTTCCGTTTATTATTGAACACTGTGCATTATTAACCACAGCAGCAGGCAAAAGAACAGAGCAGGACTGGCGCCGAAATCTTAGCATACGTATATAGACTGATTAGAGCGAATAGCAGCATTCACATTAACGCCAATATCAGCATAAGCAGCAGTAGTAGGTTAGAGAGCAGCAGAGGAGACAACAACTATTGGCGTCGAAATCTCAACGTATGAGTGTGAAGCAGCGACGGACGAAGAAAGAGCAGCAGGAAAAATTAATGATATCAATGGGCGGGTACGTTTAGCAGCAATTACTTCTTTAGCTGCAGCGTTATCACTACCAAACTTCTCAAAACTAACAGTAATGTATGAGCGTGGGTTATGCTGTTCACTAGACCGGGCTAGCTTACTGGGGCGACAGCCCTTGGTCGGGAAAAACCCGAGTCATTCTGGTACCGTAGAACCGGCTGCCATGGGAATACAGCCGAAACAGCCAGCTTGGCAAACGAGCGTGACCACCTACGCCAGGCCGATCCCGGGGATCCCCGCATAAGGGATCTCAATTTGGAGATCCGGCAACTGGTAGATCAACACAAGCGGACTAAATGGGTTGAGCACTTGAAGACCTGTGACCTCACCTCTGTCCACCGCTAGGTCCCTGTCGAACCTGACGAAGCACAACGACAAGGTGGCCACCACCTTCAACGGTTGCACTTCGTCGGACCCGAAGAGATGCGCGAGCTATTTTAGCCGGCTTTTTATACTGCATCCTCTGGCCGACTGATCCAAGCGTCGTGCTACCAGAAAGCTGCCCAAACTGACGAACGACAGTGTGCCACTTACTTTCTCCGGTGATGAGGTTCAGGGGGCCATCAACAAATCAAAAACATCAAAAGCCATTGGCCCTGACGGACTAAACGCGCTGATGCTGAAGCACCTGGGACCATTGGGAGTAGGATATCTCACAAGGGTCTTCAATCTGTCCTTGGCCACTCTCATTATCCCTGACAAATGGAGAGCAAGGAGAGTGGTCCCACTACTGAAACCGGGGAAACCCGCCAACCTAGGGGAATCTTATCGTCCGATAACTCTCATTTTCCCAGTAGTGAAGACACTTGAAGCCCTCCTGCTCTCACTCTTCACGAAACACCTCGCCCCAGCCCCACATCAGCACGGCTTCCGACGAGTGCATAGCACTGCACTCACCGCTATAAACGCCCAGATAAACCGCGGGCTTAACCAAAACCGCGCCTGCGAGAGGACTGTCCTAGTAGCGTTCAACCTGAAGTAGGCTTTCGACACAGTCAGCCATTCTACGCTACTAGAGATATTTATCAGTCGACACTCCCGCCAGGGCTAAAGAGGTGGTCCGCAAACTATCTGAGCGGTCGTCACTCGTCAGTGATTTTTCGAGATCAAACATCAAGGCAAAACTTCTCCCTTGCTGTTCAACTTCTACATCTCGAAGCTTCCCCCACCAGGGAGTCTCCCTGGTCTCATACGCTGATGACTGTACGATAATGGCGTCGGGAATTGACACCGATGGCCTGTGTTCCAAAGTGAACAATTACCTCGCCGACCTTTCTCGCGTTTTCACTGCGAGGAATCTCCAACTTTCCCCCACTAAATCCACGTAAAGAGGGTCTTACCACCTGGACAAAGGAGGTCAAACTGTCCCTTAAGGCAAAAGTCGACGACACACCAATTCCGACGGTAAAAAACATAAACATACCAAACATATGCCCGGCAAGTGAAGGCACCCCGCACGACACTAACCACCTTCCCCACATGCCCACTAAAACCGACTCATCTAACACCCCTCTCCCTGTGGACCCATCCCGTCGAAACAGCATGTTTCCTGGGCCTATCTCTAGATGACCTAGCCGACGACCGGTGATATGCCCGACACTGGCGCGGCTACTATTACTGTTAACAAACAAACAATTAAAGAAATCATATTATGTTTCTCAAACAGATTTCGCTGCATAAAAATAAGATCTGAGTGCATGTTCTTAGTTTTGCTCAAAAGTTGATTATTGTCTTCACGAATAGCACTGATAACATTATGCACACGGGCATTCTCAGGTCGAAAGAAACAATTAAGCTGTATAAGGATCCTAGTTACTTCTTCATTAGTGCTTTCATTGTAACTATCACTTTGATTAAGCGAACCACCAGCATTTATATATAAAGAGTTCGAAGAGTTGGATTGGACATTTGAATTAGTTGAGTTAGTTGATATGGCGTTCATGGGAGGTTTAGTGGCTGAACGGATGGATTTACGCCGAGCAGCAGCACAGACAGTACAAAAGAAACTCCTATCCGAGCTCATCAGAAACTCCAAATTAGCCGGTAGGATACCAGCACACTGCGTTTGGAAAAGTTCATTGGGCAGTGACCTTAGTACAGAAAATAATCAAACAAAAATAAGAGCAAGAATGAACGAAAGCAAGTGACAGCGAAGAATGGTTTAAGAAGAATACTTTGCATACATATGGGTAAGACTCCGTCAGAAAATATGAGATTTGCAAGTGGTCTTTCGATTTCTTTGAAACTTTGGGAAATATTAGTTCTAGGTAAGATACATTCGAGCCTAAAAGGATTTTGAAAAATTTTCAAAATTGAGTCATCTACGCCATGTTGAAAATCGGGACCGTGTTTTTTTCAAAAATCAATATTTCTTGAACCATTGGATGGATTTCAATGCAATTTACAGACAATATAGAAACAAATAAGTAGTTTAAATTAGTATTATGTTAAAAAAAAAATTTCGAAATTTTGACCAAAAAAAAAGTAAAAAAAAAATTTTGAATCTATTTTTAGTTGATTTGGCCAGTTTTTTAGATTTTCTGTTATACACGTAACGATTCCTTATGGTTTAACCTTTATTTTGAAAAAAAAATTTTATGGTGTCTATAATAGTTCTCGAGATATTGCGATTTTAGTGGAAGCGCGCACCGTGAAGTTCGCGGTTACGCAGCGCGGGAGTAGAAAAACGCGCACAGACCTGCAGCGGTCTGCTCCAGTCACTTCATACAGGAACACATAACGCAGCGCGAACCGTGCGTGCGTACGCGAACCGTGCGTGCGCGCTTCCACTAAAATCGCAATATCTCGAGAACTATTATAGACACCATAAAATTTTTTTTTCAAAATAAAGGTTAAATCATAAGGAATCGTTACGTGTATAACAGAAAATCTAAAAAACTGGCCAAATCAACTAAAAAATTTTCAAAAAAATTGTTTGACTTTTTTTTGGTCAAATTTCGAAATTTTTTTTTTAACATAATACTAATTTAAACTACTTATTTGTTTCTATATTGTCTGTAAATTGCATTGAAATCCATCCAACGGTTCAAGAAATATTAATTTTTGAAAAAAACACGGTCCCGATTTTCAACATGGCGTAGGTGACTCAATTTTAAAAAATTTTTCAAAATCCTTTTAGGCTCGAATGTATCTTACCTAGAACTAATATTTCCCAAAGTTTCAAAGAAATCGAAAGACCACTTGCAAATCTCATATTTTCTGACGGAGTCTTACCCATATGCAAAATCAGGCTTCTTTGGTTTTTTTACTAACGTCACTTTATTGTCAAATTCGACAAGAATAAAGTAGGGGTTTTAGGAAGCCTTCGAGCGGTTTGCTGATGTAATAATTGAACATTTGTATTCACTTTATTGTTGTATTTTTTCTAATTTGTTTATTTATAGTTATATTTTATGAAATGAATTTATAATGAAATGAGTTTATAAAATATATGAAAATCCAGTGATTTTGGATATAAGGGTTTTGTTGGAATTGGTGTATTTGTGCCTAATAGATGCTGTGAGGTATGCTGGACTTTGGAAATGTATTTGTGCTTTTTTCATAACATGCTGCATAGGATCCCAAAAACTTTCGTGAAGCAAGTTGGTTTGTATTGTTAGTTCTTTTGCAGATATCTTAGTAGATCTAGTGTGTAATACAATATATAGGTAAAGTCATTATAGCGGGCTTCTACTCTTGTGGCGTCGATTGGCATAGCTGTCCGCAGTTCAGCGGCCTTTCGAAAATATTTGTTAAGTGCTTTATCTATCTTATGGGTGTTTGTTTTGGATGTCCATCCGTAGAGCGTAATGCAGTGTTGCATTTCACCTTCTGCAAGTGATTGGCATATTGAAACGACGGTGTCTATGTAGGGCTCCTTTTTCCGCCTGCATACCTATGATTTTCAGTAGATTATGGATTTTGCTTATTTTGCCTCTGATTTTTTTGGTGTGTTAATTCCATAATAGATTTCTTGTGAACTTGACTCCAAGGATTTCCGTGCTTGTTTTCAAGTTTTTGTGTACATTTCTGATGGTGATGTTGGGTTGGTCGAAACCCGCTTTCCTGCAAATATGTGCTGCTTATATTTTTTTGGAAGGTCCTATCGCGCCGGTTTCTAATGCCCACCTGTCAACATACATAGATTCCCACGTAGTTTGTGCTCATTTGTAAGTAGCTTTGTTAAAGTGTTTGCGTAATAATTAATGAGCAGTACCGAGAGCGAAGGCTCTTGTGGAATACCATTTTAAATTTTTACGGTGCTTTATACAAATCCATCTTTTAGTGATTATCTTGTCTAAGATTTTTGACAATACTGGCAATAGGGATGTAGTACAGAGTTTGGGTTTTACTTGCTTTTTGTATTGGTGCATGAATCACATGCATCCAGTAGGTGTACCGCAGTATTGAGTACTTAACACGTTGACTGCCGAGCGAAATTTGCTGGTTATCACACAGCGCCGCAAGTGTGCATCACATATGTGTATTTCTTGTTTTAATACCATCCAACAAATAAAAACAGCCATATAGTTTATTTATTTTTTTATATACATATACATAATACACGTATTTGATGTATATTATTGAAATACTTCATTTTTAATACTATATGAAATCTTTACACCAAAAATAATGCGCCGGCACCCATTGCCCGGCGCGGCGCCATTGAAAAGCCATGCGCCGGGCAATGGGTGCCGGCGCGGCAGTCAACGTGTTAATTGTAAAGTAGTTTGTTTTTGATGTATTAGTATATTAACCGGCTTATTTCGGCGTTGTTGCTAACTCAGCTATCGCCATGCCTAAATCTACTGATACCAGTGTAGTTGTGTTGAGCACTATAGTCGTCCCCTCTTTTAATACAGTCAGATTGCGATCGTTCGCAAAGTGCTCCTACCAACGTTCATCTGTGCGTTCTACTATGTGTGTTTAGTGTTTATTTGTTTGTGTGTTTAATGTTTTTCTGTATGTATTTGAAGATATGGCTACTTATACTTTTGGGAATGTTTTGAATAGTCCTGTATATGGGGACATCACTGTGTCGGTACTGATACTTTAGGGGTAGTGCTTTTCATATGTGCTTGTTGGTGTTTTGTCTGCATCTTTCGGGATGTTGTTTTCTTTGGTTGTTTCTACTTCGTTATTCTTCTGTAGTTATAGTGTTTTTAACTATTTGTAATAATGTTGGTTTGCTTGTGTTTTAATTGAAGGGCTCAATCTGGTGCATCGTTGGATTACAGTTTTAGGCTTTCTAAGCCTCCCGTATTGTACAGCCTCTTTTCAAGTTTTAGAAAGTTTGGACATGTGTCTAAACGGTGCTTTTCGTTGTTTCAGTTGATACAAAAATATGCTTCAACATTTTTGTTTCACATTTCAACATCCAACATTCAAGTTTCTGGCACCAGGTTCCACCTTGAAGTGTTTGGGGTGTACTTTTGTACATTTAACCTTTTCCAGCCTAGCTTCATTTTATCAGGTGTGGGAATGAGATCAAAGGAGTCTATTGCTGCTCCATTCAAGATTACTTGAACGTCAACTTTTTTTGAGAGCTCGATGACAGTTTTCTGATCGTTCGGTCAGTTCTTTTTCTTAAAGATTTATAATATTTCTTAAGAGGATTAGGCCTTACGTTGAGTTGAGCAGTTTTTGTGAGGTGATCTCGAAGGTGTTAAACTCGGCCAAAATCGCTTAAGCGGTTATCCCGCCAATCAAGGAGAAGAAGAAGAAAATCTTCACAGGAAGTAGATGAATGTAGGTGGCTTTTAGGAATTGTCCCGCTGCTTTAAGGTTGAGAGATTTAATTAGCAGATCTATAGATTTTAGCTCAGTTACACCGGTGAACTCAGCGCTTAACAATTTCAACCTGTTTTCACTTGTTCCCTTTATTTTTTGTCACTGGTTTCTCATTGATGATTTTTGGAGTTTAAGTAATTATGTACAAGTGAAGAAAACTTTCTCATTAAGTCGTGAATTTGAAAATAATCGCTGAAAAAAAGGATTTTTTTACTTTGTTCTTTATTTTGACTCATTTTGAAGAAGGTTGAAGAAAAAAAGGTTGGTTAGCCCATTAGTCCAGTCATTTGGTAAAAAAGGGAGTTACCTGGAAAGTTTTCTGGAAGTTTTCAAACCAGGTAATTTTTATAGATTTTGGCATGCTCTTTTCGAATTTCAACTTTGCCACCTCGTATCTGCGACGCTAGCGCCGCCACATTTCCAAAAAATTAAACTAGAGATAATTTCCTACATTTTATGTTATAACGATTTTTTTATAAAATCGACAGTTTTTGGCGTACGAGCGCCACAAAGTAATATTCACGTACACCACCACGTTTTTTCTCGTTTATATCTCTACAATAATCCTATAGTAGAAGAAGGTTTTAGAAATGGAGTTATAAGGGTAATGTGTCGCCTTTGTTGAAGGGACCCTTTTTCTCTCGACCTGCATCGAAACATCTGTCGGTAGAACTGAAGAGAAGTATCTAGTTTAACTGAGTCATCAGTATACGTCTATCGTTTTACAGTGTAGTTTGTGTTTTTAGAGTCATGCCATCGACGGAGGGCACTTATTACACCGAGCAATTTGGCATTGTGGTGAACAGTTTTCATCTATTTGCAGTAACTACATCACGTACGTTCAATCTAAATATAAATCCAATGCCATAATCGTATTCGACAGATATCCTGAAAATGTAGCAAACGACGATCAGGAATAACCGCTTCAATAGACATACTTTTTGAGGAGACAATGATTCCAACTGTGTCACAAGATAAATTTCTGGGAAATGATGCGAACAAGAACCGTCTGATTAAAATGTTGAAAACAAAATTTGAAGCTGAGAATTTCATGGTCTCACAAGCCACGGAAGTTGCGGGTACGCTAATCATGAATATCGCAATATGTGTTTCACTAGCGTTTGACACCGTTATAGTGGTCGGCAAAGATATAGATAGATCTTCTTATTCTTTTGACAGCTCTATGTACGCGATCAAACGTGTACTTTCTTAAACCAGAAAAAGGTAAAATTACCCAACAAATGTATTCCACTGAAAGTATTATATATCAAGCCGCTGCAGATAATATTCTATTTCTGCATGCATTCAGTGGCTGTGATACAACAGTTGCACTTTGTTATCAAGGAAAAATGAAATTCATTAATGTACTTCGAAAAAAGCCTAATTTAAACCAGGTTATTCAGGTATTTAAAAATCCAAACGTAGATCCAGAGATTATTGCTAAAGCAGAAGAACGATTTCTTCTTGAATTATACGGTTACAGTGATGTGAAAAGTAAGAAAATCATGTATTTAAATGAGTACAGATATGCATGCTTCACAAAATCAGCATATAAAAATAAATTTAATATTGCGTCCCTACCACCAACAGAGGCAGCAGCACAACAGCATTCTGATGGGATGGGGATGGAACAGAAACCAAAATGGGTTAGTTCCTGTTACGACACTCGAGCCCCCAGCTCCAGAAGCCTTGTCAAAACTTATTTCTTGTAAATGTAAAGAGGGATGTCAAATGCTCCGTTATATGCACAAATTGTAGAGGTGCTTGTAAAAATTCGCAAGTGAAATTAGATTACGATGAAGAAGAAGAAACTGCGACTATTTTAGAGCAAACGTTTGATGAAACAGACAACGAAGAGGATTGTGATGAGTCTGATAATCGTATCGCAGACGATGCGGACGAGATATCAGTCAGCGACGTCTTGATCGGTGCCCAAGACGAAGTCGCAACGCCTGGTCCATCAGGAACGGTAAAACGTAGGAGGTTGCGCTAAATTGTCGAAAGTGTGCATTACATGTGGATTAGGCATACAGGGGACACCACGATAAAAAAAACGCGCCGTTTACTCTACCTCCAGGTGGTGTGGAAATGAGTTTTTTTCGAAAACGCATATTAAAATGTACTTTGTGGCGCTCATACGCCAAAAACTATTGATTTTACTAAAAAATCGTCATAACATAAAATGTAGGAAATTGTAAAAAAACTGTTTTTAGCCGCCATTTTTTCAATATGGCGGCGCTAGCGCCGCAGATACGAGGTGGCAAAGTTGAAATTCGAAAAGAGCATCCCAAAATCTATAAAAATTATCCAGTTTCAAAACTCCCGCAAAACTTTCCAGATAAAACTACCAGATGACTAGACTACATCAACTTCCTTGCAAATCCAACATGTTGCAAAAGCGGGCATAGGTCCATCGACTTGTTGGCGTTTTGATGTGAAAGTGTGACTATTTGATTCATGCAAGGGAGCTTTGTGTGCCTTCACAATTTTTGGTATAATGAACGGTGGAAAGTAAATTAACCACTCTATTCGCTATTCACGCCCTTCTTCTCCTTCTGATCGACCACAATTTAGTTTCCCTTGCAACGGATATTTTGTTTGGGAGTCACATGCCCACCAGATTTTTATGCCGTATTTTGTCGGAATATATTGTGCAAATTTAGTTCGGCCTCGATATGGAAATAATTGTTCGTCAATAGTATTTCATGAGGGAATTTCCCCTACAACGCTATCATCTTTTTAGTTTATTCAATTGCAACGTGCGGCGGCCGCCGTAGCCGAATGGGTTGGTGCGTGATTACCATTCGGAATTCACAGAGAGAACGTTGATTCGAATCTCGGTGAAACACCAAAATTAAGAAAAACATTTTTCTAATAGCGATCGCCCCTCGGCAGGCAATGGCAAACCTCCGAGTGTATTTCTGCCATGAAAAAGCTCCTCTTAAAAATATCTGCCGTTCGGAGTCGGCTTGAAATTGTAGGTCCCTCCATTTGTAGAACAACATCAAGACGCACACCACAAATAGGAGGAGGAACTCGCCCAAATACCCAAAAAGGGTGTACGCGCCAATTATATATATATATGTTTGGCCGAGCTCCTCCTCGTATTTGCCCAATATATATATAATTGCAACGTGCATGAAATATTTCCACGGATGTCGCAATCTTGTAATATATTATTGTTTCTAACAAGTTGTGTTCAGTACTATATGTTCCGTAAGAAAATATTTTGCAGAACCTTTTAAGTATGCTGGCGTAATTATCTTAGCCTATATGCAACTCCCCAAGGCTCTTCGGTCTCCCTCAACTTATTTCAAAAATTTTCGAAACTAGATTGTTGAAACTAGCTCATTTACCAAACTAACAGAACATAGTCAAAAGAGTCGTTCACAGCAAAATACATTTGCCGAACTGCTAATTAAAAAACCACCAGACGAAGTTAGTCTGGGCAAATTGCTGACCTAACAGGTGTGATATCGATTTGTTTACGACAAAACTGAGATTGTGTTGATGATATAAGAAAAAACCAAGGCAGCCACAAATCATGTTACTTCATTGCCGCCTTCGAAAAAAGAAAGAGCGTGGTTCAACCGTTCTCCCCATTCTAGTTGTGGTATAAATTGAGGGCCCGGTTGAAATTTTTTCTCGACTCACCCCTCAACAGCTGCCGATTCCACCAAGGAACGGGAGTCTGGTCAATGCCCTGTTCTTTCAGAAGTCTTGGGGGCGTCACGTCAAGGTCCCTCCTGCCTTCTAGCAGTTACAAACGTAGACTGTGTGTCCTTGTATGTTTAGGCAAGAGGAAGCGATAAACTTGAACAGCTGAGAGTCCCGTCCATTGTATTTGCTTATGCCCAGATTGTATGCTGGGCATTTGCATCGGAACAGAGAACAAGGCCAAGATTTTGCCGCTAACAGAACCTCATGAGACTAGAGGACTTCCCAGGTGGTGGCGCTACCAGTACATCGTAAGAAAAATAAGCAGATGCAATCACAAACCTCGAACATCCGAGTTTGTTCTTATAACACACCTCAGCCGCTACTAGATCTTGGCTACAGAATTGCTCAAGACCCGTCACAATGAGGTGGGATGATACTTTAAGACCGATCCTAAGTCTACTCAAATTCCTCTCATATAATAAAATCAGCGCCTCATCATGTTGACCTCCTTGCTGCGGAGATGAGACTTAAGAGGTGGTTTGACTCCCATATCATGGGGACCAACTCAAGACGAATAAGAGGGAAGCTCCATATGGGATTGGCTGGCCATCCATACGCTTTACGGCGAAACTGGGGGTCATCCAATCACCATAAGAAGATCACCGTACCGATCCTTTGTTATTCCTAAGCCCCTATCACCCCATTACCTCCTCTACCTCGGATGTTGTCATCGTCCACGCTTCTGTGCCATACGTTAGCACAGGCATGATGAGAACCTTGTAGAGTTTTGTTCGTCGAGAGAGGACTTTACTGCTTAGTTGCATACTTAGTCCAAAGTAGCACTTGTTGGCAAGAGAGACTCTTCGTTGGATTTCAAGGCTGACATTGTTATCGGTGTTAATGCTGGTTCCTAAATAAACGAAGTCTTTTACAACCTCGAAATCATAACTCTCAACAGTTACGTGGATGCGGATACACGAGAGTGCCGACTGTTTGGTTGATGGCAGAAGGTAATTTGTTTTGTTCTCGTTCATCACCTGGCCCATTCGCTTTGCCTCTTTATCCAGTTTGTCGAAGGCAGAACTAACAGCGCGGTTGTTAAGGTCGATGATATCGATATCATCGGCATACGCCAACAGTTGTACGCTCTTATAAAAAATTGTGCCTGAGCGATTAAGTTTTGCGGCTTGTACAGTCCTCTCCAACATCAGGTTAAAGAAGTCACACGACAGCGAGTCACCCTGTCTGAAACCTCGTTTGGTATCAAACGGCTCCGAGAGGTTGTTCCCAATTCTGACGGCGCTGCTGATGTTGTGCAACGTCATCTTACAAGCCCGTATTAGTTTTGCGGGGATACCAAATTCAGACGCGGCACACAGATAACTCATTTTCGTACTGTCGAAAGCAGCTTTGAAGTCGACAAAATGATGGTCTGTGTAGATTTTCCTTCCATGGGTCTTTTCCAAGATTTGGCGTATTCTTCATATTTGGTCGGTGGTGGACTTTTCAGGTCTAAAGCCACACTGATAAGGCCCAATAAGTTGGCTATGGTGGGCTTCACCCTTTCACACACCCTAGAACTTTATAGGCGATATTTAGACTAATCCCGTGGTAATTGGGACAGATTCCAGGATCACCGCTCTTATGGATTGGACACATCACACTTAAATTGCAATCGGCAAGCTTTCATCCGACCTAATTTTGCATAGGAGCTGATGCATGCACCTTACCAGCTCCTTGGCGCCATGTTTGAATAGCTCAGCCGGCAGTCCGTCGGGGCCCGCGGCTTTGTAGTTCTTTTGCCGTGTTATCGCTATTCTCATCTAACGGAACGACAATTCCGTCGTTAACGATTGGGGTATCGGGATCCTAACATGCGCAGCTATCTCTAGTTAACCAATTCGAGAAGTGTTCTCTCCATAATTTAAGTATGCTCTGTATGCCAGTCACCTGATCGCCGTCTTTGTTCTTACAGGAAAACGCCCCGAAAACGCGAGATGTTGAACATTCTTTACGTAGGTAGATGTACGTTTTTTGTCGCCCAGAGGCGTGTGCGCAGTTTAGCTGTAACGAGGTAATGAACCGAGTCGTTATTGGGTCCTCGCCTTGTACGTACATCTAATACACCAGAAGGGTGTCCTCCATCTATCACAACATGATCGATCTGGTTTCGTGTTTTTCGATCAGGAGGCAGCCAGGTAGTTTGGTGCATCTGTTTATGCTGGGACCTGCTGCTGCAGACTACCATGTTTCGGGCCCCGGCGAAGTCGATCAGCCTCTGTCAGTTACCGAATGTTTCGTTGTGCAGGCTGAATTTTCCGACTGTGGGACCAAAAATTCAAAAATTCTCTCCTTGCCCACCCTGGCGTTGAAGTCGCTAAGAACGATTTCTATGTAGTGGAGGGGGCAGCACTCATAGGAACGTTCCAGGTGCCCATAGAAGGAATCTTTGGTCTCAACCTCCCTTAAAGCGTGGCCGCAAATTAGCGAGATGTTAAACAAACGGGCTTTGATGCGGATTATTGCGAGACGCTCGTCCACCGGAGTGAACGACAGTACTTATCGACGAAGTCTCTCTCCCACACCAAATCCGACACCGAATTTTTGCTCCTTGACATGGCAGCTGTAGTAGACGTCGGAAGGTCCTATGTTTTTCTTGCCTTGCCCCGTGCATCGCATTTCTTGAATGGTAGTGATGTCAGCCCTTACTCTCAAGAGGACATCAACCAGCCGGGCAGAGGCACCTTCCCAATTAAGGGATCGGACATTCCAGGAGCATGCTCTCAAGTCGTAATCCTTATTTCGTTTGCAGGGGTCGTCATCAGTAAAGGTAGTTCTCATCCGAACTTTGTGTATCTGTTTATTGGGGGGGATTTTTAAGTGGCGGGTCGCAAGCACAGCGCACAACCAGCTATCCTAGAACGCTTCGCCTTCTTACGTCAGCCCTTTACGACTAGCCCATTTCGTACGACGGAAGCTGGCGCTGAGGAGAAACCTGGCAACAAAGAAGTGGCGGTACGAGCAATATACCTCTGGCCAAGAAGTCAAATCCTTGCACCACCAATACCGGGACTAGCCCTGGTAAAGGTGGTAAAACCGAGTCAAAAGCAGAACCTGCACGCATGGCTACAAGGAGAGCTGCCTTCAAGCTACTGGAGCGCTTAAAACCGATTCCAGAGGGGGAGTGGTATGTTAAACAGAAGCACTCATTTAGCTGGGCAACAAGGGTAACGAAGGAGTCCTCTCGGGGTTCTGAACCGAACCTAAAACGTCAGTTGTCGGATGACCCACTCAGCAACCCCAGCACGTTGAAAAAGCCCCGACACACTAAGACTTCTCCAGCTACGTAGAGCGAAGCTGTCAGCGAGCAACAGCTATGGGCTGTGGTTGATAAAAGCAACCCTAACGGCATTATTTTGCCTGGCAATTGGAAGAAAGTGAAAGCCAGTCTCTCAAGCGTTCTCTTCCAAATTCTGAAGAAGAATTCTGGTCCGAGAGATCAACTGATCTTTCTAAAATAGTCATTTAAAAGGTCGGCGAAGTATCGCCTGGGTCTAAACTCGAGGTAATTTCAAGGGTTGACATCCCCAGTTTACCAATTGCTTGGGCCTGATTACCAGTAGAACCATCAGTCCCTGAAAAAATCTTTGAAATGCTTCGGGTATGTAAACCCGAGCTTCCTACATCGTCTTGGAAGGTCACAAAGTTGGAGATCCCAAAGGTGAGTACCGACGCGACTCGGTGACCGCACTGGTGCGATCTGACAGTGTGGTAAGCTGTGGGGTCTCGTCACATCGGCGGCCAATAATAAGGACAGGACGTCTAATTTAAAGGACCCGGTTAGAGCTGAGATAGGCCTCACGTTGGAATCTGGCCCCGGTCCTAATACTACCACAGCGCCACGTAAGGCATCGGCAGTATCTCTTCCTTGTTAGATAGAGTACTCAGTGATGAGAAAGAGTTACTGGCATCAGACTCGGATGATGCTAAAAAATCGGTGGTGGAGATGAAGTCCAGTAACCATGATGTTGCATAATCCACCTGTTATTATGATGCCCACCATATTGTCTTGATTCAAGAACCATGGGTATCACATGGACTTATGTGCGGACTAAGTACTCAAAAATATAATGTGTGCATGATGTATGCTCCGAACAAAGGCAATCCTAGAGCGTGCGTGCTAGTAAGAAAAGGGATAAATGCTTTCATGCTCTCTAGTTACAGCGACACCGACCAATAGACCTTTAGCCTGGAGTCAGGAAATGAGCGGATGTAGCGTCATGAAAACTACGCCATCCATGGCTTTGGATATCATATTATATCTGCCATCCCTAGATCCCTTCTTCAAATACTCAGCGGCCTGTTCCACTATAAGGCTCAGAGCGAGCTCACAATCGAAGACTGTCACATATGGACATTCACCCATCTTAAACTCCTATACGGATATACTCAGTGGTTGTGATTATGACCCTCCATTCTCTGCTTCGAAAGAAATTTCTTAATGAAAACCACTTCGAGACTGGAATGGCTTGAAGAAGATACATCACCCAACACACCCGTTAAGATCTACATGGACGGATTTAAAATGGACACCGGTGTAGGACCAGGGTTATATTGTGAACAGCTTTCTATCAGTGAATCCTTTAAACTACCGGATCACTGTAGTGTTTTTCAAGCAAACGCTGATCATGAAGCCTTAAAATGGTTAGAGATAAACAGAATATTATCAACAGATATTTGCATTCAATCAGACAGCCAAGCTGCCCTACGGGCCCTGGATGCATTCCAAATAACATCAAGGGGTGTCTTCCAATGTCGCCAATCTCTTAATGACATGGCCAAACAATATCGTATCATCTTGTGCTGAGTTCCAGGCCATATAAATGTCCCAGGGAATTGTAGGGCTGACCAACGTGCAAGAGAAGGTACCTGTGTGCCAATCATAAGTAATTTTATGGGGGTAGTTCTCGCAACTTGTAAGCTTTTTATTAAGGACGCACCAATCAGTTATGTAAATCAAAGATGGATTAGTGTCAATATCTGTGAAATTGCTAGGCAGACATGGCCAATATTAAATCTACGTCTGTCCAAGAATATTATAAAATTGAGTAGGCTTCAAATTAGCACCTTAGTAGGGGCCCTCACAGGACATTGTCTCATATCATCGCAAGGAATAGGAGTTTACATGCATGATTTTTGTCGTAGCTGCAGGACAAGGAGGAGTTGGAAACAATTCGACACCTTTTTTGCACATTCCCGGCTCTAGTAAGAAGCGGGAACCGATATTTAAGATCCTACTTCTTAATGAATATAGATAATCTAGATACTTTAGGTGTCAACAACCCTTTACGCTTTGTCAAAAGCTAAGGATGGTTCAATATGGAAAGCAAAATGTAGTCCAGCTCCTGCGGCACGCAACGGGCCCATTTCGTGGAGTAAGTGGCATTGCTGTCTCTATGTGCGATACGGCTGCCAAACCTAGCCTAAGCGAATGCCATAAATGCCCCAAAGCCAAAGGGAAGCCCCTAAAGGCACAGGGATCTAGCACTGTTTTTATATGGGGTAATGTGCGCTGCTGGGCAAGCCGTCTACTTAAAAGTGCAGTGTCACCGTCAAGGGATGGTAGCTAGAGAAACCGTCTGAGCCAATCCTCTGGGAAAGACGTAGAAACTAACGGTCCCAAGGAAAAGACCTAGACAGTTACCGCACTGAGAGCCCATGACATCAACACTGGCTTCATCCATTTGTACCGCAAGAGTAGGACCTTCCTTTCCTTCCCGGTTGCTACCTTAGGTGTGCTACCCAGTTTGGGAGCGCCCGTACCCACCTTTGGGATCCGTGGTTGTCACTTCCGCTGACCCAGGCCTTTCGGAACACAGAGGCAGAAGGACCGGCAGAGCCACATGGAGATTTCTCCCGAATGAGCCTTGCCAACGGCTTTCTCCTTTGCGTCCTCGCCCCGCTCTTCGATTTGTTAGTACATATGTTAATACATTTAATAACTGCTACTCTTCAGTTGTCTGTAGTTCTTATTGATTTTTGGTGTTAGGGAGTAAGTGGTAATTTAATGTAAATTTAATTGTCAATGAATCTGTGCAGACTAGTAGTAGACGCAATGACTACTAGATATGTTAATACATCCAATCCCAGCCTTTTAGATTAATTACTTTTAATTTGACCTATAGTATTTCAATTTTACCAACTGTCTTTATATCGTGATATCATGACTTTTCTTTTTTGCACTGTAGATGTTGCTTTTAATCGTCCAGTAGCTGGAACTGCGGCTACCGTAGCCAAATGGGTAGGTGCGTGATTACCATTCGGAATTCACAGAGATAACGTAGGTTCGAGTCTCGAGTCTTTCTAATAGCGGTCGCCCCTCGGCAGGCAATTGCAAACCTCCGAGTGTATTTCTGCCATGAAAAAGCTCCTCATAAAGTTCCTCGAGTTACCTAAAGTTTCAAGCCGACTCCGAACGGCAGATAGTTTTTATGAGGAACTTTTTCATGGCAGAAATACACTCGGAGGTTTGCCATTGCCTGCCGAGGCACACTGTGACTTTTTATCGTTTTAGGATGCCAAAATTAAAAAAAAAAAAGTTCTGCGAAAATGATTTTCTTTCGGAATGTTGTGTAAAAATTACCAAATTTTACGACAGTGTACTCAAAATTTATCAAAACAATAGTTTTAAGAAAGATAACCGTTTACAAACACACGCCGGTGCGTCAATTGAATAATTTTTATTTATTATCCGAACATCGCTGTGAAGTTCGTCAAAAGATATAATACGAATAAGTATCAATTTCATAAAATTGAGTATTTGCTGATTAAATTTCAAGAATTTTGTACTTCAGGGGTAAGTAAGAGGATTATAAAGTTTTTACTATCGATACAAATCCGCTCAGTAAAATATCACTAAAACAGCCATAGCTTAATATTATTTTTGATATTTTACTGAGAAAAACTTATATTGGTCCATCGAGTTCCGTCCATTCTTAAACAGCGAAACGACCTTTAGGATTCTGTGTTTCAGATACTGGAATAAAATTTTGCTACAATTTGCTACCACAGCTTTAAAAGAAGTTTTCATGGCGATTCCTCGGAAAGAACTTTTTGAAATTTGGCTGACGAGCTCAAAAGAAACGCGTCGTGATGCGGTGTTAGAGAAAATTTTTGCGGTGATCGGAAGAGACGTGGATACTAAAAAGCTAGGAGAGCGTATAAAAAAACTGTGTTACCAATTTTCTTCAAAGTGGGAGGGGTCTTGCCGAGTTAAGGCCCGTGTTCTAGCCCGTAATTATAGTTGGTTTTCCAAGAGTGAAGACTTTGGAAAATACCGTCTTGATGTTGGGCCATCAACTTCATCCTCTATTAGATCCAACGTAAGTAGACCACATGTGGCGTTTTCCGATTCTTCTCTTCGCACAAAGAAAAGAAAAGCAAAGAGTCTTTTAGCAGTATCAAATAGCGAACAAGTGTTAATGGCGGCAGAAATGGGACTTAGATCAAACGGTAAGAGAAATTCCGCAATATTATTTAAAGAGCGGTGTTTGTCTTCACCGTCAAGAGGTACTGTGTTGAAAAAATCTCGACTTTCGAAAGAGCGCAACAAAAGTTTATCGCCAGACCAAGCACAGGCGCTGATAATAGATGTAAATGATTCCACACATGACTATAATATGCATAGACAGCATACAGCAGAAATAAATCTCAAATTATATCCGTCGTATAACCAGAGAATGTTAATGCAATGAGAAGGTGCAAATGTTACTGTGAGCTTTTTTTAGTACAATTGAGATTTGAAAGATTTGAAGTAAGGGAATTTAGCACACCGAGTTTATAGACACCTCACTGACTTTTGCCCACACAAAAATTAGAAACACCACACATCTTTCACCTCAACACACAACACATTTCTCACCTCGACATTAAACCAATTAAATTTTTACTATTTTCGTATTTTTGAAATAATAAGCGAATAAGTAAAATTTATTACATAATTTTTTTTTCAATTACATTAAAAAAAAAACGATTTAAAAAAAAAAAATTTATAAAAAAAAGTTTGCGCCGGGAATTGAACTCGAGCCTAACATTTGCCGAGGAAAAATAGGCGGTGCGTTTATTTCTTCGACTGCTTATTTTTTTACCATTTTGTTACTTTTGAAATGATAAGCGGATAAATAAAATTTATTACAAATTTTTTTACGATTACATTAAAAAAAAAATTTAAAAACGAAAAAAAAAAAAATTTCCACCAAGAATTGATGGCGAGTCACGTAGGGAGGATAAATACGCAGAGCGTTTATTTCTGCGCCTGCGTTGTGAACAAAAGGTTTTGTGCATGCGCGCGACGCGAATAAATTTTAATAAAGTTCTGAAAGTAATTCATGAAGTTTTTCATTACACACATATGTACATAAATGAACGTATACTTTATATGTAAATAAATGATGGTATATGATAATATACATATGTAAGTACATAATATGTAGGGGAGGGGGCCCAGTTGTGACGCAGCTAAATATTTTTGACATGCGGTATGAAAATGACAGTTTGAGCCCTGCCAATCATGTTCGTTTGACGTTCAGCAGTTATTGTGCAGACACCAACGTTAGTAGTCGCATTGTGTATACACGCACCAAACATCGTGTTGAAAATCGTGCGAAAAAGTTATTTTGATTTTTTTCAAAGTACCAAAATTTTGTGAAATTAACAGTGAAAAGGCGAGTGTAATGCATCAAAATATTGTATTTGCCGTATATTTTGTGATTCTATATGGATTTATGTGATTATGTGGTGTCTATAAAAAACTTGCTTGTCATACACAAAATAGCATCGTGACCCGGTTGTGACTCAGCGGGTGGCCCAGTTATGACGCACCTTTTTTTTGCACTACGATCATATAGAACTGCCGAATTCCTACATTTTTGTTGTTGTTTAAAAAAAGAGGAGATCAATTGCAACGTATGCAAGCGTCCAGTTCATTTGAAGTGCGCCAACATGCAGGCAAGTTATTTCACTTGCAAACACTGCGAAAGTGACGTGGACGACGACTAGGAATATTTAGATGACGATGATGAATAAAAATCGTTGTCATTTATGGCCATTGAAGGACATTTTCTTTTGTATTTTTCATTATTTGTGCCATTGAAAGCCTTCAAAATAAATAAATCATTAAATCACAACAATTGGTGTGACATTCCTTTCATATTTTCTCATTTCCAGTAAATTTCTTGAGGTGCGTCACAACTGGGCCACTTTTTTTTTGTCCTAAAAAAAGTTATCCTGAAAAAATTTGTTCCAAAATTTTTTGAGTAACTCAAATAAACATACTTTCTTTGGAGAAAAGTTGCGTTTGGTTAATAGTTAAATGTTAAACTTCTTCATTTTTCAATTTGCGGAACTGAGGAAAAAATTTTAATTTTTTTCAAAACCCGCGTCACAACTGGGCCCCCTCCCCTATGTATGTACATGTCAATAGGAGGTATTTGCATTCAGAAAAAAAGAACGGTTTAAGATAAATCAACACTTATTTTATATTGTATGTCAATTTATAGTTTATGTATTCGACAGCATTTACATACATATGTATGTATGTACATTTGTATTTGAAAAACAATAATGCACAAGCGCAAGAACATCATATCACATATGCAAGTATGCCCAAATAACCTTGACTTATGTACATATATACACATGTCACAGCACATCACATTCTTACAAGAAATCAAATATATATACGCACTAGTGAACGAGTTTCTTCCTAACAAGTGAAAAAACAATTCTGCTCTATGTATGTATATATACCCACTATATGTCCTAGCATATATACATACATACATATATACCTACTTGCCTTCTAAACTTCCTACAAAATAATTGCATTCATATGTTACTACATCCATGCACGTTCATACATTCATGCATATATGCGCGAGCACAGCGCTCCCTTCTTGCTTCCGTGTACTTTTGTCTTTCACCAGTCGATATTCCTTATATTGTACTTACAAAAACACAATACTTTGATACACGCAAAAGCAACAGCAAGCGCAACGCGATGGCCGCTTTGCCACCACACATTCTAAAATGTTCTAGAACACAACAAAAACACATACCTCACATGCGTATGTCGCCCGAAGCCAAAATCTAAGCCTCGACGGCCGAGGGCTCGCATCTGGATCCCCAACATGGAATTCGAAGCTAAGCAACTTATTCCATACTTGCAGGCACACAACCGCACTGTTCCGATGGATGACTGGAGCATCATCAAAGCGGAGGCTCCGCAAAAGAACAGTGTGTCCTTCCTTCTCCAAATATCGGAGGAGAGTATCGAGCCACTGGGAAAGGTGGACAATAAACTTCGGTTCGGCGTCAGGAAAACGCAACTGAAGATATTCCGATCTGCAAATCCGGAGGATGAACAGGACGAGGTTGACGGCGCCAACGAGTTGCTCACAGTCATGCAACTTGACGACGCCGCGTCTACCAAAAACGATGGCGCTAATGAGCAGCACGCGGGAGTGCAGCTTAGCGACGCCGTCAAATTGTAAAGCGACCAACAGCATGGGTCTCAAGGTTGTCCAAATAAACCTGCAGCACTCGCGGACTGCAACGGACAACCTTACCGTTCTCCTGGCGGAGGAGGATGTCGACATCGCTTTAATCCAGGAGCCCTGGGTGCGGAGCACCGAGGTGAAGGGGTTCACTGGGAACAACCACAACCTTTTCTAGAAACGGACTGAAGGTAACCCCAGATCTTGTATTGTAGCTAAGAAACATTTGAACATATTTTTAATCCCATCATATTGTTCACAGGATGTGACGGCTGTGGAGGTAGAAGCCGCTGACGGTGTCGGCATCATACTGGCTTCCATCTACAGGGCACATGATCGGCCAGCACCACCCGAGGAGGCTCGTCGGCTGGTGTGTGAAGCCAGAAACAAGAACCTGCTGCTCGGATGCGATGCCAACGCGAGGCATGCGTTGTGGGGAAGTTCCGAGACAAACGACCGAGGTGAGTCTTTATATAATTTTATTATTAATACTAACTTATCGGTATGTAACAGGGGTAACACTCCCACTTTCACCTTTCCTAGTACGGAGTACTTCAGAGGATGGGAGGAAGTGATTGATGTTACTCTACTGTCTGAAAATAGCTTAGTAAGGGTAGATAACTGGAGGGTATCCAATAAAAGGTCCTTTTCTGATCATAGTTGGATCCTCTACGATTTGGATCTTAAGGTAGATCCACCCCTACCGTATCGAAATCCTTTAAGAACCAACTGGAAGAGGTTCAAAAATGCAGTAAACAAGAGCATAGGAGGGACTCCTATCCCTCAAATCACTCTCACGGAAAGCCTTGAGAGTAGGGTCATAACACTGGAAAAGGCATTTAGTAGGGCCTACAAAACGTCCTACCCCATAGAATTTAGCAAAAAAACTCACCCTCCTTGGGGGAGCAGTGAGCTCTTAAAACTAAGGGAAAAATCTAGATCAACGTTTAACCTCAGCTACTCGACGGAAAATTGCGAATTGTACAGAGAAAGTCGGAGACAGTACAAGAAGGCAATCAGGGCCGCCAAAAAAGAGAGCTGGAGGGAATTTTGTTCGTCAATCGAATCCACTAGGGATTCTGCTAGGCTTAGCCGGGTTCTTTCCAAAGACCACTCTATGGCTTCTTGGGTCAAGGAACCTGATGGAACTTGGACTGCTACAGCAGAAGAATCGCTAGAGCTTCTGCTAAACACGCATTTTCCGGGATGCAGCGCTTACGAAAGTGAGAGGGGAAACATTAGGCGGAGCCAATATAATCCACAGCATCTTGCAAATGAAATCATTACCAAAGAAAAAGTTGCATGGGCAATCAAATCTTTCTCACCCATTAAATCTCCGGGGCCAGATGAGATCATTCCAAAGATGTTACAGGAAACCTTGGACTGTATCCTACCATGGCTAGAGGAAATTTTTAAAGCGGGTTTAAACTTAGGCCATCTTCCAGACAGCTGGAAACTAGTCAAGGTCGTCTTCATACCAAAAGTAGGTAGAAGAGGACATGAATCAGCGAAAGACTTCAGGCCAATCAGTCTCTCGTCTTTCCTGTTAAAAACTTTTGAACGACTTTTGGGTACGCACCTCAGAAGCTCTTTGGAGAGCTCTGGTATATCAACTGCACAACACGCATACCTTAAAGGCAAATCTACGGAGACGGCGCTTCACGAGGTTATCGGAACAATGGAGGGCTCTCTAGAGAGCAAACATTATACCATGGCGGCATTCTTGGATATCGAAGGCGCCTTTAACAATGTTAGCACAGATGCCATCCAACGGGCGTTGATAGACCTGGAGGTGGACAGTTGCATTAGTAACTGGGTCATCTCCATGCTAGAAACGAGGATCATCAAAGCTAATATGGGTAATATCAACATAACCAGGAAGGTTCAGGGGGGCACTCCACAAGGGGAGTATTATCTCCACTTCTTTGGCTATGTGTGATCAGCAAAATCTTAACAAAACTTGACGGAGGTGGGGTAAAAGTGGTGGCGTACGCTGATGATGTGGTGTTAATGGTGTCAGGACTGTGTCCAAATACGACCAGTGGGATCATCCAAAGGGCGTTAGGCGAGCTTAACTCTTGGGCCACAGGATGTGGGCTAAGTTTAAACCCGCGTAAAACAGAACTTATGCTTTTTACCACCAGATACAAGGTACCAATTTTCACCCTACCAAATATCAACGGACAAACTCTGTCTTTATCAACCAGTGCACAGTACTTAGGGGTAATTTTGGACTCCAAACTTAGCTGGAAGTTAAACGTCGAAGAACGGGTAAGGAAAGCAAAAATTGCTTTATATGCCTGCAAACGTATGCTTGGAAGAAGTTGGGGTCTTCAACCTAAGCATACATTATGGCTGTATAAAGCGGTTATACGACCCATTTTATCGTATGGTTAGGTAGTTTGGTGGAAAGCTCTAGCGAGAGAGTACAATACCAAACTACTCGGCAGAATACAAAGATCAGAATGTGCAATAACGGTCGGTGCAATCAGATCATGTCCTAGAGAGGCTCTCAATGCACTGACACACGTTATTCCAATAGACCTACATATAAAGAAGACGGCAACCATGAGTGCATTTAGGTTAAACGAAGCGGGTCGCTGGAAAGGAAAAACTTATGGTCACGCTAGTCTATTATTGCGACAAACTCAGTTAACCTCGGAGAGGACTGACTACATCGTCCCGATGGTAACGTTCAATAGGAATTTTGCCACACTCTTTCCATCTAAAAAAGAATGGAGGAAGGGATTCTCTCTAAGCAACTTCGATACCACAGTCTATACAGATGGCAGTAAAATGGATTGTGGTGTTGGAGCTGGTATATATTCTCATAGACTTGGAATTGAAAAATCTGTGCGTCTCCCTAATACCAGCAGCGTCTTCCAAGCGGAAGTACTAGCAATTGGGGAAGCCTGTAGGTTACTAATCGCAGATTTTTCTTTTAAGGGCAATATCGCTATTCTTTCGGATAGCCAAGCCGCAATCCAGGCGCTGGACGCGACTATAACAACCTCTAAAGTGGTGGAGCAAAGTAGGAATAGCCTCACCGACTTGAGTGAAAACCATAGAGTAACCTTGATTTTTGTCCCGGGACACCGGAACATAGAAGGTAACGAGAAAGCTGATGAACTGGCAAGAGGGGGATCTGCCATGAATAGCGCTCTTGCAGTACCAGTATTCACTCCACTAGGTGCGGTCAAGAACGCAATTTCCCTAAAATACCTTCGAATTGCAGATTGTAGATGGAGAGACCATACTAAATTCAAAATCAGCAGAACGTTATGGCCCACCTACAACTTCAAGCAATCGTTGACATTAATAAACATGAAACGACGGGACACCTGCAGACTTACGGCAGTCATATCTGGCTTCTGGTCTATCGGAGAACAAGCCGCCAAAATGGGCATCCCTCACAACACATACTGTCATAGTTGTAAACAACCGGAGGAAAGAGAAACAATCTTCCATTTCCTCTGTGAATGCCCTGCCCTATGGAAGGACAGAATGTTAACCCTGGGCAAACCGCTGTTCGAGAGTCTCGAGCAACTGTCTGGCGTAGACGTCAACAACCTAATAAGGTTCCTAAACCGCACAGACTGGATATAGTCCTTCTGCAAATAACTGTTAAACAATTTAGTAACGAGGATGTGGCAACAAAATGGTGCGGAAGCGCTAGTTGGATTCTGGATGAATCACCACTCTAACCAACCAACCAAACCTAGCGACTACAAAAACAAAATACATTCGTAGACGCAGTCGCAGCTGCCATGATTCTATCAGCGACGGCGCTGAACAATTTAGAACAAAAACAAAAAGTTCATTCATAAGTTAGAGCTCATATTTCAATTTCATTCATAAAACGAGCCGCCCATATGCCAATTTTCGCGACCATTCGAAAATAGTCAATATTGGAATATTTCGCGTGGAATTATTTGCCAATATTTGATAAATCTTAAATTTTTGTCATGTCGAGTGGCCGCGGCTCTGTATGTATGTATGCACCCTTATATGTATGTAAATATGTCTTCTAACTGTGCGACAGTCGCGAGTTAATGCGACTTCCAGCGAATCACACATTGCTGTCCGCAAAGCCGCATATATGTACCTTATGATCAGAAAGTACCGGGAATGTTTAAATTAAACAAAACAAAGTTAAATTTAAGGCAAATTTATATTATCTCCTTCAAAATATGACCCGTCTGAAGCAACACACATGTGCCAACGTTTAACCCAGTCCTCCGATTTGTATTCTCTTTGATCAGTGCGATGGCGCGTTATCATCATGCAAAATCTGAGAATTGTTTGCTCACATTTCCGGCGGTTTGCAACACACAGCATCTCTCTAAGGTTTCAAAACGGATAAATAATATTCTCTATTGACTGTCTGGCCCGATGGAAGGTGCTCATGGTGGACTATGCCTTGGCAATCGAAGGAAACAGTCAACATCACCTTCCCGGTTCTTTTTGCTCATAGGGTATACATATCCCATCTTTTCACTGACGGACAAGAAGACGGTCGCAGTTGTTGTTTTTTATATGCATACATTTTGCGTTCGTTTAAGGTTTGTATATATTTGTATACATATGCGTGTATGCGCGTTTGGTTTTCTGGATGCATCCATGGATATTAGAATATTTTCTCATCAATATGTGTATGTAAGTAGTTCAGATTTGACTGAAGAGATTAAATATAGGAATGCATCTTCATATGATTGCCTTTATGGCTGTTTTACATATAAATTAATTCAAAAAAAGTATGAATAATGTTAATGTTAAAGAACTGTGTACAGGATTTGAACCTGAGTCAAATATGGGACGATGTACTGCATATGCGACACGTCTTTCACGATTGCGCTAAACTATAATTATTAATGATCTGTTCTAAATCACTCATTTATTCGATTCGCAGTTTTATATGCACATATTCTGCGTTAGTTGAAAGTTTGTATGTGTAATTATATGCATATGGATCTGTGTATGCGCGTTTGGCTTTCTGGACGGATATTAGAATGATATTTTCTCATTAATATAATTTGGATTTGATGAAATAGATTATAGACATATGTACATATTTTCTGTTTTGATTGATACATATATATAAAAATCAGGTCATATCCAGTATGAACTATTTTATACCGAAAAGAAATTTCCATTTATGAAATACAAAAAAAACAGTATTTTAAAGAAATTTTAATTAAAATAAATTCAAAAATTTTACCAAACTTTCCTGGTTTGAATTGTAAAAAAAAATGTGCAAGAAGAAAATATATGACTTCAGGACTTGAACCTGAATTAAATACGTGCCAAAAAACAAAGCGAATAATTCCGCCGACTTTAGCTTCTGCACCACAAATTAACTGCGGCGCGGCCTGCTTAATCGCAAATTTATTCGCTTCGATTTCCTTAGTAGTGTGCCGAAAAATCTTATAAACTTGCTCAGTAGTTTGGTAAACGCAGAAAAAATCTGAATTCCTGTCCTAGCGTGGTAAGTAAATATAGAAACCCTCCACTCGCGTGGTAAATATCTGCAATTGCCCACTCGTGAGGATAGTTGAATTTGATGAGTAGTATGAATCTACAAATTAGAACTCGAAAAAAGCTCATTTAACATTTGCTCCTTCTCATTGCATTAACATTCTCTGAAATTACCTTATTATGAATCTACAAATTAGAACTCGAAAAAAGCTCATTTAACATTTGCTCCTTCTCATTGCATTAACATTCTCTGGTATAACTGCATAAAAAAGTCCAAAGCTTTATGTTACCCAGAAAAAATCACAGTAACCGAAACGTATGCCGAAATTGAGTTGCAAGCGGTTATTGATCATAGTATAAAAAGGTTGTGTAACGCACAAAAAGAAGTACTGCTGTTGATTCCCAGTATTCAAGAAGTTTTCGTGACTTTCAAATGGGGTTGCGATGGCTCGGAGCAAAAACGGTATAAGCAAAAGTTCAGCGAAGAAAATCAATCTGATAGCAGCATGTTTTTTGTTTCACTCGTACTTCTCCAAATGTATACTCTAGTTAATGAACGTAGAGTTGTTATATGGAGGAACCCTGTTCCATCATCAACCAGATATTGCCGTCCCATTAAATTTTTGTTTGAAAAAGAAGGGCGAGATGCTATTGTGAGAGAAGTAAAGATTGTGGAAGACTAAATTTCTAATCTTCTTCCTACAATAATTAAGATGGAAAATTTAAACTTTAAAGTTACTAGTATACTAATTTTGTGTATGATTGACGGTAAAGTATGTAATGCACTTTCAGCATATACCTCATCTCAAGCGTGTTATATAATATAATATAATATATGTGGTGCTTCAGCGAAGGATATGAACAATTTTAGCGCTTTGTCGGAACGGAAAGTTGACGCAAACATGCTAAGATTCGGCATTTCACCACTTCACTCATGGATACGGTGCATGGAGTGTATGTTGCACATTGCATATCGGTTGGAACTAAGGACATGGTGTGTAAGAGGCGCCGAAAATAATTAAAAACTGAAACAGAGGAAGGAAAGCATTCAAAGCAGATTTAGAAACGAAACTGGGCTTTTAATTGATATGCCAAAAGAGAAATCTGGCAACACAAATGACGGAAACACAGCACGACGTTTTTTTTAGTAATGCAGAAGTTACTGCAGACATTACAGGCATTAACTTATGTCTCTTAAAAAGGCTTTTCACCATATTGTCTTGGTTAGGGTGTGAATTTCAGATAAATGCTGAGGCCTTTGAGGTATACGTGAGAGACACACGCGATCTTTATTTGAGGGAATATGAGTGGTACAATAAGCCAGTCAGTCTGCATAAAATACTGATCCATTCAAGACATATAATATCGTCATGCATGGTTCCTATTGGTCAGCTTTCCGAAGAAGCGCAAGAATCGAGAAATAAAGATGTCAGAAATTATCGCGACTGGTATACAAAGAAAAGTTCACAAACTCAAACCAATGAGGATTTATTGCATAGGCTTCTAATATCATCCGATCCCTACATTTGCAGCTTACGTAAGCCATCGAAAACCAAGCGCGGGACTTTGCTTCAAGATGTAATTGCATTGCTAGCCCAGGAAGAAGTATTATTAATAATTGCTTTCGAATAAGTGTTTATGTTTTGTTATGTTTAATCTTTAGAAACTATTTATTGGCTTACTATTAATAAAATAAAGATTAGTGACATATTTATCATTGAAACAATTTGTGATTATCTCCTTCATTGAGCAGTATAACGTAGTATAAAAAGGTTCCCAGGGGCTGAATGAAATCTTTTAAATATTAGTCATAAGCCTCTAAGCTAAAGTTAAGAAATCTAAACAATTTGTATTTAAATTGGCACTGGAAAATGCTTTTAAAGTAGAAAATATGATTATGTGAAATTTTATCTTATATGTGGGTAAGGAGAAAAAGTGGGCGTATAAGTCAGGCCCTGAGAGTTCCACGTCAGATAGTGAGGATTAAGAGTGTTTTCCGTTATTATCAATAATAATGATTTGTATGTAATTCTAAATACCCTTTCTCCAATTTTACATTTTCAATATTGATTTAATTACAATTACAGCACGAACAATACACTGGAATCAAGTGGGTACCCGGGTACCCTGGTTATTGAACAAGCGCGTTAATTAGTGTGACCCGCAGGAATCAAATGCTATTTTCATTAAAAAAAAGTTGAAAACGTAAATCGAATTAGAATTGACCAAATAACGAGGATCCGGGCGGAAAATTTTTTTTATCAAGCAGTGTTTGAATTGTACTATCTCAAAGATGGAAAAGAGTACCCGGGTACCCGGTTATTGACATAAGGGTTAAGAATGGCACTCACGTACCAACCCATTCCGGTACGGCGGCCGCCTTCAGTTAGATGAAGAAATTAGTAGAAAGGAATTCCAATTACATTCGCTACCATTGAAACTTTAAAAAGCTACCAAGGTTAATTACTCTTTACAATCCACCGAGGCAACAGCTGAAGACTATTTGGTCCTTTTAAATCGTTTTCATTGGTTATAATTGGTGGCGACTCTAACTCGAAGCACCCCTGCGGCTCAAGTCTCATTACGACAAAAGGGCGAGAATTGTATAAAGCTATGCAGCGTGCAGACTGTAATTCAATTTCCACTAATAAACCGATTTACTGGCCATCGAATACAAAGAAAATTTCGAATTTAATTGATTTTTTTCATCTACAAAAACATTCAGTCCGTCCATTTGTCTATTATTGAAGGTTTCGGATCACTCAGTGGTACACTTAGTAATATCCAAAGATGTAACACCAAACCAAAAGGGCAACAAGGTTAGTTGATGACGCTGTGCTTCCTTTTACGCAACAACTTTATTTGACAACGTGGAACAGTGCACCCACACCAGAATAGGCTCCTGATAAGAAAAAGTACAAACGTACTTAGTGGCAGAAAAACGAAAACTACGAAGCAGCAAACCATGTCTCCTGAAAAAGAGAAACGTAATCGAACTTAAAAAATAAACAGCTGCACACAGCGATCAAGACATTTAAAAATGATAAAGGCAATCGAAGCTGAATGAACAAAGCATTTAGACATTACATATCCCCACAAATAAAAGTACAAAAGGGTGATATCACACAATCTTGTTGGCCAATCCACTAGTCCGAGACGAGAGATAAACTGATGTTGCGGCGTAAGTCTTTCCATGATGAAATGTCAATGAATACTGAAAAAAATTATGTTTTAGTTTGGCAGTAGTTACGTGTGATTTGTCAAAAAACTCTATTGGAAAAAGTATCTCCGATCTCACCACCCATTATTCGGTAAGAAAATTAGCAAAATGAAGCTTGAAGAGTCTCCTGGATTTGATTTAATTAAAGCTGAAGTCCTCCGTTATCTACAAAAAATTGCATTGTCTATTTAACAAGTGCCTCAGACTTAGGGACATACCTGTATATTAGAAACTCGACGAAGTTACCATGATAGAGTAAAGTCGGGTATTGTGGGCACCATTTTCCTTGATATTAATTTCTGCCAAAATAATCGTAATGAAAAGGCGATCTTTTTTTTCTTTCTAACAGATATTTAATTATCTTTACATTTTATTGCAAAATATACCTTATTATAATCGTTTTCGTCTGATAATATAGAAAAACTGAAACTACCTTAAAAGTTGACGAAAAGAAAAATGGTGGGTAATATGGCCCAGGGTATTCGAGTAGAGTGGGCCACTAGATAAAATCACCCAAAACTATTGTAAGAGTTCATGATAAGTCAATGAATTTATTAATATATTTTTTTAAATTTAATTAATGACCTTCTTGGTTGAGTATTTGAAAAACAAAAGATTAAACTTAGGTAAATATTTATTTATTTATTTAATATAATGAAATATACTTATAAATAAATATATTACATATTTGTAACAGCACTAGCAACAATGCCTTCAGCTGCTTAGTGTATATAATAGATGCTACTATATTAGTATTAGTCTAAATAATTATAATTTGTATAACTAAAATTAAATTTGATAGTTTAAGTTCATTAAATTTTGTTACTTAATTTAGCTTTGCTGATATATTTGTATATTATTGAAATATTTTCTGCAGTAGGAGCTTTTAAAAGCTCTGATGGCGTGTTCGATGTAAATATTTCTCCCCTGATCTTGCTGAGTGCTGGGCATGTATCCAGGATGTGTAGCGTAGATGTTGATGTGCTGTTACAATAAACGCAACCTGGATCGGAGCTTCTATTGAGAAGATGTTGGTGTGAAAGTGCACAATGTCCGAGGCGTAGTCTTGAGAAAACTTTGAGCGCTGGAATACTACATGTTGTAGGGTAGGTTATTTTAGTTTTGTTCAGATTAAAAAGGCGATACCGGTTATTGTAAGTGCTCCATAACTCTTTTTGTTGATTTTCTTTCATTTTGTAAATATAGCGTAATATGTCATTTTTCTCGTTTGTCTCTACGTAGTAGCAGGGCATATGTGGTACCTGTTTAGCTTCCTTATCGGCTACTTCGTTGCCGTGGATACCGCAGTGGCTCGGTACCCACATTAATTTTATTTTAGTCTTATATGCAATCAGGGTATCCCGAATACATGCGATTAGCGGGCTTACGTTATTTGGGTTCTGAATCGCCATTATTGTTGAGAGGCTATCGGTGCATATGGTATACTTTCCTTTTGACGTTACCGCCCATTTTGCTGCTGAATTCACAGCATAGGCTTCAGCTGAGAAAATGGAGCAGTAGGGTAATAGCAACCCTTTGCTTATAATGCAAGAATCGTCAGAAACGACTGCATACGCGGTATTAGCAAAATCTTTTGATCCGTCGGTGTATACGAAACTCCATCCGTTGGAGTAAAGTTGGCGTTTTCGACTCGTAAAAACTTGTCTGAAAGTATCTGCACAGGTGTTTTGCTTTGGAAAGCACATTAATTCGTCTACCAAAAAAGAGGAATGTAGAGCCCATGGGGGATGTTTGCTGATTTTTAAGCACCTTGGTTTTATGTCAGAATCAAGATGCGCTGTCTTTTGAACAACCCGATGGATAGCTGATTGCTTTTTTATATGCCGCTTTCGCGTAACCGCTTGTTTTACTTTGTTGTATAAAATAGGATTATGGGTATAAAAAAGTTTAGGTATCAGTCGTAATGTGCTCAATTCGAGTCTTTCTTGGATATGTGGCATGCCAGTTTCTGCAAGTAAGTTCTTTGTATTCGTCGTGGGAAAAGCTCTGATGCTGCGTCTGATAGCCGAATGGTATGGCGCGTAAAGTTTTTTAAGTGAATTTCCAGCGTGGTGTCCATATATTGGAAGGCCGTAATCAATGGCTGATAGCAGTAGAGCCTTAGTTGTGTTGATTAGGATATTCGGATGAATATTTGATTTTTGCGATGAGAGGAATTTAATAATACTTAGTTTATCAAATAACTTTTTTCTTAAAATTAAGCAATGCTCCTTAAAGTTAAATTTGGGGTCAAAAATGATACCTAAAATCTTAAGTTTATTTACATTTGGTATTTGAGTATTGTATCTTAAATTAAATCCATCACATGTTTTTTTGTGGCAAATATGTAAAGTGTTACATTTTTGAAATGATATGTTGGCTCCCGATGTGAGAGACCATTCAGAAATTTTGTTTAAGATTTCTGTAAAAGTATCTTTGACTTGCGTCAAATCGAATCTTCTTGAAAAAATTAGAACGTCATCTGCATAAATACAATGTTCTACTGGGAACTGAGATATAATTTGGCTAATTTTATTAAAAGCGATCATAAATATTGTGACTGATATTGGAGAGCCTTGAGGTATACCATTTTCTAACGGAACGCAATGTGAGTAGTTATTATTGAGTTTAACTCGGAATTTTCTATTGCTCAAAAACGTTTTAACAAAGTTGTAAATTTTTGGGCCTACTTTGCAGTTGGCTAGTTCTTGAAGGACGTTATGTGCACCGATACGATCGTATGCCTTCTCGAAATCTAGACTTAGAGCTGTTAAATGCCCCTTATTGGCGATTGCGGTTGCCGCGGAGTGTTCGAAATGTAGTAGAGCGTCTAAAGTACCATGCCCTTTTTTGAATGCTACTTGGTTGGCGCTAATTGACTTAGTTTTTTCTGAAAACCACATAATCCTTTTGGCTAATATTTTTTCTAATATCTTTCCTAAGCAGGGTAATAAGGATATGGGACGGTAGCTGCTAATTTCCAACTGCGGTTTGAGAGGTTTAGCTATTGGTATTGCGTCTGCTACCTTCCAATTCTGTGGGTAAATACCTTGCGTATAAATTTCGTTGTACAAGTTTACTATCCTTTTTTTAAAAAAGGAGGACAGTTTTTCAACAAAGGGTATGATATCCTATCAAGGCCTGGTGTTTTTCCCTTAGAGTTGGCGACGGCTCTCTCAAACTCGTCAGTAGTGATATCAGACTCCAGATATTTTGCAGAGATACTTAGTTTTCCTTCAGGTTTATAAAGTCGGTTAGTAATGTTATTCTTTTTTTCTATGAACTCATACGGAAAGTTGGAATTTTTAGAGTAGGAGCTCCAATATTTTGCAAATTCGTTCGCTATATTACTAGGGTCGGTATATGTACCGTTTGGAGTATTTATACAGGTTATGGTGTTTGATCTCCTAATGCCCGATAGGCGCCCTAAGTCCTGCCAAATTTTTTTTGTGCTGCTTTGCGGGTTAATGTTAGAAGTAAAGTTTTCGAAAGAATTGCGTTTTGCTTTTTTTGCTTCGTGTTTGAAAATGGCATTGTTACGTTTGTATACTAAAAGATCGTGAAAATCTCGTGTACATTTATATTTGTACCAACTCTTTTGCTTTAGAGTTCGTAGTTTTTGTAAATCATTATTCCACCATGGCGTATATCGTGTTAGGCTGAAGTTTTTTGTCTGCGGAATGGAAAAGTGAGCTGCAGTACAAATAACTTTTTTTATTGAGGCTGCTTCTTTATTAATATTAGTTGAAACCGGGTACTTCGTGGATATATTTGTGCACATTTCTTGATATTTAGCCCAATCTGCTTTGTCTGTTAAAAATTTAGGATTATATTTGTTTTTGTTGTGCTCCTTATTGGATACTATTTCAATAACAATAGGAAAATGGTCACTTCCGTGAAGGTCATTGATTATTTTCCATGTACTGAGAGGTACCAAATTTGGTGTACATGTCGTTATATCGACGTGGGTGAAAGTATGATGAGTTGAAAAGTGAGTGGGGTTTCCATCGTTTAGTACAACCATATCAGTCGATAACAAAGAGTCTTCAATAATAGCGCCTCTGTCATTAACAGATGATGAGCCCCACAGAGGACTCCAGGCATTTACGTCGCCTAACCATAGCCTGGGCCCAGTTGCCTTATTTAAAATTCCAAATATATGTGTATGTGAAAATAGTTTATTTGGTGGTATGTATGTATTAATGATAGTGAGCTTTGGGTTATGCGAGATTTCTACAGCAATACTCAGAAGATCATCGTCAGTAAACAGAATTTTGTGAGGTATTCCTCTTTTAACTAAAATGGCAACACCTTGTTTACCATATAGGTTTTGGGGTGAATTGAAAAAATGGGCTTCATATCCGCTTGGAGGGTATGCTTTCTTATTGTGAGGGATATGAGTTTCTTGTAAGCATAAAAGGGATGGGTGAAGTTCTTTTATTAGTATTAGCAATTCGTGGTAATTATTGAAATATCCATTAATGTTCCATTGAAGTACCGAGATCATTGTGAAGGTAGACTAGTGTTTTTATGCGCGACAAAAATTGTGTAGTTGGTTATAAAGAAAATTAGGGAGGTAATTCTGTATTTGTTTTTGATTCCATATTAACATCTTGTTGCTCAATTGGGAGAGTTGGTAGAGGATCAGCAGGAGAAAAAGGGTTATCGTTGTTGATTGAGTTGTTTGCTGTCAATGCATTGAATTGTTGATAAATATTTTCGTGGGTGAAGTAAGTGGTTGTGTTGCCTGTATGTTGTTGGTTGGAAATTAATTGGGTGAGAATATTACTGAGAGGATTATCATGATTTATGTTTTGTTCTATGTTTTGTTGAGAGGTATTATTTGGTAAATTTGAATTTAGTTGTTGCGGTTCAGCTGGAGGTAAATTATTTGTGTTTGAATTGTTTTGAGATTGTGATGAGTCATTTTGTTGTTGTTGATTAAGTGTGTTAAAATTTTGTGTGACAGAAGCGAAAGAGGGGCCACCAATAATTGAAGGAATTTGGTTTTTGTACAGTGTAATTGCTTCTTTCATTGTACATTTATTTTCAACTTGGATTTTTAAAATCTCTTTAGATTGTTGGTATTTTGGACAAAGCTTATCATATGCTGGATGATTTCCGGAACAATTTGTGCACATTGTGCGGGTACATTTTTGGGGGTCATGAGAGGGGAGATTGCATTGTTGGCACATTTGTGGGTTATTGCATCGTTTCATCGTATGATTGAGTTTACCGCAATTCTTACACCGCATTGGGTTAGGAAAATAAGGTTTAACCATTACTGAATGCCATGTGATATCGACTCTATTCGGAAGGTGGAATTTGTCGAAAGTTAGGAGACATACTCCGGAGTGTTTTTGTTTTCCGTCAAGAAGTTTGGAAAATTTATACACCTCTACAACACCTTGGTCAGCTAAACCTTTTACAATTTCATCTTCACTGAGGTCATTTAGACATGGGGCGTAAATGGTACCTTTTGTATGGTTCAGTTTATCATGATATTTTGCTTTCACCTCACAAACACCATGTAGAGATTTTGTACGTATGAATTTTTCCGCTGTTGGTTTGTCTTTAAGTAAAAGGCAAAGGCTGCCGTCACGAAATTCAGTAATTTTTATGATTTCTTTGCTAATTAACTTCAAGGCGGCGTGAACTGCAAAGCAGCTATATGATTTTAAAGGCTTATCTTCATTTACAGCAGAAATAACCACGTATTTGGGATTTCTTTCAATTTGAGGAAGAAGGGGGAAAGTTTCAACACTTTTTTTAATTTTCTTTCGTTTTGGTTGGGGATCTGAGGCTAGCAGAGCGAACCTGTTATCCCCCAGGTTTGGTGGCCCCGGGGCCATGCTGCACCAATCACACTAATCAGTAATGCACTTATTTGTTTTTGTTTTTATGAAAAGGAAAAGATATGTCGTTCGCAACAACAATTAAGAAAAACGAGAAAATGGAAGACACCGAAAGTTGCGTTCTAAACTCACACGAGAAAAGCACGTCTGCTCAGTAAGAGAACTAGTAGGTGACTGTAGGTAAATATAAATCCACATTTTGTATAGATTGCAGGTGGTGGAAATTTGTATTTCTCATACTCTTGCTCAAGTAAATCGAAAAACATCTTTACATTATCTTTCGTAAAACCCATTGCCATATTAAAATCTTTGTTTGTGCCTGCGCAGGAATCCATGCAGCCAACCTTTCCCTGCACGTTGCTTAAGGACCGAAAATGTGTTTGGCACTTTATTTCTTTCCGCCATTTGAAACGCCAGGAAACGAATATCGTGTTCTCTGAGGCCGCAAAATTTTGATTCCATTTCTAATGTATATTTTACAAGTCCAGTATTGGCTTAGATCCAAGTGGGGTTTTTAAAATCAGGCTAGGGGATGCATTACTCCTTGCCATTCTTTGCAATGTAAAACGCGGTACATCAAAAGTCTTTGATGCAAGAAGTGCGCCCATCTCATCATTCCTAACATCTACAATGACTTGTTTCATCATAACGGGGTCCCATTTCCTTATTTTCCATTTTTGGCTAGTCTCAATATGTATAGTTGGGAAATACAAAACAGGAAAATTAACGAGAATTAGGAAAATACTAAGGGAGCAATGTGAGTTACTAGTTCACAATACCCGACGCTGACTAGCCCACATTTGCCACTGTACCATTTACAAGAAAAAAGTATTACAAACTTTTATTTAAATAATTTGAAAAGAGTTTCTTACCGCATTAAAAGATGGAGAATAGTTTAATAATTCTATCTGAACTTTCACACTCTAAAAATAATTACTTGCTAAAAAAATAACATTAATATTACACGCCACTGAAAAACAAATCGACTGCACTTCACAAAATATTTTGATCAACTGCTAATCAGTAAAGAGTCAAATTCGAGCAGCGTAAAACATCCGTTATATGAATTTTAAAGTTCATAAGCAATCTTTCTAGTGCATGTTCGTTATTATGAAAAATACAGACGTTGACCACATTACCCGAATAGCCCACAATACCCGATCTCACTCTACCTAAGCCTGGTAAATCACCTAACAAAGTGTCTTCTTACAAGCCATCTACATTTAGTCATTGAAAATAAACGTCTGATTCCCGTTCATCAATTTAATTTCAGAAAACACCATTCAACGTTAGGTCAAATACACAAAGTCGTAAGAACCATTGAAATCGCTTTGGAAAGGAAAAACGTGTGTTTAGCCCTTTTTCTCGATGTATGGCCAGCTTTTAACAAAATATAGCACGAAATGCTCCTCCAAAAGCTCAAATTCAAGTAAAACACGAAAATTCATATTCGCCTATAAAAATATAAGCACAGGCGTTCCGCAGGGTAGCATTTTAGGCCCGCTGGAATATCTCCTGTATACCCACGACCTACCATCGGCAAATACCTGCATTATTTGCAGTCGATAACACTATCGGAAACGATAAGCTTCAAGAAGCTGTTAATCTTATTCCTACATGGGCTTAGAAATGGCGAATAAAGCTAAACAAACTATGGTGAAAAAGAAAATTGTGAGGGGAACTTCGGCTGCTACGTCACTTGGAGGAACCGAATTCTACACGATTATTCCACACACAGAGAACGTTAAATATAGAGAATTCTCACGAGCTACTAATAGTGTGAATTGTCAAAAATGAAGTCTAACCTCCGCCGGGGTGTGGTGAAACTTTTAACAGAGATGTTTTACAGCGATTTCTCCTTTAGCATATTGGCCCTGCACAGTTTTTGCCTTCTGTAGGAAATCAAATTGACGAATAGCCGACGGCTTGCTTGTGCATTTTTATGTTCCCTTGATAAACGAAAATTTATTCAATTTGTATTTTCAAACAAAGGTGATGAAAAAAAAAAGATTGAATATTTATTATATGCGCCAACATTTCAAATCAAAGTAACTTTAATATTTTGATTTAATTTAAAAAAATACATTATAAAACGACCTCTCACATTTTGGTATGTGCGTTTTAGTAAATTTAAAACTAAACAAATTTGATGAAAATTTTTACTAATTTTTTGAGTCGAAATTAATTCATAGCATACAAGTATTTTGGTATATCGACATACATATGTATTTACATTTGAATATGCATTTATTTGTTCCTTTGGCAAACCAATTTTTTTTCAATTTACATTTTATTATAGGGAATAATAATATACATACATTTGTATGTATGCATTTTCTAGATAGTATAAAACTTTAAAATAAATAAAGGAAAGCTTCAAAGAAACGTATTTGCATATATGGGACAACTAAGTTCAATTGCATCTTTATTAAATATAGTGTTGCACGCATATGTGTGCACTGAAGCAACATGACCTACCTCACGAGCATCGCCTTATATTTCATGTAAATAACCTAATGATCAAATTCCTGCCTCACAAATGTAAAACAAATTTCTTTTGAATATTAATGTACATATTTGTATGTGAGTATGTACACTTGGTGCCCATATCCCTTCAAACAAATAAAAAAATTCTGTATACAAAACGCTTCATTACCAGGCATACAGGAAGATGGCATATGCAAATATAAATATGTGAATTGAATTCAAGCAAAACAATGTTTATTAATATACACATATGCATGTGCATACAACCGCACACACAGGGCACTCACCTAATTCCTCAAAATGCGTATGTCGTTCAAAGCTAAAATTCTATGCCTAGCGAGTACAAGAACAAAATGCAGTCATAGACGCAGGCGTAGCGGCCATCATTCTAGTTGCCATAGCGCTGAATAGTCGCGACGGCGCCGAACAGTTTCAACTATTGTACTGTACAAAAAAAACTCATCATCAAAAAATTCATTGATAAATTCGAGCTCATACTTCTAAGAGCAAGTACTTTCATTCATAAAACGAGCCGCCCATATGTCAATTTTCTCGACAATTCGAAAATAGTCAATATTGGAATATTTCGCGTAGAATTATTTGCCAATATTTGATAAATCTTGAATTTTTGTCAAGTCGAGTGCCCGCGGCATCGTACATATGTATGCATCAATATATGTATGTAAATATGTCTTTCTAAATGCTCGACAGCCGCAGCTGCTGTGCGTCAAGTGCGCGCATGAGCATAAAGTAAGTTGCAGAAGAAAACAACTAGCTTAAAAAAAAAGTCTGATTCGAACATTTTAATACTAAGAGAAAATTTGGAAACAATTATTTTATGTTAACTGATAGTAGGCAAATAGTTAATTAGTAGATTACTTTACGTATGTAGTTCTTGAATTGATAAAAAGTGCACAAAACCTATGCATATATCTGCAAAGTTAGAAACTTACTCTGAAATCAGAGCATTTGAAGGTGCCTGTAAACATGTCAAGGTTACTGTACATACAATGCTGTGCCTATGAATGTGCGCTGCGCCTTTGAATGCGAGTTACATATTCAATTCCAAAGACAAATTCATATTTTAAAACAGACGAAATTGATGAATTTGTAACTAAAATAATAAACAATAAGTAAAAGTAATTGGAAACGCATTTCCTGTTTTGCAACAGTTTGACTTACTTGACAAAGTGTGGGAAAGGAAATGTTGAATAAGATATTGACAATAATTTTGTAAAATTAAATATTAAATGCTAAATAAGCAAATACATATGTACATTAGTTTAAGTCTGAATGTAATAATTGAACAAATAATAAATCAGTTGTTGAGAAGCCCTTCAAGGCAAAAGTAATTCTGTTCTTTCTTTTTTAAAAATTCTCCTGCTTGAGTAAAATATAAAATTGGCGCAGTCGGTAGGATCCTTTAAGAAGTAAAAGGATCCAGTGAAACAAAAATACGGGCAGTGAAAAAACTAAAAATTTTTATAACACCCAAATTTAATCCTGCGAATCCGTAGCCAACTCAGGAGTTGACCGGACCCTCCAGGATATAACTTAACATACGTATAACTTAAAAGATTTTTATTTATTTATTTATTTACTAGCGTACCCTCGCCCGCTTCGCTAGACGATAAATTCAATGATTTGCTGAAAGAGAATAAAATTAATACGAAACAAAGCAAATTCTTTGATACAATTTCATTCGAACTTTATTGTAACACTTTTTGGTAGACAACGTTTTTGGTTTTTTCATCTTTAGCGTGAATAATGACGATGGATTGCCTACTCGTGAGCAAGCTACATACAATTGTCCATGAGAAAAAATTGGGTATTCTAAATTAATACCGCACATTTGTAGAGACTGTCCTTGCACCTTATTAATTCTCATAGCGAAGGCAAGGCGAATAGGGAACTGCAAACGTTTGAAATCGAATGGTAAATCCGTCGGAATCAGTGGAATTCAGGGTATCAAAACGTCTTCTCCTTTGTACTTCCCTTTCAAAATTGTTGCTTCGATAACGTTACCCATTAGCTTCTTCACAGCGAGTCTGGTACCGTTGCAAAGTCGTGGCACATTAATGTTGCGCAGCATAATAATCGGTGCTCCAATTTTTAATCGTAAATTATGAGGTGGTAGACCTGGCAAATTGAGTGAGTTTAAGAATTTAGTTGGATAATTTACGACATCATCTTGATCAGTAATAGTGTCCATTGACTTACTAATATGCAACTATGTCACCAGGTATTTGATCCAAAATAGCTGCATTTATATCATTGACGTCCTTATTTTTCCGAGCTAAAATTGCTCTTTCGCTAAGCCAATCATGGTTTTTGTAATGTTGAACTATGTTTGGAAATACACTCTGTATCAATGCCTCTTTAGACTGTGCAAAAGTGCAGAAATTGTTAGGCAATGTAATCATTCCTGTTGGATCGACAGACATTTGGCCATTTCCCATTTTCAGTAATTTGTGTGAAAACTCAGCTGCTGACGGATCGTTCTGTAGTTGAACACGTACGTTTGTAGTAAGTGTAAGCGTGTTAACATGTCTCCATAAATACGATGATTTTAAGCATGCATTGATTTCATCTGCAGCCGTAGATTTTGGGATCACAGGTAATGTTTGCCTGAAATCTCCAGCCAATAAAATCACGGCACCTCCAAAGACTGTTTGGCTTCCTCGTAGATCTTTGAAAGTTCTATCAAGTGCCAATGGTTTCTTGTGTGCCATAGTACACTCGTCCCATACGATGAGCTTACATACTTTAAGAACTTTTGCCATTCCAGATGTTTTCGAAATATTACATGTTGGTGTTTCATTTACCTGCATATTCAAAGGCAACTTTAATGCAGAATGTGCTGTGCGACCGCCTTCCAGCAATGTAGCCGCAATTCCGGAAGAAGCGAGTGCCAATGCAACGTTATTATCTGATCGAATTGTTGCTAATATCAATGAAATCAAAAAGGTCTTTCGTGTTCCCCCCGGAGCATCCAAGAAAAACAATCCACCAGTTCCATGGCTAACATTATTCATGATTGTATCATAAACATGTTGCTGTTGTTGTGTTTAGTTCATTACAATCATAATGGTATTCACGCTCCAGTTCTCAATTGAGAACTTCGGATTGTGTTTTCGTTTCGTGATGAACAATTTCCGTCTTTGACTCGTTGTTCGTTGAATTTTCGTCTGAAACAACAATCACATTGTCCTCATCGATCTGAATTCCCATGTCTTCAAACACGCTCATATCGTTGGAGTTATCAGAATTTTGTGTATTCATGTGTTCATCCTCTTCGGTAAATAAATCCACAACTTTATTTAAATCTGCCATTCCGAAAATGTAATGTTATTTTTTTCAATTCGTATCAATCCGAGAACAATGTATTCTATTGTAATCTTATCGATGTGAATACCCAAAGAAAACTGTCAACACAAAAGGCCTATAGATTTATCAGGTCTACTTGAAACTGCAAAAACAAAAAAAAACAAATTTTTTCTGCCACATCACATGGGGAAAGGTATAAAGTGGTGTGCTCTGGTGTGCGGTATTCGTAAACAAACCGTTTGAACATTTCCTTTGTTCTTACAAAATGTATATCTCGTTTGACGTAAACCCAAAAACAACTTCTGTCAAATTCTCTGAGAGGCGAATAACTGTTTTCTTGTCAGGCAAACCTTGGTAAATCTATCATCCTTGCCTCGTTTGACGTAAACCCAAAAACAACTTCTGTCAAATTCTCTGAGAGCCGAATAACTGTTTCTTGTCTGGAAAACCTTGGTAATTCTATTATCCTTGGTCAACACACTTGTTCTCACAAATGAACTGCACACAAAACACAAATCAGTAGTTCGGCGTTCGTGTATGTGTTCTGAAGCATTTCTCTTCATAAAGAGCGTACAAACCTCTGTGTTTATGTTTACTCTCCGTCGAAAAAAATTTGCAACTTAGCAACACGACACAAATCGTTTCGCAATAACGAAAAATTCGTATATTTATTCAAAAAAAGTTGTACACATAAAATGAATGTTAATTCGAAACTTAATCTAAGAATCGAGCAAGTTCTGCGGCAATTTTCACTAAAAACACAATTTGTACAATATTTTGATTTGTTTTTTTTTTTTTTATATGAAGAAAGTATTTAAAAGAAATTTTTTTTTTGCTAAAAGCCTTCCCCTAGTGGAACCCTATAATATGAAAAAAGAACGAATAAAATTGGCCTCGTATCGGCCCAAAAAAATGCGTACAAACGAACATCATTTCATTTTTATATATATAGATTTATTTAAAAGAGTAACAGTTATTAATAACTATTCCACTTACGAAATAAGCACTGGCTGCCAGGGCCTTCGGCTTATGGTATCTTAATAAGAGTAATATAGGTAAGTAACTAAAGGATTAGTGGGTAGTGTGAGTTTGACCGGAGTATAATTTTATATATGTATATCTAGTTTTCGCAAAGAGTTAAAGTTTTAATTTAGTTAGTTTAATAAATTTACAAATTAAATTAATGCTATTGTCATCTGTGTTGTGGAGTAGCTTCGAAAGTTCAAAGTTAGGGTGAATTGCATTTCTAGTGCATTTCAATCCTGGGCAGGTATCGAGGAGGTGTGAAGTCGTGTAGTCGTCTGAGTTGCAAAAAGGACAGGCTGGTTTGACTGTGCTGTTTAGTATGTGAACATGGGTGGCTATAGTGTGACCGATTCGAAGGCGTGTAAATATCTTGAGGTTCTTGGAAGGCATGTGTGTAGGATATATCGGCTTGATGCCAGCAGGGTTGTACTTTTTGTAGTGGTGTTGATAATTAAACCATTGGCTATTGTATGCATCCTGAAGAGATTTTAGTGCAATTTTTCGAATATCTTTGGTAGTAAAATGTGCACTGATGTGAAGGGGTTCTTGGGCAGCTTCTTTGGCTCTAGTATCAGCGCATTCGCTGCCTTGTATTCCGGCATGACCCGGAACCCACATGATCCTTATGGAATTTTTATTTAATGCGATATTATTTCGGATTTCAGTGATTATTGGAGTTTCATTAGAGTGGTTCAATATAGCGTCCATTACGGATTTACTATCGCTGCAAATAATGAATTTTCCGCCTTTGTTGGAGGTATAAACTACCGCTTCAAGCAATGCAGCTGCTTCCGCTGTGAATACTGAGCAGTAGGAAGGTAAAGCTCCGACTGAGATTGTGACACCAAGCTGGCTTGTGACTGCAAACGATGTACTGGTGTCTGTTTTAGATCCATCGGTATAAACGAACTCCCGTTCGTTTCTGTGAGCAACACGACTCCACTAGCAACAGTTTGGCCATCATAACGTTTAAGGAATTTGTATGCTGAGACAACACCTTGATCACTTAAATTTCCCACTATTTCTGTTTCCAGAACATCATTTAGACAAGGCGCATAAATAGTGCCCTTAGAGTGATTCAGATTGTTGTGCATTTCGATTTTCACATCGCAAACTCCAATTAGTTTAGTTGTGGCCAGAAATTTTTTTGCAACTAGATCGTTTTTAACAAACAGCAGAAGGCTGCCGTCTCTGAGACTTGAAATTTCTATTTTCTCCGTTGAGATATTCTTTAAAGCCTTGTGTACGGCAAAACATGAATATTTATTTAGTTGTTTATTTGTGTTTATTGCGCTAGCCACAAGGTATTTTGGGTTGTCCTTTTTAATTAAAGGGAGAGAAGGGAATATTTCTCTGGTGATTGTTTGCGCTTTTTTTCTCTTTGGTTTTGGGCTTGTTGATAACAGGGCGAACCGTTATCTCCAAGAGGAGGTCCCTGGAGGGACATTTAATTTTTTTACCACCACAGAAAGCACTTATAATAAGATTATCTTACGAAAAGAAAAGTCGCTAGAAAAGAAAAAACACTCACGAATATAACGCAAAAGAAAAAGACCGATACCCCTGCTGAGCACAACCGTACGCTTTAAGTGTCAGTCGATGACTGTGAACTTAAAAGATAAAGTGCAGTGAACATCTATTCAATAAAAAGAAAATTCAACACCACTAAAGATAAAGTGCAGTGAACAATTCTTCATTACAAAGAACAGTGGACACCACAAAATATAGGGTTATTCAATAGTGCAGTGAATACACAGGAAAAGAAAATCCGTGTACTAACCACTAAACGATAATCAAGTGAAAAGGTGCAGCAAACACTCAAGTGAAAATCTGAGTGAAAGCCACAGAGGAAATTTCTTGTAAACAGCCACAAGAAAAATACTAAAATTCGGCAAGCCAGGCAGAAAGAATTTGATAAGAGAAGAATGGAGCAGGCCCAGCAAGAAATGGCCCCGGTAGATCTAGTAGAGCAGCTCGCACGAAGGGAGCAGCAACTCGAGCAACTAAGATTGGCCTACCTAGATCTACAACAAAGACAGCAACAGGATCAAAACAGACTAGACAGAATATTGAAGAACATCAACCACCTTCCAGCATTCACAGGACACGGAGACATAACAATAAACTCATTCTTCAGTAGCGTAGAATACTTAATATCAACGCTCGAAGATGAAGGACAGAAAAAAGAAGCAGTAAGAACCATATACTACAAAACAATCCAAGGAGAAGCTAAAAATGCAATCATTAACATCCCGGAACCGGACAATTGGAAACTAATTAAAGACACACTAAAATTGAGGTATAAACCAGACACAGAGCCTCATGAAATCTACAAGCAAGTTGCCAATTTACGAGTCAATACGGTAAGTGAGTTAATTACTGTAATTCAGAATATTAAGTATAAAACTGACGAGTTAATAGTATATTATAATGGTGAACTTGGCATAGACTTGACAAACATAGACAGCTTGTTAGTGAATACTATAAAAGAGATGACCCAAGGGACACTACTCGACAAAATTTACGAACAAAGACAATTAAAAGATATTTTGTTTATAATGAATCAAAGAAGGTTTGAAAACACGTGCATAAGGCCCGAATACAAGAGATTCGGAAGAGAAGAAAAACATAAAGGACAATTTCATAATAAAACATCTTATAATAATCAGAATAGGACATATAGTAATCAAAATAGGGATGAAAGAAATAACCGACAATTTCAAGAACGAAATAAGTGGACTAATGATTTTTATAGGCGCGAAGAGCAAAACGCTTTTAATAATCCTTTAAACAATTCGGGAAGATACAGATTCCAAAATGATGCAAGAAATAATAACACCCCAAGACATTTCCAACGTGTGCCACAAGTGGGACACGCTAGGCCGTATTCCAACCAAGTTCGCTGGCAACCGCCTAGGCAAAACCGCACGGAACCCATGGAAGTGGACAATATTGAAAGGTGTTATAACAATCCTCGAGTGACAGGACACCCTAATCATAAGTTTGGCCAAGATCGCTTAAACTTAGGTAGGCAAAGCCCAGAAGGACCTGAAATTAATAATACCATTTTTTTTACGAGGCAGCCACTGAATGCCTGCCAAAAATAACATTAAAGATCGTAAATAAAGAATACGTAGCACTAATAGATACAGGTGCCAGTTTTAGTTTAATTAATAAGGAAATAAATGATTTTGATATATATAAATTAAAATATCCCATAACACTTAGTACATTAACAAATAAGGACACAATAAATTATGAAGTACACACAAAAAGCCCGGAGCAATTTAATTTACCTAACAATGCCAGGATTCGTTGGAAGATCACCCCATTAAAAGGGAGAACTTATGATTTCATTATAGGTATCGATATATTAAACTTTTTAAATGCCCAAATAAATATAGAAAAAGGACAAATAACACTAAATGGAAAAATATCTTATTTTATTAATAACCCATATAAATTTAATCAAATTTACATGCTTGAAACCGGTGATCCTAAAATCGATTTATTAACTAATACAACAGAAATTCAGCATGAGATAAAAACCATTACACAACAGCAAATCTATTCAAAGCTATATAGATACCCACCTCAACACGAAGCAGAAGTACGGAAACAGATCAGAGAAATGGAGGAACAAGGTATAATTACAATAGAAAAAGCCATTCAAGATATGCAAGCCCACTTATAGTCGTACCCAAAAAAACGGATAATTCAGGCGAAAAAAAATAAAGAATAGTTGTCGTCTATAGAAAACTTAATGAAATAACCTTAGACGACAAATATCCTTTACCCAATATAGACTTAATTCTAGACAAATTAGGTAGAGCGCAATATTTTACGACATTAGACTTAGCGAAACGCTATCATCAGATTTTAGTAAAGGAGGAAGACAGAGAAAAAACTGCCTTCGTAACTCCTCATGGTCTATATGAATTTATGAGAATGCCATTTGGTCTTAAAAATGCGCCAGCCACATTCCAACGGCTGATGAATGAAATCTTGAGAGATCATATTAACAAAACCTGTGTAGTATACTTATATTAGATGATATACTAATCTTTAGTACTTCTTTAACTGACCATATTAAAGCAATAAGAGACATTTTCGAAATTCTCGAAAGTAAAGTGAAGATACAAGTTGACAAATGCAATTTTCTTAAAAAAGAAACAGAATTTTTAGGGCACATTTTAACAAAGGATGGCATGAAACCAAACCCAAATAAAATTACAATTATCCAAAATTTAGAATTACCCAAAACCGAAAAACAGATAAAAAGTTTTTTGGGAATAACAGGTTATTATCGCAAATTCATAAAAGATTATGCGAAAGTAGCCCAACCGATAACAAAATACCTAAAGAAAGGCGCAAAAATTAATGTAAAAGACCCAACATACATTGAAGCTTTCGAAAAGTTAAAAACAATAAGTACACATCCTATTTTACGTTATCCCGATTTCAATAAACAATTCACATTGACAACGGATGCATCCAACTATGCGATTGGTGCAGTACTATCGCAAGAAGGTCACCCAGTGTGCTACGCTTCAAGAACATTAAATAACCATGAGAAAAACTATTCTGCAACGGATAAAGAATTCCTAGCAATAATGTGGAGTGTAAATTATTTTAGGCCTTACATATATGGTAAAAAATTTAAAATCCTTACTGATCACCAGCCAATTAAATATCTCCATTCCAAATACAAAGGAAAAGACATGTCACCCAGGCACCAGCGATGGCTATTAAAATTAGGTGAATACCAATTTGAGATAGAATACCTAAAAGGAAAAGAAAATAAAGTGGCAGATTTTTTAAGTAGACTAGAAAATAGTGAGGACACTATTTCAGAAAAAGCGTGGAGTGAAAATACCATGGTAGAAAATACCAATATTTTAAATTTTTTTCCAGTTAACAATATAGAAGATGATGTTACAATGGCAACAGTACATTCAGCCGAGGAAGAATTGGGTGATCATTTTTTTATAAAAGAAGAAATTGTGAATAAGTACAAAACCCAAATAATAAAACGGAAGAATTATAGGAAATACATGGGAAAAGAATTATTTTTATTGCAGAAAGTGACTTTAACCTAATGGGAGACATTTTTAGAAGATACATTTCAAAAGGGAAAATAGGGATATTTTCGGAACTATCCGAGCACAACTATAATAAAGTACAAGAGAAGCTTATAGATATGTATTCAAACAATAGCCAGATTAATTTTACTAAGTGCACCATGAGAGCACAGGACATTGAAACTGAAGTGGAAGCAGTAAAACAAATATCACTGTATTATGTAAGAGAGAGTATGCACTCTGGCATAAAAGAAACTTATAACAAAATCAAAAATATAATATATTTTCCAAAACTCATGGAACTCATCCAAGTGGTAATTAATCAATGTGACATTTGCCAACAAGTAAAGTATGAACGACATCCGATTAAAAATAAATTTCATTACACAGAAACTCCTTCAGATAAAAACCAAATCATACATATGGATACATACATACGTAATCAAAGGATTTACCTTTTTGACGACCATAGATAAATTTTCAAAATTTGGCGCAGCGTATCCATTGAATGACAGAAATCATATGACTATAATAGAAAAACTAGAAGAACATATCACTAAAATAGGAAAACCAGATAAAATAATAGCAGACAATGAATTTAAGACAATAAGGATAAGGGAATTTCTAACAGAACAAGGAATCGAGTTACATTTATCTAAGCCCAACAGCCATACAGGAAATGCCGATATAGAAAGATTTCATAATACGATGGCAGAAAAGTTTAGGATTTTGTACCAAACTAATAAAAATTTACCTATCCAACAATTAATTCAACGAACAATCAGAAATTATAACGAAAGGTATCATTCAAGTATTAAATGTGCACCAAAAGACGTTCAGGAAGGACGTTTAGATCTAGGAAAAATTAAACAAAACTTAGAAGAATCCAAAAGAAAGAAAATTGATAAAATTAATTTAAAAAGAGAGGACTCTCTGCATGTATAGCAGAGAACGTTAATGTATAGAGAAGTCTCAATGACAGGAACGTATGGAATTTCGAAGGGTACTCGTCTCGCGAAGATTTTTTCACCACAGCCACATTCTTCACCAAAAGTTAACAGTAAGGGGCTGAATTATGTAAATTTAGCAGCAGTCGATAAGAATTTGTTGGTGATTAGAAGCAAAGAATGTTAGGTAGCTTTTTAATATGACCTACATATATATTTGAATTTTTTCAAATCATCCAAAATTATATACAATTATGTCTGTCTGGTGGTGTCTGGAAAATTTGTTAATTCCCTTCACTGAATCAAAATCCCCTATAGAACACGCTTCATTACCAGGCACACAGGAAGATGGCATATGATGCTTTCCATTTCAATTCAACCGGGCTATTCGGGTCATGTTCTTCGATTTTGGTGTAACTGAAATATGTTGCTCTCTGGTCAAAATAATGAGACACGTATTTTTTTTTTTCGCCCGAAAAAATTTTTTTTCAAGAGTTATCGGCAATTTTGTTTTTCGGCTCAAACTCGATTTTTTTTAATTATATAAGAAAAAAATTTTTTTAAATGCCCATAACTTAGTCAAAAATGAACCGATTTTAATAATTCTGGGTTCAAAATGATCGTAATTACTTACACGAGCGACTTCATATAGAAACAATTGCAAAAAAGTAGTTGAAAATTTTTTATTTAGCAAAAAAGAAAAAAAATTGAAGTTTTTTCAAAATTCAATATTTCAAAAAGTGTATTTTTTTTTTTTGTATAACTTTTTCCAAATCAAAAGGACATCTCAAACTTTAATTGAGCTGAATGCCTAGTAGCTAAAATGAGTTGTTTTTGAGTAATGAATTTTTGAGTAAAAAACCTGTTTCGCACTTTTTGTTCTTTGGAAAATAAAAAATTTTCAACTACTTTTTTGCAATTGTTTCTGCACGAAGTCGCTCGTGTATGTAATTACGATTATTTTGAACCCAAAATCGTTCAAATCGGCTTTTTTTTTGACTAAGTTATGAGTAATTAAAAAAAAATTTTCTTATATAGATTCTTTCCATTTCAATGCAAAAGGGCTATTGGGGACATGTTCTTCGATTTCGATGTAACTCAAATATGTTGCTCTCTGGTCAAAATAATGAGACACTTTATTTTTTTTTTCGCCCAAAAAAATTTTTTTTAAAGCTTTATCGGCAATTTTGTTTTTCGGCTCAAATTCGATTTTTTTTAATAATATAAGAAATTTTTGTTTTTAAATGCTCATAACTTAGTCAAAAATGAACCGATTTTAATAATTTTGGGTTCAAAAGGATCGCCATTACTTACACGAGCAACTTCATGTAGAAACAATTGCAAAAAAGTATTTGAAAATTTTTTATTTTCCAAAGAACAAAAAGTGCGAAACAGGTTTTTTACTCAAAAATTCATTACTCAAAAACAACTCATTTTAGCTACTAGGCATTCAGCTCAATTAAAGTTTGAGATGTCCTTTTGATTTGGAAAAAGTTATAAAAAAAAAAAAATACACTTTTTGAAATATTGAATTTTGAAAAAATTTCAATTTGTTTTCTTTTTTGCTAAATAAAAAATTTTCAACTACTTTTTTGCAATTGTTTCTGTATGAAGTCGCTCGTGTAAGTAATTACGATCATTTTGAACCCAGAATTATTAATATCGGTTCATATTTGACTAAGTTATGGGCATTTAAAAACAAATTTTTCTTATATAATTAAAAAAAATCGAGTTTGAGCCGAAAAACAAAATTGCCGATAACTCTTGAAAAAAAAATTTTTCGGGCGAAAAAAAAATACGTGTCTCATTATTTTGTCCAGAGAGCAACATATTTCAGTTACATCGAAATCGAAGAACATGACCCGAATAGCCCGGTTGAATTGAAATGGAAAGCATCATATACAAATGTAAATTTGTGAATTTATATGGCGCATATGTATATGCTGTGTGTGTGTATTAGCCTCAGCTTAAAATAAAACGATAAAACTTCTCAAGAAATCCAACGCGCATTCACAGCATTGTACATATACACATATTTACATACATATAATATATTGATGCATACATATGTACGAAGCCGCGGGCACTCGACTTGACAAAAATTCAAGATTTACCAAATATTGGCAAATAATTCTACGCGAAATATTCCAATATTGACTATTTTCGAATGGTCGAGAAAATTGGCATATGGGCGGCTCGTTTTATGAATGAAAGTACTTTGCTCGTAGAAATATGAGCTCGAATTTATCAATGAATTTTTTAATGATGAGTATTTGTTGGAACTGTTCGGCGCCGCCGCGACTATTTTAGGCTGTTCAGCACCATGACAACTGTAGGGTTTTTCGATAAGGGCGAGTAGATGTTGAAATGGAATAAAATGGAGTTTGCTGTGTGGCACGTAGCGCCGTCCTGATGGAACCACATGCCATCTATGTCCATATGGTTCAATATGGGCCATAAGAAATTGGAAGGGCCACCACGTCTACCGAAAAATGGGCGCAATGCGCGCAACGTTTGCGTTAATGAACACTCATTTTAATAATAAAGTTTTTTTATTTGAACGTGCTGTTCAATCGTGTAACTTGCCATGATGATTTAGCATAAACAACTGAATAATAAACAAAAGATTTTACAGATGTCACCAAAACAAAATGGCTGCCACAGGGCGCCAAAATCGACTCGCGCCAATTGAAAAACCCTTTAGAATGATGGCCGCTACGCCTGCACCTATGAATGCATTTTGTTCTTGTAGTCGCTAGGCATAGAATTTAAGCTTTGAACGACATTCGGAATAAATTGTCTCTGGTGCCTGGTAATGAAGCGTTTTGTACACAGAATTTTTCATCAATTGAACGTACATAGTTAGGGCATCAAGTGTGCATATACGCACATGCAAATACGTCGATGCATATTCAGAAGAAGTTTTTTTTTATACTATCTACAAAATGCATACATATATGTATTATTCCCTGTAATATATGTAAATTGAAAACAATTTCGTTTGGCAAAGTAACAAAATATGCATATTCAAATGTACATATGTATGATAAGGCAATGCGTCGTGAGATAGGTCATTGTTGCTGGAGTGCGTGTGCACATACATTTGTAACATTATAAGAATTGAAGATGCAATTGAACATTTGCACAAATATAACTAACATAATATACATATGTATGTGATATATATACATATATATTCAGCAATATACCAATATGATCTTTGAATTCTTGTCTAAAATTAAATTCGACTCGGAAAATTAGTAAAGATTTTCATCAAATTTGTATGAAGTTTTAAATTTACTAAAACCAACACAACAAAATGTGAGGACGTTTTATACTGTATTTTGTTTATATTCTCAAACTCAAAAGTGCTCGCATATAAGTGAATACCAACAACGCCTAAACTTTTTCATAAGTAATCAGCTGGCTGCTGTTTGCAGATACAAGTGTTCACAAAACCTATCTGTTTTCGTTAAATGATATTGGCGCCAAATTCTAAACTTTAAGCTGAAAACTGCACATAGTTAACGAATAGAGAGATTAAAGACGAGGTTAAGCTATTAGCAGAGAATGTTAATGCAATGAGAAGGTGCAAATGTTAAAAGAGCTTTTTTCGAGTTCTAATTTATAGATTCATAATAAGGTCATTTCAAATTCAACTATCTTCACGAGTGGGGAATTGCAGATATTTACCACGCGAGTGACGTGAGTGGAGGGTTTCTATATTTACTTACCACGCTAGGACAAGAATTCAGATATTTTCTGCGTTTACCAAACTAGTGAGGAAGTTCATAAGATTTTTCGGCACACTACTAAGGAAATCGAAGCGAATAAATTTGCGATTAAGCAGGCCGCGCCGCAGTTAATTTGTGGTGCAGAAGCTAAAGTCGGCGGAGTTAGTCGTTTTGTTTTTTGGCACGTATTTAATTCAGGTTCAAGTCCTGAAGTCATATATTTTCTTCTTGCACATTTTTTTTTACAATTCAAACCAGGAAAGTTTGGTAAAATTTTTGAGTTTATTTTAATTAAAATTTCTTTAAAATACTGTTTTTTTGTATTTTATAAATGGAAATTTCTTTTCGGTATAAAATAGTTCATACTGGATATAACCTGATTTTTATATAAGTCAATCAAAACAGAAAATATATACATATGTCTATAATCTATTTCATCAAATCCAAATTATATTGATGAGAAAATATTCTAATATCCGTCCAGAAAGCCAAACGCGCATACACAGATCCATATGCATATAATTACGCATACAAACTTTCAACTAACGCAGAATATGTGCATATAAAACTGCGAATCGAATAAATGAGTGATTTAGAAAAGTTCATTAATAATTGTAGATTAGCGCAATCGTGAAAGACGTGTTGTGTATGCGGTACGTAGTCTCATATTTGACTCAGGTTCAAATCCTGTACCCACTTTTCTTTGTTCGATATTTTTATTTAATTTTTTATATTTGGTTTAATTAGAATTGATTTAAAATAGTGTATTTAGCTTTTCTAATACCTGTTTTTTATAAATTTATTTTCTATATAAAATTATTCATACTTCTTTTGAATTGATTTATATGTAAAACAGCCTTAAAGGCCCCAGCAAAACCTGCGTGACCGAAACTCTCACACAATTACACTTTTTTATTTCCCAGCAAGAAGAGTGGCGGTCATGTTACCCTGCACATGACCGCCACGCGTGGTCTGTAAACGGTCACTAGCCCCGCCCCTTTGCAATCACTTTGTTAAAAGCGTTGGGAAAATCGTGCCAAAAATTTTGTGTACGTGTGATTTTTTATCCCTTTCATACATATGGATTCGTTTGCCAGTGCCAGTTTCATATAAACGTAGCGACGAACAAAATAACTTTTAGGCCAGCGCCGGCAGCACAGCGCGATAGCCTAGCGGCTAGCAATGTGGGCTTCCGATCCAAAATCCTTGGTTCGAATCACAAAAAAAAAAATTTTTTATACATTTATTTTATTTTGTTTTATGATATGTCTATGAGGAGATTTTTTTCATGGCAGAAATACACTCGGTGTTTTGCCATTGCCTGCTGATGGGCGACCGCTATTAGAAAAATGTTTTTATTAATTTTGCTTTCACCGAGATTCGAACTGACGTTCTCTGTGTGAATTCTGAATAGTAGTCACGCACCAACCCATTCGGCTACGGCGCTTGTTTACTTTGATTGATGCAAAAATGAGTAAAAGTATTTGAATGAACTTTGCTTACTGCTTACACATTTGCCAAAGGTTGACAATTTGATTCTCGGCCTACTTTGATATCAAAAAGAGAGAAAAGATATCTTTTTGACTTATTGCTTTGACAGCCACTTATCGTTTTCTTTTGTTCTATTTCTATTGATGCAAAAATGAGAAAAAATATATGAATAAAGTTTGCTTACTGCTTACACATTTGCCAAAGGTGACGGAGAATCAAAAAAAAAAAGTCGATTTCCAAATAAATACGAGTGCATATGTGTTAGTAACACACAAAAAAGTGTAATTGTGTGAGAGTTTCGGTCACGCAGGTTTTGCTGGGATCCATCCAGGAAGCCTAACGCGCATACTCACATATGTGTATAAATATATGTACAAACTACCACCATTCTAACAAACCCAGAACACAAGCTTCTGCGCACACTTGACACAGGGCATGTAAAGAACAACAACCATTCGCTGTGGCCGCCTACTCCTTACCCTTCAGGAAAATACGGTATATCTACAATACATATGCGGTTGTTCACACACAATTCGCTAAAAAGGAATCCGCGCGCATTCAAAGGCACAGCATTGTGCCGAAAATTATGAATTATGAAGCGAAAACAAAACTGCCCCATAATATACTTAGATACCTTTTTAGACCTTTTTTATGAAGTGTAATTTATTATTTGGTATATGAATACTTATATTAATGTCGAGTGTTAAGTGTTACAGCTTTGAAATAAAAAGTACATATTGATTGAAAAATTTTGGTTACAAATTTTGAGACATCGGTCTCTTTTGTTATGAACAATACTGCACATCAACACAAATCGCAGAAGCTTCAGTGATTTCTTCAATATTAAATGTTTGGCACTTTGTGCTTCATGGGAAGGCTGAATGTCTGCACAGTAGCCTACAAAAAACCGCACTCTTATTTTACAGTAAGTTTATTTCTTTGCTGCTAATATGCATATGCTTTTGTGCACTTTTTATCAATCGGAGAACCACATACGTAAAGGAATATGTTAACTTTATATTTATATACCACGCGAGAACTAAAAATAATGGTTTAGAAATTTTCCCTAGTATCGAAATGTCCTGGCCAGAACTTTTTCATACACTACTTGTCGTTTTTTTGTGCCTATTACTTTAGCTTTTGCGAACACTTGACTCACAGCAGCTGCGGCTGTCGAGCAGTTGGAACACATATTTACATACATAGAAGCGTGCATACATATATACGGAGCCGCGGCCACTCGACATCACAAAAATTCAAGACTTACAAAATATTAGCAAATAATTTCAATTCGACGCGAAATATTCCAATATTGACTATTTTCGGATGGTCGCGAAAATTGGCATATGGGCGGCTCGTTTTATGAATGAAATTGAAATATGAGCTCTAACTTATGAATGACCTTTTTGTTTTTGATCTAAATTATTCAGCGCCGTCGCTGATAGAATCATGGCCGCTGCGACTGCGTCTACGAATGTATTTTGTTTTTGTAGTCGCTAGGCTTAGATTTTAGCTTTGGGCGACATGCGCATGTGAGGTATGTGTTTTTGTTGTGTTCTAGAACATTTTAGAATATGTGGTGGCAAAGCGGCCATCGCGTTGCGCTTGCTGTTGCATTGCGTCTATCAAAGAATTGTGTTTTTGTAAGTACAATATTAGGAATATCGACTGGTGAAAGACAAAAGTACACGGAAGCAAGAAGGGAGCGCTGTGCTCGCGGATATATGCATGAATGTATGAACGTGCATGGATGTAGTAACATATGAATGCAATTATTTTGTAGGAAGTTTAGAAGGCAAGTAGGTATATATGTATGTATATATGCTAGTGGATATATATACATACATAGAGCAGAATTGTTTTTGCACTTGTTAGGAAGAAACTCGTTCACTAGTGCGTATGTGTATTTGATTTCTTGTAAGAATGTGATGTGGTATGACATGTGTACATACATAAGTCAAGGTTATTTGGGCATAATTGCATATGTGATATGATCTTCTTGCGCTTGTGCATTATTGTTTTGCATATACAAATGTACATACATACATATGTATGTAAATGCTGTCGAATACATAAACTATAAATTGACATACAATATAAAATAAGAGTTGATGTATCTTAAACCATTCTTTTTTTCTGAATGCAAATACCTCCTATTGACATGTACATACATATTATGTACTTATGTACACTTATGGACAAAATAATAGGTGTAACAAAGTTTTTTTTAATAACATTCAAAAATTTGTAAAAACAAGAGTTTTTTTTATTGTTTTAGTAATGTTTTATTTCATTAAATGAAAATATGTTGAAATTCATTTTACTTTTTACACACAAATGAAAATTTAATTATAACAAAAAATACCATTGGTCAAAATAATAGGTGTGAAATATTATATGCCAAAAAACAAAACAAAAAGACAGTTCAACTTAAATTTAACCGCTAGTATTTCAATAACCAGTATATCCTCCATGGTTCTGTATAAGTTTGCCTATTCTATTGGGCATGGATTTTATTAATTTTTGGCAGGTTTCTAAAGGGGTAGCATCCCATATTTCCTTGGTTTTCTGCCACAATTGCTCCTTGTTTTGGAATGCAAAGTCTTCCAGTCTCCTCTTCAAATCACTCCACAAGTTCTCAATAGGATTGAGACCAAGGGATTGACTTGGCCATTGCATACAACTTAAGTTTGCATTTCCTAGCCAATCCGATACCAACCTCGAGGTATGTCACGGGGTCATTATCTTGCTGATAACACCATCTCAAAGGCATGTTTTCTTCTGCATATGGAAGCATAACATTTTGCAAAATATCCCTATACTTAACCGCGGTCATTGTGTCTTTTATCCAAAATAAAGGACCAACACCCTACCAAGAGAAACATCCCCACACCATAATGTTTCCACCTCCATGCTTAATGATCTTTTTGGTATACTGAGACGCAAATTCTTTGCCTTTCGGGCGGCGTACACTTCTTTTGGAATCATTACCGTATAAATTCGTCTTTACTTCGCCCCTAAATATAATATTTCGCCACTTTTTTCTCCAGTAGGACCATACCAATCTCTGTGCTCATTAGCAAATGCTTTTCTTCTCTGTATGTGCACCTTTCGTAGAAGTGGAACTCTTCTAGCTTTTCGTCCTGGTAGATTAGCGTCCACTAAGCGCCGTCGTATTGTCCGCGAGCTTATATTCAATCCCATTTCTGCTGCGATTTGTCGCGAAGACACAGAAGGATCCTTTTTGGTCATAAGAACTATACGGCGATCCTCTGCCGGGTCCGTCAATCTTGGCCGTCCACGATTTTCTTTCTCACACTTCTTTTTTAAAGAGTTCGTAACAAAGTTTTCCAACCGTCCCAATGTATTGGCAATGTAGCGATACGTTTTCCCTTCCGCACGAAGTTTCTTCACCAATTGACGCTCTACTTCGGTGCAGTGGCTATTACGACCCATTCTAAATAATTATTGGACCAGTCAAAATAATACAAATTGAACAATGCAGCAAAACATACTTGATAACACTTCAAATAACAAGGTATTTTCGAAAAAATGCTGATACACCTATTTTTATGGCCAAGCGAATTCAATCAAACAATCATTAATTTCCAATAACACGCAAAATTACCAATTGAGTCGCAAAAATGTTTTTTACTTACGTTCTAGTTTCCCTTTTGTTTCATTAAAATGTAGCGGTATCAAAAATAAATAACAGTTATTACAGTATTGGGCGTAAATCAGTACAGATTCAGCACACACCTATTATTTTGTCCACAAGTGTATATTATCATATACCATCATTTATTTACATATAAAGTATACGTTCATTTTTGAATGTATGTAATGAAAAACTTCATGAATTACTTTCAGAACCTTATTAAAATTTATTCGCGTCGCGCGCATGCACAAAACCTTTTGTTCACAACGCAGGTGCAGAAATAAACGCTCTGCGTATTTATCCTCCCCACGTGACTCGCCATCAATTCTCGGTGGAATTTTTTTTTTTTTCGGTTTTAAATCGTTTTTTTTTTATGTAATCGTAAAAAAATTTGTAATAAATTTTATGTATCCGCTTATCATTTCAAAAGTAACAAAATGGTAAAATAATAAGCAGTCGAAGAAATAAACGCACCGCCTATTTTTCCTCGCCACATGTTAGACTCGAGTTCAATTCCCGGCTCAAACTTTTTCTATAAATTTTTTTTTTTAAATCGTTTTTTTTTTAATGTAATCGTAAAAAAATTTGTAATAAATTTTATGTATCCGCTTATCATTTCAAAAGTAACAAAATGGTAAAAAATAAGCAGTCGAAGAAATAAACGCACCGCCTATTTTCCTCGCCACATGTTAGACTCGAGTTCAATTCTCGGCGCAAACTTTTTTTTATAAATTTTATTTTTTAAAATGGTTTTTTTTTTTAATGTAATTGAAAACAACAATTATGTAATAAATTTTACTTATTCGCTTATTATTTCAAAAATACAAAAATAGTACAAATTAATTGGTTTAATGTCGAGGTGAGAAATGTGTTGTGTGTTGAGGTGAAAGATATGTGGTGTTTCTAATTTTTGTGTGGGCAAAAGTCAGTGAGGTGTCTATAAACTCGATGTGCTAAATGACCTTATTACAAATCTTTCAAATCTCAATTGTACTAAAAAAAGCTTACAGTAACATTTGCACCTTCTCATTGCATTAACATTCTCTGGTAACATTTGCACCTTCTCATTGCATTAACATTCTCTGCTATTAGCCTTAAGCTCTCTGTGCTTAAAGAACTTTCAATACGAAAGCTTTCCTTGCACTGAAAAAGCTTGGGACGAGAAGAGCTTTTATTGTCTTCAGAAAGCTCGTATCCTAGTAAAATATTATACCCAACAATACAAAATTGCGGTGTAATGTAAGAGCGAAGATGGCGAATACTGTGGATGGTGGGAAAGATCCACCTGATATATATTTAAAGTGTCACCCCGAACAAAAAGTTTCAATCCTAACATGTATTTTATGTGATAATGTGTTTCACAAAAGTGACTTTAAAAGAATAAAAAACATCTAAATTTATAACAAGTGTCTTATACTAAGTTTCCACCGCAGCCGCTATCGTGTTCTCTGCCGCTATCGTGTTCTTAGCGCAAACACGAAACAAAACACCTGTCAAATCCCATACAAAATTAAAACACAACTCCATACCTAAACCCACTTTTCAAAGCGTGTTTTGTTGGGTTTGCGTCTAATTTAATTATTAAGTGGTGGCAATGTTGCTCATTTTCCTCATTTATTATTGCATTCTTATCGAAATATGGCAACAATGATTGCAATTTGTCAATATGACATTTGATTGACGGCCGCCGTAGCCGAGTGGGTTGGTGCGTGATCACCATTCGGAATTCACAGAGAGGTCGTTGGTTCGAATCTCGGTGAAAGCAAAATTAATAAAAACATTTTTCTAATAGCGGTCGCCCCTCGGCAGGCAATGGCAAACCTCCGAGTGTATTTCTGCCATGAAAAAAATCTGCTCATAAACATATCATAAAACAAAATGAAATAAATGTATAAAAAAAAAATTTTTTTTGTGATTCGAACCAAGGATTTCGGATCGGAAGCCCACATTGCTAGCCGCTGGGCTATCGCGCTGTGCTGTAACCGCAAAATAATGTATCATAAATCTGTTTACCATACCAAAGACCATACACTTTGCGAACGCATTTCGGTGGAAACAGTTGACAGTTCTCCCAAACACAACTCCTGCAAACACGGTGTTTGCTTTTGGTGGAAACGTAATATTAGTAATATGTCACGAACACGATGATGTCGACCTAACCTCAATTGATGAAAAGCAAGAAATAGATAATACCGAACTACAGAATAGTGATTTAAAAGTTATAATCGCAATATTAAGAGAAAAATTAATGTCATACAAGAAAAATCATCATATTCTACTATTACTCAAACACCTAAAAATAAAGAAAAAGATCAAAGCGTAATCGTAAAACCAATAAACTCAGATTTAGAAACAACTATTAATAATATTAAATGCAATCTACAACATAAGACCAGCATACCAGTAAAAAAAATAATAAGAAAAAATGATAAAATTATAATTAAATCAGATATTTCAAATGCAGCCAAACTGCAAGAAGCTCTTCAAATAAATTCAAATGACAAATATACAATCAGTTTGGAAGAAAAGAAAAATCCAAGGTTGAAAATTGTTGGAATCGAAGACATGTGGGATGATGAAAACTGCTTTATCAACGATATAAAAAAAAGAAATAATTTAATGGAAGGCAGTACTGTAAATATAATACACACTTACACAACTAAAAAGAAACATACTACAACAGCAATAATACAAGTTGATCCTTATACATACGAAAACGTTATGAAAAATAAACAAATATATGTGGGACATGAAAGGTGTCATGTTTACGACGACTACAATATAAACAGATGTAAGAAATGCGCCGGCTATAATCACAGTGAAAAAAAATGCAAGAATACTGAAAAATGCTATTTATGGGCTGGGAATCATCTTGCTAGTAACTGCAATAACAAGGATGAAAAAAATGCGTCAATTTCGTCTATGCAAATGAAAAATTTAATCTAAAAGTGACACGAAATGAGATCCTGCATGCGAATCATACATAAGATTAAGGAAAAAAGTCATTGATAAAACTAATTATCCTTGTAACCCTTTAAATAAATAAAAATGTACTGCAATGAGTTTGAAATTAACAATTTCGAAAAGCTGTTAGAATGTACTAAAAATGAAGATTTTCTACTGTTGCATTTAAATATACAAAGCCTAAATAGTAAATATGAGAAATTATGTGTTTTCCTTGAACAATTGACATTTAAACCCCACGTTATTGTGTGTAGTGAAACGTGGAGATTTGAGGCGCCTGATCTATATAAAATTGATGGATATAAAATGTATTATAGTAGCGGTAAAACCAGTCCAGCAGATGGGGTTGTTATATATGGACATTCAAGAAAATATAGAAGAACCTACTGTAATCTATACTAATATTATAAAGAGGAAAACTTTGTTTGTTTGTTTGTTTGGTTGTAATGAATAGGCTCAAAAACTACTGGACCGATTTTAAAAATTCTTTCACCATTCGAAAGCTCCATCATCCACGAGTAACACGGATTATATTTTATTTTGGAAATAGGGCTCGAGATATAGGTCAAAACGTGGACCCGGGTAACCTTCGGATGTGTATGTACAATATGGGTATCAAATGGAAGCTGTTGGTGAATGCTTTAGTACAGAGTATTTTTCATGCCGCTCCGTGACTAGGGTCTCGAGAAAGAGACCAAAACGTGGACCCCAGAATGTGTTTGTACAATATGGATATCAAATTGAAGCTGTTGGTGAATGCTTTAGTACAGAGTATTTTTGATGCCGCTCCGTGACTGAGGTCTCGAGATATAGGTCAAAACGTGGACTCAGGTAACCTTTGGCTGTGTATGTACAATATGGGTATCAAATGAAAGCTGTTATAAGTGCTTTAATACGGGGTAATTTTCATACCTATTGATGACTAGGGTCTGGAAATATATGCCAAAACGGGGACCCGCCGTGTCTTTGCACCGAATTAAACCAAACTTACACACATTGTTAAGGAGGTATTGAAGATGGTTTCCGTATAGTTTGGATACCTATTGGTAGATAGGGTCTCGAGATATAGGTCAAAACGTGGACCCGGGTAACCTTTGGTTGTGTATGTACAATATGGGTATCAAATGAAAGCTGTTGATAAGTGCTTTAATACGCGGTAATTTTCATACCTATTGATGACTAGGGTCTCGAAATATATGCCAAAACGTGGACCCGCCGTGTCTTTGCACCGAATTAAATCAAACTTACTCACATTGTTAAGTAAGTATTGAAAATGGGTTTCGTAAAGTTTGGTTGTAATTCGGAGCACTGGCAACGGGTACATCGTTCTTTTGAACCAGCCATAATGTCGCTTACTTTTTTAACGCTTGGGGCGGAACTGAACTGTCAAATTGACAGTGTGGGTTACAATGTGTCAATATTTCTTTCTGATTTGGATGCCATAAGGAAAAAACGTAAGTGCAACATGTAAAAATTGTTTGTGAATTTTTTTGGAGTGGATTTTGGAACAGTGCATAATTTCTTACGAAATTTTTTAGTTGATTTGGCCAGTTTTTTAGATTTTCTGTTATACACGTAACGATTCCTTATGATTTAACCTTTATTTTGAAAAAAAAAAAATTTATGGTGTCTATAATAGTTCTCGAGATATTGCGATTTTAGTGGAAGCGCGAACGCACGGTTCGCGCTGCGTTATGTGTTCCTGTATGAAGTGACTGGAGCAGACTGCTGCAGGTCTGTGCGCGTTTTTCTACTCCCGCGCTGCGTAACCGCGAACTTCACGGTGCGCGCTTCCACTAAAATTGCAATATCTCGAGAACTATTATAGACACCATAAAATTTTTTTTTTCAAAATAAAGGTTAAATCATAAGGAATCGTTACGTGTATAACAGAAAATCTAAAAAACTGGCCAAATCAACTAAAAATAGATTCAAAATTTTTTTTTTACTTTTTTTTTGGTCAAAATTTCGAAATTTTTTTTTTAACATAATACTAATTTAAACTACTTATTTGTTTCTATATTGTCTGTAAATTGCATTGAAATCCATCCAACGGTTCAAGAAATATTGATTTTTGAAAAAAACACGGTCCCGATTTTCAACATGGCGTAGATGACTCAATTTTGAAAATTTTTCAAAATCCTTTTAAGCTCGAATGTATCTTACCTAGAACTAATATTTCCCAAAGTTTCAAAGAAATCGAAAGACCACTTGCAAATCTCATATTTTCTGACGGAGTCTTACCCTACTGTCAGTAGTGAACCGATTGTAGATGTTGGAGTTCCTCAGGGGACAGTATTAGGACCTTTATTATTTTTGATATACATAAATGAAATATATATAGTTATAAGTGGCGATACTTGGGAGGATGCTGAATTAAATGCAAATTTAATTGCAAATAAAATATTTACATGGATGTGTCAAAACAAGTTATCTGTGAATATTAATAAAACGGTATTTCTAACTTTTGGAGTTTATAAAGATTCTGTACCTGGAAATATTAATATATTTATGCATAATCATGATTCTATCAGTAAATGTAACTGTATTCCAATAACACGGGTTGAAAGCACTAAATATCTTGGCATTTTAATTGATTTTAAGTTAAAATTGGATTTTCAAATTAATTATTTAATAAAGCGAAATAGATATATAATCTTTGTTTTTGCCAAATTAAAATATATATTAAACAAAGAACAATTATTAACTATTTATTATGCCCTATTTGAGTCAGTCACCTCCTACGGTATCGTAGCTTGGGGAGGTGCGTACAAATCTGAACTAAATAGGATTGAATTAGTACAAAATAAAATATTAAAAATAATATTTAAGAGTAAACAAAATTCAATAACAGATAATTCCTTAAAGATTAACAACATTCTTTCGATAAAAAAGTTGTTCTATAGGGTTATTCAATAGGTGCGCTTCAACTTTTTTCCGATAGGGAGGGCGAACGACGCCAAATTTTTTATTTTTCGCTTGTCATTTGTAAACTTTATTAGTATACATTTCATCATGGAACGCTACACACTTGAGCAACGATTGCAAATCGTTCTGTTGCTGCTACTTTAAGAGCATTACGGCCATTTTACGGTCCGTTTAACAAGCCGTCCCGTTTTGGGGTTATGTGAAGTCATTGGTCTACAGTAACAAGCCGGCGACGATTTGTGAGCTCAGAGCCAATATTGAACGCGAAATTGCTGGAATTTCGGCCGATTTATGCAAAAGAGTGGTCGAAAATTGGGTTCAACGATTGGACTTCGTAAAACGTGCACGCGGTGGTCATGCAAAAGAAATCGACTTTCATACTTAAATGTATATGTTCAAACTCGATAATAAAAAAAAATTAGTTAAAAAAGTCAAACCGTTTGTGTTTTATTCAAAAAAGTTCAAAAGTTGAAGCGCTCTTACTGAAAAACCCTATACTTTACAGCTTTAATACAAAATTACAATAACTTAAAGAATTCTTTTCTATCAAGGATAATAAATACTAGAAATAGACAAAATGAGCACATAAAATGTAAATTAAGTATTGGTTCAAAATGTTACATAAACCATAGCATTAAAATATTTAATCAGCTTCCAAAGAGGTTAAAAGCCTATGATGTAATTAACGACAAAAATAAAAAAGATATAAAAATCTGGTTAACAAAAACTAATTTAAACCTATGATATTTGTTAATATCGCGCTATTTCACATAATGTAGATCCGTCCGAAATAAAGGGAGCATTGGAAGAAGCGGGATTCGAAATAAAGTCCATATTTAATATAAAAAACCGGAACAAAGTTCCGCAACCAATGTTTCGTATAGAACTTGAGCCATCAGCAAAATTATTAAAAAAAGGCGAAGTGCATCCTATTTACAACCTGCGTTATCTACTGCATCGTAAAATTTCAATAGAAGAACCACTAAAACGTAAGAGTCCCGTACAATGTACAAACTGCCAGAAATTTGGCCACACTCGTAGCTATTGTAATTTACCAAGCGTGTGTGTGATATGCGGTGACTTACACTCCACATCTACGTGTAGCAAACCAAAACAAGATGCAAGTGTTAAAAAATGTAGCAATTGTGGAGAAAACCACACTGCTTATTATCGGGGCTGTCCTGTATTTTTATCAATTAAACAAAAAGAATTGCTGCCAAATAGAAAACCTGTCCCACCTGCAACAGTACCAAATCTAAATTCTTTTAGTTGCCAACCAATAGCACAACCACAATACCAGTCATATGCAAACGTCCTAAAAACCAACCCAAATGTGGAAGCAAATAACATTAATAATTGCAGTAGAGAATCTATGCTTCAAACACTCGTGCAAACTCTTAATCAATTTATGGTTGGAATGCAAAGCATGATACAGGATCTGATTACAAATCAAACCATTTTAATGCAAACCCTTTTAAATAAACCATAATGTACAGAATCAAAATTTGTCATTGGAACGCAAACGGTCTCACCAAGCACAAGCTCGAAGTCTATAATTTTCTATTATCAAATAACATTGACATTATGCTTATATCTGAAACTCATCTTACAGATAAAAATTACTTTAGAATTCCGGAATATCTTTTCTATGATACAAAACATCCTAGAAACATGGCTCGTGGTGGCACAGCGATATTAATAAAAAAACGTCTAAAGCACAGTGTACTAGAGGAGTTTAATGAAGAATACCTTCAGTCCACTATTATTCAACTGCAAGAATTTTCCAGTACAATGGCTATCGCAGCTGTGTACTGCCCTCCTTCTCAAATCATAACCGAACAACAGTTCAAAGATTTTTTTGCCAAACTTGGGCCAAAGTTTATGGCTGCAGGTGACTTCAATGCCAAGCACCACTATTGGGGCTCTAGACTGGTCACACCTAGAGGGAGACAACTTTTTAGTTGTATGCTAAGATCAAAACTTGATGTTGTATCTACAGGACAGCCAACATATTGGCCATCTAACCGTCAGAAGATGCCTGACCTGATTGACTTTGGTATTATAAAGGGTATTGATCGCAAGATTGTAACAGCGTCCTCATCCCTGGAATTGTCCTCCGACCATTCTCCGTCTATTATAACCATGGAAGGTAGTCCTTGCACCAGAACAGCGGGTAATCAGCTCCCCCATCCCAATCTCATAAACTGGCTTAAATATAAGAAATACATTAGCACTCATATAAAAACCAATGTTCCTTTAAAGAATGATATTGATATCGATAGGCAGATATATACATTGACTGAACTAATGCATAGAGCTACTAGGGCAGCAGTGGCCACAAATAATAAAAATCGTGTTAACTCTCAGCGAAACATTGATGAGACTATAGAAGATTTAGTTAAAAAGAAACGAAAAAAAAAATTTCATTGTAAAAAAAAAAAAAATTATTTTATGTTCTTCATAGAACCGCTAGATATAAGTAAGTTTGTTGTTAGTTAGTAAGTTAAATGTATGTTACGTATGTTACATACAAAACTTATTTTGTTAAATGTCATATTTAGTTTGTAAGATTGTCATTATAAATAGTATTAGCCTACGAACAGACTTTTAATAGTCTCTGTAGGACCTACAGTTTATAAAGTGAATAAAATTACGTTTCTCAAGGGAACATAGAAATGCACAAGCAAATTCTTTGCAAAATGCCGTCGGCATTCGCCAGTTTGATTTCATACAGAAACCAAAAACTGAGCGGAGCCAATGCACACTGGTTGCGTCCATAGGCCAAAAATCAAAAATAACATCACAAAATACTTGGACAAAACGAACACAAATTGACACTAAAATGTTCAATCTTCAAAACGCCAAACTGGTTTTTCCGCAAATCTAACGGAACTTTCTAAAAATAGCATTGAAAGAATGAACTTGTGTACATTTTTGCAGCCCGTCTGAGCTTTGTTTGTACTTTGTCATTGCAAATTCGTACTTCAAAGTGATCAAACGTTTGACAAAGTGGTCCGATATTAATAATTTAAAATGGATTTTGTAATTGAAGGTATTTACTTTAATAAATGGTTATTTAAAGATTCATTTGATCAATTCAAACATTTTTGTGTGATTTTGAACGTCTTAACCTTTTTTGTGCATTTTGTGTACGTCTTTTTTATGTTTACTAAAAGTTTTAGTTGTGTTGCCCCCGGATGCCCCCATTGAGAGTGCCATCCCTGTATTTGTCAATGTTTTAAGGTAATAATCATCAAAAGTTTAGTTGCTAAAAGTTGTTAATTAGCTTATATTCATAAATAAACTAAAGTGGTCTTATTTATTTTCATGGGACAAATATCCACCGTTATCAGTTGATCTTTGTGTTGTTGGTTTCGTTTTCGTCGTTTATTTTGTACCTTTTCTTACATTAAATTTACTGTACTAATTTATGTTTGCTTTGCACATTTTATTTTGATTGTATAGGAGCATCTTATAACTGTGTGTTTTCACGCATCCACATTTTTGATCTTTGGTGCAAAGAAAAAGGCACGAATGCCGAAAAAATGCAAGGCATAAATAATTTACTGGCACTAAACATAAAAAGCAAAGGCTACGAAGTCAATACGATTGACCTTAAGAAATGTATTCAGTTCATTTGCAAAAAGATAGTTGCCTTCTGGATTCAGTACAAAAGAATTAGAAGTTTAGTTGTACAATACCAATCTGAATGGCTAAAAACTAAAGAATTTATTGTCCTGAAGCCTACTGGTAGTGCTTAACAAATTGATCTGAGTTCTAGTCGTGGACGGCCCAAAATGGATTTTGTTGAGTCCTCAAAAAGGACGAAACGTCGCCAAATAGCCCTACTACAAAAGCATGATGAGTCTGCAGCTTCTGTTTTGCGCTCATCTGATTCTCAGTCAAGCCTTAATGCAACTGAAATAAATATTGAAAAGGTCTTGTCGCTTGTCGTCGACATTGGGTTGTCCAAACACCAATACTTGGTCATTAGATCATTTATGCAATAAATTCAGAAGTTTCCAATAACTTATTGTCACGTTACGAAAAAATCGTTAAGTTGAAAACATTCAGATATCCAAATAATATTGTTGTAGACGAAACACATGCAGAAGTGGAACTACAAAGTCTTTTAGAAAACACGGCTTCAAGTATTTTAGAGCTTCAAAAGAATTTAATTGAAGAACGTTTGGATGAAACTGAAAAAACTTTAACATTAATTGGAAAATGGGGATTCGATGGCAGCACTGGCCACAGCGAATATAAACAAAAGTTTTCCAATTGTATTAATGACGAGAAAAGTTTATTTGTCACATCGTACGTCCCACTTCAGCTTGTAACCGACTCTAAAGTAATATGGAAAAATCGCAGGCCATCGTCTACCCGATATTGTCGGCCACTCAGGCTTCAATTTAAAAAGGAGACCGCCGCACGTTCCGTCGAAGAAGAGCTTTACTTCAAGGAGAAAATAGCTAACTTGAAGACAACAGAGCATAAAATTTGCAATACAACATTTTCTATAAAGCTCGCCCTTCAATTAACCATGGTGGATGGTAAAGTTTGCAACGCGTTAAGCAACACGTCCTCGATGAAATGCTTTATATGTGGAGCAAAGCCCACAGAAATGAATAATATTGAAGAATGTGTTGGAAGAGATGTGCAAGAAAAGTATTTTGAATTCGGGCTATCACCACTTCATTCATATATCCGGTTCTTCGAATATTTCTTGCACATTTCGTACAAGCTGGATGTAAAGCTTTGGCAAGTACGATCGGGAGAACTCAAGTCTATTGTATTAAAGAAAAAACATCAAATTCAAGCGGAGTTTCGAGAGAAAATGGGGTTACTGGTCGATACGCCAAAGGATGGAGGTAGAGGAAACTCCAACGATGGCAATACTGGCAGGAAATTTTTCAGTAACCCAAGCTTAGCATCTCAGATTACAGGCATTGATGAAGAAGTTATTGCCCGATGCGCTACGATACTGCAAGCCTTAGCATCAGGATACAAAATATATATAAAAAAATTCGAAAAATTCGCACTAGATACAGCGAATAAATTAATTGAAATGTATCCATGGTACTTCCTTCCAGCAACAGTGCATAAAATTTTAATTCATGCACCAAAGGTTATAGAGCACGCTTTGGTTTCGATTGGAGAGCTCTCAGAGGAAGCTGCAGAGTCAAACAATAAAGAAATAAAAAAGTGCCGGCTGCAGCATACTAGGAAGATGTCTCGTATACTGACAAATACAGATTTAATTAAAATGCTTCTTTTGAAATCTGTCCCTTTTATAACAGGTCAAAGAAATATGCCAAAGAATCAGAAATCCACTTTTTTATCATCTACATATGATTTATTGGATGCCGTATGTTAACCTTGTTTATTATTTATCTTTAATTTTCATCATTTTTATTATCTTATAATTAAATAATATTTGCTGTTTTTTATTATCTTATAATTAAATAATGTTTGCTGTTATATATGATTGAAAAAATGGAGTCACGAATTTTTTAAATTATTTATTGCTGGAGCGGAGGGGGGGGGGGCGGGGGGGGGGTCGGGGAGTTTCTCTTTCACAAATATTTACTGTATGCTATCTAAATTCATCTCTAATACCCAGAAAAAAATTTCAGCTCTCTATCTTAACGGGAAGTATTTTTGGCCACCAGCCCCATATAAGCGCAACCAGTGTGCAATGTACTTGTACATAATTCACTGTAATACTAAGTTTCCACCGCAGCCGGAGTTTGGGTTCTCTGCCGCTATCGTGTTCTTAGCGCAAACACCAAACAAAACACCTGTCAAATCCCATACAAAATTAAAACACAACTCCATACCTAAACCCACTTTTCAAAGCGTGTTTTGTTGGGTTTGCGTCTAATATAATTATTAAGTGGTGGCAATGTTGCTCATTTTCCTCATTTATTATTGCATTCTTATCGAAACATGGCAACAATGATTGCAATTTGTCAATATGACATTTGATTGACGCACCGGCTATCCATTTGGTGAATCTTGCTCAAACGACTGTTATATATATCAAACAACAGGTAAAAAACCGAGTGTTAAGCGAATAGAGGCTACTGGTGATGCGCCAATTCCGCAATATGGACCGGGAATAGTTTTACACGAACATTATTTATATACGGTTGGGGGAACAACTGGCTATGATTACTCTTGTGATGTGCATCGCTTAAATTTGCGCACACGAGTGTGGGAATGCGTATATATCTGTCGTCCAGATATACGCGAAGATCCAGAGGGTCGTTATCGTCACGAAGTTGTCTACGATGGGCAATACATATATGTGCTGGGTGGTGGTACATCGAATTTAGTGTATGATTTACAACGCATCCCTGCATTTAATTTAATTACAAAGCGATGGGAATATTTCGTCACATTACCCGATCGAACATCACAAACAAATCTAACAATCGAGCGACAAAATTCCGGATATCCAAACCCACCAAAGTGCTTTTCCTGCGTACAGCACACGAAATCGAATGGTGAGGTTGAAGCATTCATTACGGGAGGCTTGCAGGTGCGTAATAATTAAATTTAGTATTATTAAATTATATTTGAAGTTGGATATCCCTTTTCCATTTGCAGGCCGATCAAGTATATTTTTCAGATATATGGAGATTAAATTTTACTACTAAGCAATGGACACTTATAAAAACAGCCTCTCTACCAAAAGCTTTGTACTTCTATGCCGCAGCGCACAGTCAAAATGGTTGTATGTACATATTCGGTGGTATTGAATATGATGAAAAACGTATACGATGGTGCAATGACCTTTATAAAATGTGGATGACCATACCATTATTAAGTGAAATTTGCTGGGAGGCAGTGTTACATTACAGACCAAATCTCAAATTGAATGGCCACTCACAGCTGCTTAAAATGGGCATACCATTGCGCTTTGCACAGAGATTGTGGCATTCTTCAAAAGCCAAATGATTATACAATAAATGAAGAGATATATGGTATGGTATGTCATGTAACGAGCAATAAGAAGCGACAATTTGTATGTTTCATTCTAGACATAAAAGCATAATTATTGTTTGCTAACCATTTAGGAATGACATAGTTTCATATGGAAGAAATGGAACCAAAAGAATAAACATAATAAAATAAGACATTAATAATGAGTAAAAATAAAAAAAGCTAATTAATATGAAAATAAGAGTAATTATTTTTATACGCTACATATGTGTACGAGCAGTTGTGGCGATTTTTTTTACAACATGGTTCATACACTCAATGGATGCTCAGATCACGAATTCTAGAAAATTGTATCATAAGAGTGGAAGCAGGATCAAGTGGCCAATCGGGCAACCAGATGAACACCAAATTTAAAAGGATAATAGTCTGCCGTCTGATTTAAAGTTCGTATCCATGAGTCTATGCATAATTAAATTCGCTTTTTCCAGATTAACGATATAAACAAATTATTTTCAATAAAGAAAAGATACCAAGTTTTTAAATCAAGGCGGCAGTAATGTGCTAAATAGAGATTGACCTCCAATGCCTGCAGTTTTTTTCTGCATACAGAGCAATTGCCACGCGCTTTTTTAGTGAAATCGGGTTTCGATAGTTCGTTTTTCTTTTGGCTATTTTTTCAAGTTTGCTGCACAATTTTTCAAAGCAGGATCTTTCCATTCGGAAATTATCTTTGAAAAACTTGTCCCCATTACTCTGGCAATTTTTATAATTCTTATTTCACAATGTCAACAAAAGACAGTTCAAACACAGTTTCTCCCAAACTTTCGGTGGAAACAGTTGACAGTTCTCCCAAACACAACTCCTGCAAACACGGTGTTTGCTTTTGGTGGAAACGTAATATAATCAGCTCTGTTAAGAACTTCCCCGCTGTCGAGTTGAGCGAGATGAAAAAGTCTTCGCGGTTTCACTTCATTTTTGACAAATCACACTATTCGTAGCCCGTGAGACTTCTTTATAAATTAACGTTGGTTTTTGGTTTCTGTATGAAATCAAAATGATGAATGCCGACGGCATTTTGCAAGGATTTGCTTGTGCATTTCTATGTTCCCTTGATAAACGAAAATTTATTCAATTTATATTTTCAAACAAATACAACCAAATAAAGATTTAAAATCCAACATTTAAAATCAAAGTAACTTTAATGTTTGTTGCTTTAATTTTAAAAGAAGAATTTAAACAAAATACATTATAAAACGACCTCATATTTTGTTGTGTGCGTTTTAGTTTTGATGAAAATTTTTACTAATTTTTCGAGTCGAAATTGATTTTAGACAATAATTCAAAGAGCATATTGGTATATTGATGAATATATAATATAATATATGTATATCAATATATGTAGGTATATATATCACATATATTATGTTAGTTATATTTGTGCAAAAGTCTAATTGCATCCTCAATTCTTATAGTGTTACAAATGTATGTGCACACGCACTGCAGCAACAATGACCTATATTCGGAATAAAAGGCCGTCAAATTGTTTGGCGAAAACCTGGAACTGCACTTGAAAAGTAAAATCTTGTTGGCACGGTTGAGCACGGAGGTGGCGGGGTTATGGTTCGGGGCTGCATGGCGGCAAATGGGGCGGGTCAGTTAGAATTTATTGATTCGACGATGGATAAATGGGGATACTTGAACATGCTTAAACGGAATTTAAAGCAAAGTGCAGAAAATCTCGGCTTATCAAGAAAATTTTGGCTTCAACAAGATTACGACTCGAAGCACACAGCCGAGATCGTTAAGCTTTGGCTCTTGTACAACGCCCCAAAACAGCTTAAAACACCGCCAGAGTCCCCAGATCTTAACCCCATCGAGCATCTATTAGGATCTATTGAAAAAAAGAATTCGTCAGCAAGTGATTACTAGTAAAGAGGTTTCGCGGAGTGTCATGCAGGCAGAATGGAGGAAGATAACAGCAGAGAAAACAGAGAAACTAGTAAGTTCAATGCCAAATAGGCTGAGTGAAGTCATGAAGCAACGTGGATATCCAACTAAATATTAGATTTAATTTTTGCATATAGCATATCATGTTTTTGTATTAGACTTTAAGACTGAACGCGGACTTTATGGTCGTTTTACTTACTTGTTACAGCCATTATTCACCGTTAGCTAAGAACCTATGTGAGGAATCTTGAAATTTATTTTTGTTTTTGAAACTTAAACATATAAATAGATACAAATTTATAAAAATTATAAAATCAGGTTGTGTGCTTCATTCACTAAAAAGTTATTGTAGGGTGAAGGCAGACTTTGTGGGGCATGTGTATGTACATATATTACAGGGAATAATTCATATATGTAGGCATTTTATAGATAGTATAAAACTTTGAAATTTAAAATAAATAAAAGAAAAATTCAAAGAAACGTATTTGCACACATACTACATATGTATGTATATGGGACAACTAAGTTCTATTGCATCTTTAATAAATATAGTTTTGCACGTACATACATATATGTATGCACTGAAGTAACATGACCTACCTCACGAGCATCGTCTTATCATATTTCATGCAATAATTAGGGTGTAAATATTCGAATGATCAAATTCCTGCAAATGCTAAAACAATTTCTTCTGCATATGCATCGACGTATTTGCATGTGCGTATTATGCACACTTGATGCCCTAACTATGTACGTTCAATTGATCAAATCAAAAAATTCTGTATACAAAATGCTTCATTACCAAGCACACAGGAAGATGGCATATGCAAATATAAATATGTGAATTGAATTCAAGCAAAACAATGCTTATTAATACACACATAATCATGTACATACAACCGCACATACAGGGCACTCACTTTATTCCTCAAAATGCGTATGTCGTTCAAAGCTAAAATTCCATGCCTAGCGACTACAAGAACAAAATGCAGTCATAGACGAAGGCGTAGCGGCCATCATTCTAGTTGCCATAGCGCTGAATAGTCGCGGCGGCGCCGAACAGTTTCAACTATTGTACTGTACAACAAAAACTCATCATCAAAAAATTCATTGATAAATTCGAGCTCATATTTCTACGAGCAAAGTACTTTCATTCATAAACCGGGGCGCCATATGCCAATTTTCTCGACCATTCGAAAATAGTCAACATTGGAATATTTCGGGTAGAATTAGTTGCCAATATTTGATAAATCTTGATTTTTTGTCAAGTCGTGTGCCCGCGGCTTCGTACATATGTATGCATCAATATATGTATGTAAATATGTCTTTCTAAATGCTCGACAGCCGCAGCTGCTGTGCGTCAAGTGCGCGCATGACCATACAGTAACTTGCAGAAGAAAACATACATAAGTAGCTTATAAAAAAGTTCTGTGTCGGACATTTCAATACTAGAAGTAAATTTCGAAACAATTATTTTATGTTCTCTGATAGTAGGTAAATAGTTAATTAGTATATTACTTTACGTATGTAGTTCTTCAATTGATAGAAAGTGCACAAAACAAATGGATATATCTGCAAAGTTAGAAACTTACTCTGAAATCAGAGCACTTGAAGGTGCCTGTACACATTTCAAGGTTACTGTACATACAATGCTGTGCCTATGAATGAGCACTACGCCTATGAATGCGCGCTGGATTTCTTGAGACGTTTTACCGTTTTATTTTGAGCTGCGGCTGGTGAGCATACATACACACAGCATATGCATATTCGCACATGTATATAAATTCATTTCCATATGTGGAACAACATCAACACGCACACCACAAATAGGAGGAGGAGCTCGGCCAAACACCTAACAGAAGTGTACGCGCCAATTATTTATTTATTTTTATATAAATTCACAAATTTACATTTGCATATGCCATCTTCCTGTGTGCCTGGTAATGAAGCGTTTTCTATAGAGTATTTTGATTCAGTTGAAGGGATTCAACAAAGTTTTACAGACACCAGACAGACAGACATAACATATTTATATAATTTTGGATGATTTGGGAAAATTCAAATATATAGGTCATATTAATACCTAACATTCTTTGCTTCTAATCACCAACAAATTCCACTGTGGTACAAAAAAACTTTGGATCGGACATGGTGAGGGTTGTAGCTTATGAAAAACAGAAAAGAATGGTATGTATTAAATTTTGAATACACCCTCAAAATCTCGTTTTAGAGCCAAAAAACCGTTTTTAGGCATACTCATGTACAAAATACATCGTATCTTTGTCATTTTTTGACGAAATTAAAATTTTTTTTTCATTTTCCAGCTAAAAGTTTAACCTTTCCAACCGTGGAAGAATTTTTTTATTATATTTTGAATTCATGGAGATAGAGACCAAAAACTTTCCAAAAATTTGATTTTTTTACTTATTTTTCAACTTTGAGACTAGTTGGTAGCTTTAATTTTATATAAAACATCTATTTTCTCTTACTACATCAAAAGTGTATTTCATTTTGCTTTTAATGATCCCTAATTCAAAAGAATTCGTTAGAAATTATCCAAGGAATTGCGTTTATAAGATTATAGTCACTTTACTAGTTTTACAAGTAATGTGATACTTTTTGTATTCTTACTTCCTCGTATTTTTTTTTTGCATTTTATGCACTTTTCTATACTTTTTCCACAAAATTATTAGTGTGTAGAGTTTAATAATATGTTTATCTGATACTATAGAATAATAATAAATTTTCCCTCATACTTACGTATGCGCGGTCGAAAATTTGATTACATAGCAAAACTATTCATATATCGATATAAACTATGAAGTTTCGTTTCGTTTTTGGCGTGAAAAAATTGTTTGCTGCTATCTTCAATGTTATAAGGAATCAATAAAACGGAACTGTCATGTCGTTTATGTGCTAAAGATACAAAAAACGTGTGATCAGAAATGATTTGCGAAAATCGAAATAGCTTTAGCTACATTTGCGGCGGGTTTATAGATAAGAAGCATCGTTTAAAATTTGAAAATAATAAAGCAATGGTTCTAGTGTATAATGACAAAACAAAACCTGTGCCAGTAGCCGTTGAAAATTTGCACACAATGCTTGTAAATGATCAATTAAATTGTAATGAAGATCACCAATCTGTAAATATACAGAAAGTGTTCCTTCTACATCACATTCACCTAAACGCCATCTAATAACTAATGCAGATTACAAAGACATTGTACGTGATTTTAAATTTTCTCGAAGACAAAGCGAAGGTCTTGCTTCACGATTAAAGCAGTGGAATGTGGTAGATAGTGACTTCAAGATCACCTCCGGTCGCAATGATTTAGATCGAATGTTCTTCAAACTACTTTTTGAAGAAGATAAAAACCAATCTCTTGTTTATTGTACAGATGTTAATGGATTGTTTATTGCCTTGGATCACACCTATGTACCGCATGAATGGCGCCTGTTCATTGACGGATGGTGTAGAAGTAAGAACACTCTAATTTAACTTTAGATTGATAAATATATTTTTTAAAAATTAATGATAATTTATTTTTTAAGGTCTGAAAGCTGTGTTATTACACAATGAAAATTCATTTCCGTCAGTTCCTGTAGCGTACGGAACAAACATGAAGGAGTCCTATGCTACAATGGAGAAAATACTTCAAATGATAAAATACAATGAGCATAAGTGGCAAATTGTGGCAGATTTATTTTATTGAATATTGTTAGATAATTTAATAGATTAAAATGGTTTATGGAATTAATAAATTGTATAGTTTCTATATAACGAAAATATTTATTATTATTCTATAATATCAGATAAACATATTATTAAACTCTACACACTGATAATTTTGTGGAAAAAGTATAGAAAAGTGCATAAAATGCAAAAAAAAAAATACGAGGAAATAAGAATAGAAAAAATATCACATTACTTGTAAAACTAGTAAAGTGACTATAATCTTATAAACGCAATTCCTTGGATAATTTCTAACGAATTCTTTTGAATTAGGGAGCATTAAAAGTAAAATTAAAAACACTTTTGATGTAGTAAGAGAAAATAGATGTTTTATATAAAATTAAAGCTACCAACTAGTCTCAAAGTTGAAAAATAAGTAAAAAAATCAAATTTTTGGAAAGTTTTTGGTCTCTATCTCCATGAATTCAAAATATAATAAAAAAATTCTTCCACGGTTGGAAAGGTTAAACTTTTAGCTGGAAAATGAAAAAAAAATTTTAGTTTCGTCAAAAAATGACAAAGATACGATGTATTTTGTACATGAGTATGCCTAAAAACGGTTCTTTGGCTCTAAAACGAGATTTTGAGGGTGTATTCAAAATTTAATACATACCATTCTTTTCAGTTTTTCATAAGCTACAACCCTCACCATGTCCGATCCAAAGTTTTTTTGCAACTTTTTTTTGTACCACAGTGTTCTTATCGACTGCTGCTAAATTTACACAATTCAGCCCCTTACTGTTAACTTTTGGTGAAAAATGTATCTGTGGTGATTAGTTTTTGCGAGACGAGTACCCCTCGAAATTCCATACGTTCCTGTCATTGAGACTTCTCTATACATTAACGTTCTCTGGTACTTATTTAGATGATTTTGTTAATTCCGAATTAAACCAAACGCAGTTTAAGTGAAACACGACGGATCTAATTAGCGATTTTGGTTTTAAATATTTTATATATGCGGATATAAGCGATTTTATAGAGAGCGTTTTAAAAACACGTCTCTACTGTGTAACGCATGTAAAATTGTTTTTTAGATGCTTGGCAAATATGCTTAATCACGGCAATCTATTTATAAATCTGTAAGCCGAAATGACGTATGCAACTATCGCCCAAAAATGAAATTTCGAAATTATTTGATTCTATCCTCAAAGTTAAAATTTAAATCATATTGATGATCACACTTGCGAGTACCAACCTGGCTTAGTCCCATTAAAATCTACTTTTACTAATTTAGCGCTACTCACAGAGAGTATTTTGTGACCCTTTTGTAAATCGTGCCCAATATATGTAGACTACGCAGATCTCTCAAAGGTATTCAATAAAGTCGACCATTTCAACTTCATAAAGAAGCTGAGTGCATGCGGTATTAAGGGAACACTTTAAAAAATATTAGTAAAAATGGCAGCGTCTAAATCTAGGTCTCTGACTAATACTTTGTCTGAAACTCCCCAAAAGACCTTCCGTGGACCTCATCTTTTCTTAATTTTCATTAACGACTTATCTGTTATTGAATAATGAACTATCTGTACTTGAATACCGGGCAGGGTTTTATACAGGAAAAAACTCGATCCATTTGTCTATGATTATATTTTGAACAATATTAAACTTATTCGCGAAGAGGATATTAAGACTTGGGTATAATTTTCGATTCAGGATTAACGCTTTCGAAACATATTGATAATATTGTCTCCATTGTGATTGTGATTTGATTTTTTCGTCGTAATACGGACGGCTTTTCTACTCCCTTGGCCTTAAAGTCAATCAACGTCTCCGGGGTTCGAAGACGACTTAATTAACTAAATACTCAAAACAAGTTTTAAAATAGTCTGTAAGATATATTTGCAGACTGAAATGAACATATGAAAAATAAATAGAGGGTAAGAACAAGCATTGTTGGTCGCCTACTAAAATAAATAAAATAAAAATAAATAATTGCTGCGTACACTGTTAGGTGTTTGGCTGAGCTGCTCCTCCAATTTTTCGTGTACGTCTGGATATCGTTCCACAAATGAATGGACCTACAGTCTTAAGCCGACTCCGAACGGCAAACTGTTTTTATGAGGAGCTTTTTTCATGGCAGAAATACACTCGGAGGTTTGCCATTGCAAGATTTGTCATCAATATAATTTGGGCAACCAGAGTTCCCATCTGTATGAGTCGCAACATATCATATTTGATTCAAGATTATGTTTTAATTAATTCATCGCCGATAAAATAGATTGTTCGTTCGACGAATGTTGATTTTTATTTTGAAGGCTATTATAAAAGTACTATATTATTTACGGGCGCCCGTCTTAGCCGAATGGGGTGGGACGCGACTACAATTCGATAGTGCCTTAGTTGGTGTGGTCACGAAACACCAAAATGATAAAATTGTGTTTTAATGAGAAACCTCGGAGTGTGTTTCCGCAGGGAAAGGCCTTCTCATAAAACCATATCTGCCGTTCGAAAGTGGCGTAAAACCAAAGGTCCCTTCAATTGTTGCACAACATTAATCTGAGAAAGAGCTGGGACAAATAACCAACAAGGGATATAATGCCAATTGTATATACTTTACAACAACACTGCACACGCCACAAATAGGAGGAGGAGCTCGGCCGAACACCCGAAAAAGGGTGTAAGCGCCAATTATATAAATGATACAATATATATGTACTTAATTCCTGCCACAAGCTCTGTTAGAAGTTAGGTCCGTTATAGATATCGAATTATAATATTTTTTTAATGAAGTCAGTTTTATAGAATCATGTTAAAAAAAAATTTTAATTTTCATTCAAAATGGTCAACATTTGCTTTTACACAAGCCTTCAATTAGACCATTCAGCTATTGCAGCACGCACGCTTTCCATGGCTATCGACGTCGCTGTTCGAACCAAAGACTGCTACTGCTACGTGGTTTATTGGCCGTTGTTGACCGTGACATCCTTTTTGGATCATTTCCCAGTGCGCCGTTCCCGCCCAGAACCACCAAATACATATAATGACCTTCTGTGCATGAATATTGTGCTTGACTCTCGGCTTTGGGGTATCTCCTGGAGCCGCCCACTCCTGTCTATTCTTCGTATTGATGTATTGGCACCATTTCTCATCTCCCGTGACGATTCGGAACAAATAGTGCTGTTTATAACCGTGTGTTGCGCGATGGCGGCCGAAATTCTGAGAAGCAATTTGAAGGCGACTTTCTTGGTTTTATTCGTTGAGCTCGCGAGGCAACCAGGCTCCCAATTTTTCGGTAAGTCCTATTGAATGAAGGCGATTAAGAATCGTTCTATGATCACTGTTAATTTTTTCCCCCAATTCACGACTGGTGTGATGACAGTTCTTTTCAAACGTGATTTGAAACGTTCTTCACGGGATTCAGAAGGTCTTACGGCGCGGGACGGGCCATCGACGTCAAAGTCGCCATTTGTGAACTTTGCAAACCATTTCCTTGCTGTAGACTTGGCTATCACACCTTCCCCATGCACGTCGCAAATATCCCTAGCTGCTTCGGCAGCTTTTTGACCACATTGAGAAGCAAAAAAGAGCAGGTGTCGAAAATATTGATTTTTGCCTCCAGGGTATTCCAATTCTAAGCCTCAAAACTAATAAAAAATAAAATAACTAACTCAAAAGTACAATTAACAAAGTTGGAGGAGTTGCCTGATCTCCCATCGGGCGCGTCCCAGGTGGTGGATAGGGAAGCCCTGGCATCACAAGAGTGGCCTTCCCTGATGGGGTGGGTTCAACACTCGTGTGATGACTCAAAGTTGGCATAGAATCAGGGTGCCATCCGCGAACCAAACTGGCTAGGGAGGAGTCCCGAAAAAAAGCAAAAGGTAATGGAAAACAATGGTTTTATTACTCCAGGTGGAATCCACCCAAGTGGCAATCCACCCGTTTCGGCGGCAGGGGCATGGATTCTGGAGGCCCCAACCATTACCCAAGTCTCTCAGCTCTACGAGCGAGAGCGCATCCTGGAGAAGACGGGGGTTGCTATCGCAATCCCCTCTCCCTCAGAGTCTGAAAAACGTTTCCCTGCTTTGGAGGGCCTGAGATGTGAGGTCTCTTCGGTGGCTGCACGACCTCCCAAAGAAGCAGGGAAATCGAAGAGCGTGGCAAGGAGGAAGAGAAGAAAGCGGCGGGCAAAGCTCATGCGGGAGAAATCCTCATGTGGCTCTGCTGGCCCTTCTGCGTCTGTGTCTTCCAAAAGATCTCGGTCAGCGGAAGTGACACCCACGGAAGCTACCGAATCCTCGGTGGGCACAGGCACTCCCAAGTTGTCTCGCTCTCGAGGTAAGCGGAGAAAGACGGTGGCTGAAAGCAGCACACCTCCCTGCCCTGCGGTTGCCGCCAATGGCCGATCCACGACCCCCCAAGGTACGAGCGCGGTCTTGGCGCCGGTCAATGTGGCGGGAAAAGGTTCTGCTGAGCCACGTCCCTATCGGCGCCTCGACAAAATGTCCAGCACAGTTGTCTGCCCGGCGAAATCTTCGGGAGCTGCATCTTCGCCCAAGCACATCCAAGGGTGCGGCCAAGCCATCCTATAGCGAGAAGGCTGCTGGCCCACGACCTGTGGCTGTGATTGGAAAACTGGGGCCTGACCATTAGCTGACGGATGCAGAAATCAAATACTGCAAAAGTCAACTGATGCGTCAGGTTATTGCTTCCGGTCTTGAAGCCAACGCGAAGGGCTATGAGACAAAGGACGGCACCATAAAGGTGACGTGCACGTCTCTGGCCAACTTCGAGTGGATCAGGACCGTGGTCAATAACGTGCCCCCCATCGGGACCACTCGCTTCGCAGTCTACAGCGAGGAGAGTGTAGCCCTCAGGAAGGCCATCTGCTGGATTCCGGATCCAGACCTGTCTACGACGGATGTCCTATCCTGTCTACGTGCCCAGAATCCGGGCATCAACACGAGGCTTTGGCGAGTCGTCTCGTACACCAAGAGCAAAAACCGGGAAGGGAAGGAAGAGGCTGCTCTTGTGGTGCGAGTGGACGAGGCCAGTGTTGATGTCATGGACTCACGGTACGGGAACCGTCTGAGTCTCTTCTTTGGGACGGTCAGCTTCCATGTCTTTCCCAAATGATTGGCTCGGACGATTCCTGTAGCTACCGTCCCTTGACGGTGACGCAAATTAACTTGCAGCATTCCAAATCCGCTACTGCACTACTAAGTAGAAGGCTTTCCCAGCTGCACACATTACCCCACATAACAGCAGTGCAAGAGCCCTGGGTCCTTAGGGGCCGTCTCTGTGGCTTAAGTGCGCTGAAAGGGGCCACGTTATTATATGACAGGAGTTCTAGTAGACCTAGGACCGGTCTTATAGTATCATCCCATCTCACTGTGACGGGTATTGAGCAATTCTGTTGCCAAGACCTGGTAGCGGCTGAGGTGTGTTACAGAGGTAGACGCGGATGGTCGAAGTTTGTGATTGCATCTGCTTATTTTCCTTACGATGCTCTGGAAGGGCCACCACCCGGGAAGGCCACTAGTCTCGTGAGGTTCTGTGAGCGGCGCAGTCTGGGAGTCATCCTATGTTGTGATGCTAATGCCCAGCATAAAATCTGGGGCAGCAGCAAATGCAATGGACGGGGTTCTCGACTATTCGAATTTATCGCGTCCTCCTGCCTAGACATACAAAACAAGGGCTCACAGCCAACGTTTGTAACAGCTAGAAGGCAGGAGGTGATTGATCTCACCCTATCAAACTCAAAACTTTGGTGGTCAATCAAGAACTGGAGAGTCCTTGCCGAAGATTCGGGCTCGGACCACAGGTACATTGAGTTTCAATGTGGCGAGGAGGCACAAATGCCATTGCCCTCTAGAAACCCAAGAAAAACAGACTGGCAGAAGTTTAGGGAGGCGTTGCGGGACCTTGACGTTACGCCACCAAGACTTCGAAAAGAACAGGCCATTGAGGCGGCTGTTGAGAAACTCAACGTTGCCCTAACCGAATGTTTTGAGTCAGCCTGTCCAATTCGACCTCTCCCTAGCCGGACTCCAGTTCCTTGGTGGAATCGAGAGCTCCAGATGTTGAGGCGTGAGTCGAGAAAACTTCTAAACCGGGCCCTCAAGACTAACCTTGCAGAGGACTGGGAGCGATACCGTGATGTTCAGAAGAACTACAAGAGGCTTATTCCGGAAACAAAAAGAGCCTCATTTAGGGAGTTCTGCAGCGGTATTGAATCTCTGAGTGACACGGCGAAATTGGTTAGGATCCTGAAAAGGGACCCAACTGCAAAGCTGGGGGCAATCAGAAAATCTGATGGCTCCTTCACGGAGCGGAAAAGTGAGACACTCAGCTTGCTGATGGAATCTCACTTTCCTGATAATCAGATAAGCATCGGCCGGCAACAGCCCTTATTGGTAGAGGCAGTTTTCAGAGCTGTTACACCTTCTCGGCATGACGGGTTCGTTGCCAGATCTGTGGTGAATGAGGCCGCCATTCGATTTGCCATAAAATCTTTTGGCGGCTATAAGTCGCCCGGAACAGATGGCATATACCCTGCCATGCTGAAGGAGGGTGCAGAGTTCGTGACAGCAGCTCTGAAGAAAATCTTCTCGGCATGCCTGGCACTGGCTTACATACCACGCTCTTGGAGAATGGTGAGGGTCCCTTTCATCCCAAAGGTTGGAAAAGACGACTTTAGACCCATCAGCATGACCTCTTTCATGCTGAAAAGTCTCGAACGACTGGTGGAACTGCGCATACGTCAGAAGTCGCTGAACGCTCACCCTCTGTCTCTATTTCAGCATGCCTATCAGAGTGGAAACTCCTGCGAGTCAGCTGTGCAAAATCTTGTTGCTAGGGTAAAGCTGGCCATCGACAGGAGGGAATACGCTATGGGCATCTTTTTAGACATAGAGGGGTCGTTTGATAGTGCCACTTTTGATAGTATGTGTAACTCTGCTAGTAGGCACGGCGTAAACCGGGTGCTAGTAAATTGGATTCGTTTGATGCTGGCCCAAAGAATCGTTTCGGTGCGAGCAGAGGAAGATCTGCTGGTGTCATCTGGGGTTAATAGAGGCTGCCCCCAAGGCGATGTGCTGTATCCATTGCTCTGGTGCATGGTAGTCGATCCTCTACTCACCACCTTAAACGATTCGGGAGTCTACGCACAAGCATATGCGGACGATGTTGCTTGTTTGGTAACAGGCCCTTCGCTTATGAACATCTGCAGGAAAGTGCAGAAAACTCTGGATCGGATTGACACTTGGTGCTGTGCGAATGGGCTATCGGCAAATCCCGCCAAGACTGGTATTGTCCTCTTTACCAGAAAGAGGAAGCTTGATGGACTCGTTCTGCCAAAGCTAAAAGGAGTCACAATCCACCTATCCAAGGAAATTAAATATCTTGGAGTAATCCTCGATAGTAAGCTCCAATGGAAATCACACGTTGAAACAAAGGCATCCAAAGCACTGACAGCTTTCTGGCAGTGCAAAGGTGCCTTTGGGAAAACGTGGGGTCTCCCTCCTAGCAAGGTCCTATGGATCTACACGGCTATGATAAGACCCATTATCACCTATGCATCAGTGGTCTGGATGAGTAGACTCTCTGTAGTGGGAGTCAGGAGGACCTTATCCAGACTACAACGCACTGTGGCCATCTGTTATACCGGAGCTTTTCCGTTTACTTCAGGTCGAGCACTAGATGCTCTGATTGGTTTACCACCACTTGATGCTTTCATCCAAGGAGAGACCTTGAAGGCCATCTGCAGACTAAAACACAGTGGGAACTGGTACGGCCCTTGTCCGGCATTGGAACACAGAGAAGGCATGGACATCGATGCCCCTTGACTCCATGCCATCAAGAGTCGTTCTTGAAAAGAGATACAGTGTAGTGCTACCAGAGGCTCAGTTGTGGGGAGACTCAGAAAATGAGCCCGGCAAACACTGTTTTCGCATTTTTACGGATGGCTCCAGGACCGAGCATGGCTCTGGCTCTGGGGTCTACGTGGAATCCAGCGGGACAAAACTGCACTTTGCTCTTGGAATGCATGCATCTGTGTTTCAAGCGGAGGTGTATGCAGTTCAAGAAGTGATGAACTTTGTTGTGGAAAAACGATGGAGAGGCAGATCTATATGTGTCTGCAGCGACAGCCAAGCTGCGCTTATGGCCTTAGACATCCCTCCAACCACATCAGGGGTAGTGAAGTCCTGTAAATCCAGGCTGAACTATGTCGGTAGACATAATAGCCTGATGCTAACATGTCCCGGGACACGTGGGTAACGCGGGTAACGAGACCTCTGATTCCTTAGCTAAGATGGGCTCTGAGGCCAACTTCTTTGGCCCAGAGCCCGCTTTGCCACTCCCCTCTGCGGCCATCACGGCCACGGTTAGCAAATGGGTAACTACCACCCACAAGTGAGCTTGGCATTCTGAGAGAGGCTGCAGATGAACAAAACTGATGTTACCTGTCATGTCCGATCGACTGTCGCAAACCCTTCTGTCATTAGGCTGAGGGGAGTGTAGACGGCTGGTTGGACTGATGACGGGCCACTTTCTGTGGGCAAAGCACATGGAAATGTTGGGCATCTCAGACAGTGTACTCTGCCCAGCTTGTGAAGAGGAGGATGAGACGGCGGACCACTTCCTGTGTGTCTGCCCCGCCTTCGCTCGAATCAGGTTTGAGGTCTTTGGCACTGATGTGTTAAGAAGCGACCATTTTGGCTCCTTGGCACCACAAGATCTACTCAGATTTCTTCGGAGATCGGGTAGATTTAAAGGAGATCGGGTAGATAAAAGGATCGAGGACTTAATTAATGTCTGAGTGCTGCACCTGCTAGTTGTCCCGACAAAAAAAAATCCTCTTGTAGCTTCTTCCACTGTTATTTGTTATTTGTAATTTTGATTAACGACATATCTGAATGTTTTGATTTCTCCGAGTTTCTTTTAAATGCATACGACTTAAATTTTTATAAAACTGTACGAAACCTGTCTGATTTATACACTATATACACTATACAATATTACATCAGACCTCAACAACGTCGTGGCATGATGTGATAGGAATTTACTTTAATTAAATATTAAGAAGCGTATGTTTAACTTTTACGTATATTGTTATATGGTGTTCTTTCTAGAGTTAGATTGCGAAATTTGATATTGCAAAGTAAGAAAAGAGTTTATAATGATTAAAATTTGTATTATATTAGAAAGAGTAAGATTCGGTAATTATAAATAAAAGCTATTTTCGGGCATATATTATATCTATGTATTTCGTTATTTTCGTAACGGATTTTGATTTAAAGCTGCAATCGATTCGATTCGCTCGTTATAGACTATATATTTCACAAAGCCTCACAAAAAATTACCCAATGGTATTATATAGCAAGAATTTCGTCAATCTTTGCGATCGGGAAACTTGGTTTGCAATAAATGCATTGTGACTGTGTGACGGTAGCTTCACCGTCCTACTGAAACCGTAATTCAGTGATATTTATATAATCAATAATTCGCCGAAATTCAGGTATTAACATCTTTCGAATTTTTGAAAAAAAAAAAAAAATGACTTCACCACACCTCCAGATGTTTTCATTGGAACGACCCGGTCGAACATGCGCCGGTGTTTGTACATTATGTATCGATACTGCCGACCTAAATATATATAGGGTCCGGCACTCGAAGTGTAACCAATTAAAAAGGTCATGCATTTAGTTTGAAAAATTACTTTTATTCAATTCAAAGTAAAAAATGTGTAAAAATTATACCATATTAAGAATCAATTTACTTTTGCTTCATATGACTACCTTTTGCCTTGACTATCGCCTTGAGACGGTCCAAAAACGAATTGCAAGCTGCCCGAATGTGACTTGCAGGTATTTTGGCCCACCCGCGGACAATGGCTTTTTTCGGCGACTCGAGACTAGTAAACCTTTTAGTTCGGACCTTGCTCTCAAAAATAGCCCGCCTGGTAAATTTGAGAGCTATTGTGTGGCCGTTATAAGGTTCGGAACGTTGTTTTTTAGCCATTCTTGGTTCGCTCGAGCTTTGAGAGACGGTGCCGAGTCCTGTTGGAACATCCATGGTCTACCATCAAAATCTTTGCCTGCTCACGGCTTCAAAGCAACCTCTAGAATACTCCATGAAAACGATTGGAAAGCGCCCATCTGCGGTTACAGCGGCCCAAACCTTTACCTGTGGCGTGTGCTACCTTTTGGTAACCAATCGATGACTCTAATTCTCGTATGAACAGTCGGTCAAATAAACCTTATCGCTTTGGGAAAACACAATGTTCGAAAATCGGCCGCTTTCGGCCAAGCGAAGCAACTCCTTCGCTCTCTCACGTCTGACTTGTTGCTGATTTGGTGTGAAATCATGTGCTTTGACTTGGGCCTGACTTTGAGATCACTTTTCAGTATGCGGCGGATGCTACGGTCAGATATTTTCAGTTCTTTCGCCATTTGATTGGGATTTCGTCAGTAACGTGGTAAAGGGTGATTTTTAAGCTATTATCTTTTTAAACAGTTGGTTTAAACAGCTGACGCACGTTTCGTGTTTTGTTTCACTGTCAAACATCTTCAGTTCGGTCTATAATTTAACCATGAATCGTCCTACAAAGGAACAACGGTTGCAAATCATTGAATTTTATTATAAAAATTCGTGTTCTGTTCAGAAAGTTTAAGATCCACTTTTTTATCGAAAAATTGTGTTTAGCGACGAAGCACATTTTTGGACCAATGGGCACGTAAATAAGCAGAATTGTCGATTTTGGAGTGAAGATCAGCCAGAAGGATTGCAAGAGCTACCAATGTATCCAGAAAAGGTCACAGTTTGGTGCGGTTTATGGGCTGGAGGTATCATTGGACCGTTTTTCTTCAAAGATGCTGCGAATCGTAACGTAACTGTGAATGGTGAGCGCTACCGTGAAATGATATCCAACTTTTTTTTGCCCAAAATGCAAGAGCTTGACTTGCATGACATGTGGTTTCAGCAAGACGGTACCACATGCCACACAGCACGCGAAACATTGGACTTGTTGAGAGGCGAGCTCGGTGAACATTTTATTTCACGTTCGGGACCTGCCAATTGGCCACCCAGATCGTGCGATATAACGATTAGATCATTTTTTGGGGGGCTATGTTAAAGCTCATGTCTATTCAGACAAGCCTGCTTCAATTAACGCATTGAAAGACAACATTAAAGAATTTATATGTGAGATACCGGCCAAAACATTGGAAAGATTATGCCAAAATTGGAGCAACATTTCTCGTTCCCTACGTACCGCCGCCGAAGAAGAAATCGGATTCCGGCGAGCCCGAAAAAACAATTGGTACGACGAGGAATGTCATGCTGCCGCCGAAAGAAAAGATGCCGCCTATAGAGCCACGCTGCGATCGGGCGCAACGCGAGCCATGTGGGATCGCTACAGAGAGCTGAAAAAGGAAGAGAGACGTATTATCCGACAGAAGAAACGAGAGGCCGAAATACGTGAGTGCGAGGAGCTTGAGATGCTGGCCAACAGAAACAACGCCCGAAAATTTTACCAGAAAGTTCGGCGGCTTACAGAAGGTTTTAAGACCGGGGCGTTGTCCTGTAAGAACAAAGACGGCGATCTGGTGACTGACGTACAGAGCAATCTTAAATTATGGAGGGAACACTTCTCGAACCTGTTAAACGGTGACAGCTGCGCATGTCATAGAGAATGTGAAGATCCCGATACCCCAATCGTTGACGACGGAATTGTCGTTCCGTTACCCGACCATGACGAGGTGAGAATAGCAATATCACGGTTAAAGAACAACAAAGCCGCGGGCGCCGACGGACTGCCGGCTGAGCTATTCAAACATGGCGGCGAGGAGCTGGTAAGGTGCATGCATCAGCTCCTATGCAGAATATGGTCGGATGAAAGCATGCCTGCCGATTGGAGTTTAAGTGTGCTCTGCCCAATCCACAAGAAGGGCGATCCTGCAATTTGTGCCAATTACCGCGGGATTAGTCTTCTAAATATCGCCTATAAGGTTCTAGCGAGCGTATTGTGTGAAAGGCTGAAGCCCACCGTCAACCAACTGATTGGACCTTATCAGTGTGGCTTCAGACCTGGAAAGTCTACCATCGACCAAATATTCACAATACGCCAAATCTTGGAAAAGACCCATGAAAGGAGAATCGACACACACCATCTTTTCGTCGACTTCAAAGCTGCATTCGACAGTACAGAAAGGAGTTACCTGTATGCCGCTATGTCTGAATTTGGTATCCCCGCAAAACTAATACCGCTATGTAAGATGACATTGCTCAACACCAGCAGCGCCGTCAGAATTGGGAAGGACCTCTCCGAGCCGTTTGATACCAAACGAGGTTTCAGACAGGGTGACTCACTGTCGTGTGACTTCTTTAACCTGATGTTGGAGAGCATCGTACGAGCCGCAGAGCTTAATCGCTCAGGCACAATTTTTTATAAGAGCGTACAATTGCTGGCGTATGCCGATGATATTGACGTCATCGGCCTTAACAACCGCGCTGTTAGTTCTGCCTTCTCCAAACTGGATAAAGAGGCAAAGCGAATGGGTTTGGTGGTGAACGAGGACAAAACGAAGTACCTCCTGTCTTCAAACAAACAGTCGGCGCACTCGCGTATCGGCACCCACGTCACTGTTGACAGTTATAATTTCGAGGTTGTAAAAGACTTCGTGTATTTAGGAACCAGCATTAACACCGATAATAATGTCAGCCTTGAAGTCCAACGTAGAATCTCTCTTGCCAACAAGTGCTACTTTGGACTAAGTAGGCAATTGAGCAGTAAAGTCCTCTCTCGACGAACAAAACTATCACTCTACAAGACTCTCATCATGCCCGTCCTAACGTATGGCGCAGAAGCTTGGACGATGACAACATCCGATGAAGCGACGCTTGGAGTGTTCGAGAGAAAGATTCTGCGTAAGATTTTTGGACCTTTGCACGTTGGCAACGGCGAATATCGTAGACGATGGAACGATGAGCTGTATGAGCTTTACGACGACATAGACATAGCGCAGCGAATAAAGATCCAGCGGCTTCGTTGGCTGGGTCATGTCGTCCGAATGGATACAAACGCTCCGGCTTTGAAAGTATTCGATGCGGTACCAGCTGGTGGTAGCAGAGGAAGAGGAAGGCCTCCTCTGCGTTGGAAAGATCAGGTGGAGAAGGACTTGGCTTCACTTGGTGTGTCCAACTGGCGCCGGTTAGCACGAGGAAGAAACGACTGGTGCGCTTTGTTAAACTCGGCCAAAATCGCGTAAGCGGTTATAGCGCCAATTAAGAAGAAGAAGGATGGACCATTTGAAGCGCAGTAACGGTCAACATTTGCATGAAATAATCTTCAAACATTAAAATATATGGACTGTACTATCGACATAAATAAAAATTTCATGCATTTTTCTGAATTTTGCTTGTGTTTTTTTGAAAAACTTTCCTATAGCTCCTAAATAATCACTCTTTATTTGAGTGTTTGTGAAAACTACGTGTGTAGGTTTTGCTTAGTTTAGTTAATTTTCCTTTTATTAGTCGACTGGGAACCTTATTTGAAGCGGTTTGTATTATGGCTATCGATTCACTTTCAGTTTCATCATCTGCAATCAGCGCGGTGTCATCTGCAAATGTAGCTGTGACGTAATTAGGATCAGACGGTAGGTTATGTATGAAGATAAGGTACAGTATAGGTCCAAGAATGCTGCCTTGAGGTGCTCCTGCCTTTATTTATCGAATACTTGAATAAGCATCATCTTGCTTTATTCGAAAGTAGCGATCTGATAAGTACGACTCCAAGATTTCATAGTATTGTTTAGGAAGAATTAGTTTTAGTAGATTTCATATTATTGTTTAGGAAGTATTAATTTTAGTTTAACAAGCAAACCTGTGTGATCAATTTTATCGAATGCCTTTGCCACATCATGGAATGCGCCAGAACATATTTTTTTTGTTTTCGAGTGATTTTTCTATTTCGTGCGTGATCCTGTGTACCTGGTGGGCTGGAAATATTTTTTTTTTGCCGGAAATAAAGCTATTAGATTTAAGATCGCAGGTAGAATTGATATGGGCTTTTACGATGAAACCTCGTGCCTAGGTTTGCCTGGTTTTTGAAGCATAATAACCTCCACAAACGTAATGAAACTTAAAGAGAGTTTGGATGCTTTTAGGATGCTTTTTTTAGGATTTTCCTTTTATTTCGACGCTCTTAACTCGTGGAATGTCTTCAAACTCTTGGAGCACAGATATACTCAGTCTTTCGCATGTTGCTTTATTAGGTTTAAAAACATCAGCTAGATAGTCTGCATATAATTCTGCTTTCCGGGAAATGTTGTTACCCTATTTTCCTATTATCTTGAGAAGAGGACAGTGCATTTGGGTCCTTTTTAAGTATTTAGTGCATTTCCATAAGGAGTAATCCACACAACGATTGTTGGACAATGAATGAAGTGACGAGAAAAATTATCATTTTTAAATTTCTTTATTTTCCAACTTAAGTCTTCGGTCATTTTGTTTGGCCTATCTATTGGTGCTCGAGTTTTATGCCGCTTACTACGAAGTTTTCTCTTTAGTAAAATAAGATCGCTGATATCCTTCGGGTATTGTGTAATCATTGGGTTTTTTTATTAGTTGGAGTCTTTTTCCATGCTGCAAATTGCACGTTGGACGTAAAATTTTGAACTTCATTATGGAATTTTTCCTTGTTTAATATTTGTGCTTCATTATTTTTGAATCGGTTACTCTATTTGTCCATATGATCGCTAAAAATGATATGCTCGCTGAGAGACAAAATTATTGGTGAGGGATCCGAGTTTAGGTAATCACTGTGTTCAATTTGTACAAAGATTCGAGATACTTTGTTAACTATGAAGAAATTAATTAGGTCAGGTATTTTTTTTTTTTAAATCAGTTGGCCAGTACGTTGATTTGCATGTTGTGACCGCATCACATCCAGCAAGTTGCATCGCCTTACATAATTCTCCTCCATTCGATGTAGTTAGTCTTGAGCCCCAGTCTACGTTTTTTGCGTTAAAGTCTCCACCCATGACGAATCTATTTTTATATTTTTAATAAATTAGCGGATGACAGGCGAGCGTGTGCATACGTATTTGATTAAGCGGTCACGTTTAAGCGATAGTTTATTAACTTAAATCAGATATAAAAAAGTGCAATTACACAAAACTAAATAAACAAACATATACTGTTTAAAAACTAAATAAAACTTCTATGAAGTTTATTCTTACAAAGTGAAGTTTAAATAAAAAAAAAAAAAAACTACTACAAGTGATATTAACACTTTAATTAATGAGTGAGCACGGCTCACCTTTAGAGCAAGGTCACTCTCTGCAGAGAACAGCAGATGTTTTTTATCAGCGAAATGCTCTTAATAGCCAATATCACTAGTCTACAAGGAAAAGTATCCGAAATAATTTAAACTAATATCTGCTTCTCTGTCCATGCAAAATTCGGATTGATAACTAAAATTAATTTATTAGTTTGAGTTTTTACGATAATCGTATCTTTCGTGTTTAATGGAACTAGGCCGACAAAATTTAACCAACATTCAGACCCAGAAACCAGACTATATATTTCCGAAGGTTTATGATGCGCTGAATCCAAATCTGGCCTCAGAATTGCTCTATCAGCTCTGGTTTTCGAGATATCCTAACCTAAAAGTGTAAAAAACACCATTTTTGCCCATATTTGAGGTTATGCGATATCTCTGCGAAAAAAAATGATATTTGAGCAAACAAAACGCCATTTGAAAAAAGAAGGATTGTATTTAAAGATGCCATCCTTTAATTTTGGTGAAAGAAAACATCTGCAAGGCTACATAACCTCAAATATGGGCAAAAATGGGGTTTTTTGCACTTTTAGGTTAGGATATCTCAAAAACCAGAGCTGATAGAGCAATTCTGAGGCCAGATTTGGATTCAGCGCATCATAAACCTTCGGAAATATATAGTCTGGTTTCTGGGTCTGAATGTTGGTTAAATTTTGTCGGCCTGTGTATTCAGCTGTAGATACAGGCTCAAATGCATTGTTACAACAAAACGCATCAATAATGACAACATATGAAGAGCGGAATGCTGATGACTTTGATATGAACAACGAAAGGGAAAATAAAGTGGAATGGCAAACTGTGACAAATAAACGTCGCCAGCTAAGTTCTCCCACTGATAATCACAAGCGTTCGAAGCTAAACAGCAATTTGAACTTAATAGACACTACTAGTGCTAGTGCAAAGACAAGCAACAATAACAATGACAGCAGCGCAAACAGGTTTTCCAGCCTACATGATGAATGTGACAATGATAACGTAGCAGAGAAAATCAACGAAGGGGCGACAACAAAACCACCACCAATTATCATACCAAATATTTCTGACATCAGCGGCATGATTAAGTATTTTGTAAGCATTATTGAAAAATCAGAATTTAGATATAAGGCTTTGCGGGATGGTCAAATTAGGGCAATGGTCAAGTCAATAGATGCATATAGAACGTTGATAAGGGATATGAAAGGAAAAAAAATTAATTTCCATACTTATCAACTGAAGCAAGAGCGTGCCTACAGGATTGTTGTAAAAAATTTACACTACTCTACTCCGGTAGATGCAATCAAGCAAGAAATTGAAAGTTTGGGGTTTCAAGTCAGGAATGTCAGCAATATTAGAAGTAAATTTACAAATATGCCCTTATGTATGCACTTTGTTGACCTCGAACCAAACAACAAAAACAAAAATATCTTTGATATAAAATTTTTAGGTAATGCCGTAGTTAAGGTTGATCCTCCGAAGAAGGTAAGTGACATCGTTCAATGCCATCGGTGCCAAGAGTTTGGACACACGAAATCTTATTGTACAAAGTCCTACTGGTGCGTGAAATGTGGACTTGATCACGCAACTGCTGAATGCGTGAAAAGTAAAGACACACCTGCGAGATGTTTTAATTGTTTGCAAAATCACCCAGCGAACTATAAGGGATGTAAAGTGTACCAAAACCTTGTGAAAAAACCAAATATGCCAGACAAAAGACACACAGTTCCCACATACTCTTATACTCCTCAAAACTTTCCTCAACTAAATAATACTCCAGTTTTTGAAAACCAATTTGTCAATCCAAATGTTACTTATGCACAACGCGTTCATAGTAATGCAAGCCAAGAAAACAATGTACTTCAAAAAATTGAAACATTACTTGCCAAACAACTTGAGCTTACTCAAAGTTTGTTTAATATAATGTCCACTTTATTAGAAAAATTATGCAAATAAATCTTCGTATAGCTATTTGGAACGCCAATGGACTCAATAACCACACCGAGGAAGTAAAAATGTTCCTTAATTTAAATCAAATTGATATTTTTTTGGTGTCAGAAACCCATTTTACTAACAAAACTTATTTTAAAATTATCGGTTACGATCTCATTTGTGCTAACCATCCAGACAACAAAGCCCATCGGGGATCTGCAATTTTGATTAAGTCCGGTCTTAAGTACGAAGGTTTAGAAGAAGTCAGAGAGCAATATTTACAAGCTGCTGGGGTTAAAGTAAAATGTGACAATCAATATCTACGAATTTACGCAGTATATTTTCCTCCACGTTTTAGTATAAAAACTGACCAATACGTTGAAATTTTTAAACGTTTCGGTTCTAAATTTTTTGTAGGCGGAGACTACAATGCAAAACACCCATGGTGGGGCTCTAGGCTCATTAACCCGAAAGGAAGAGAGCTGCAAAGGTGCATCTCCCAAAAAAACTATACAATTTTGTCAACAGGCACACCGACATATTGGCCAAGCGATCCAAGAAAAGTTCCGGATCTCCTAGATTTTGTCGTATACTCTGGTATACCCAGCCGAAGGCTGAGCATACAGCATAGTAACGAGCTTAGTTCCGACCACTCGCCTCTAATTGTAACGTACAATGACAATGTCCACAATGTTTCTAAGCTGTATAAGATCCTTACCCCAAAAACTGACCTAAAATTTTTTCAATATTAGATAGATAAACATATGGATTTAAATATGTCAATAGAAACAGGAGTCGAACTCGATGCAGCAATAGAAGCATTCACTAATGTTATTCATGAGGCAGCGTATCTGTCCAGCCCCTTGAGAGAGAAACTCCCTTCTAATGACCATGTACAAGTCCCTCCTGAAATACTACTTCTAATTAATAAAAAAAGAAGATTACGAAAAATCTGGCAGGAAAACAGATACCCCGCTAATAAAAGAGCACTGAATAAAGCTACGAAAGAACTCAAAACAAAACTATCTGATCTCAGAAATCAAGCGTTTAATTCTTTCATCAAAACACTTGAACCTACAAAAAACGATGAACACAAAATCTGGAGGGCTACTAAATATTTAAAGCGGCCGATCAAGCGTAATGTCAGCATTAGGGATTCTAATGAGGTATGGTGTAGAAGCGATGAAAGTAAAACAGAGGCTTTTGCCAAACATCTCCATCAAATTTTTCAGCCAAATCTTCCAATTGCCGCCAATGACGATGCGGAGTTCACAAATTTCCTTGAATCCCCATGTCAAATGGATTTTCCGATCAGCCGGATATTAAACAGTGAAGTATCTGAAGAAATACTTAGACTAAATAACTGCAAGGCTCCTGGATATGACTGCATTGATAGTAAAGTAGTTAAAGCTCTACCTGAGAAAGCTATTGAATTCCTTACAATAATCTACAATGCCATTCTCAATGTAAATCACTACCCAACACAATGGAAATGTGCTGTTGTTGTTATGGTGCCAAAACCAAATAAACCCGAAAACTTTCTTAAGTCTTACCGCCCCATTAGTTTGCTTGTAACGTTCTCGAAAATACTCGAACGAATATTTTTGAAGAGAATGTTACCAGTAGTTGGGGACCACAACATCATTCCCGAACATCAGTTTGGGTTCAGGGCAAGACATGGCACACCAGAACAATGCCACAGGGTTGTAAATGTAATTAGGGATGCACCAGAAAGGAAGCAATACTGTTCTGCAGGATGTTCAACAGGCATTCGACAGAGTATGGCATGTGGGACTTCTATACAAAATTAAAAAACTCCAGCACATTTCTATTTGATCCTTAAATCCTATCTGAGTGAAAGGCACTTTTATGTTAGACACCGAGATGCGTCTTCAGAAATATATAATATTAGCGCTGGTGTGCCCCAGGGTAGTGTGTTGGGCCCCGTCCTATTCACAATATTTACTTCCGACATGCCAATAACAGAAGAAGTGGAAGTGGCTACTTACGCTGACGATACAGCCTTCATAGCTTCTAGCGATTCACCTGCAACAGCATCCTCTTTGCTGCAAAACCAATTAAATATATTAGAAATTTGGCTTGATAAATGGAGGATCAAAGTTAACTCCGACAAGTCTACCCATGTCACCTTTACGTTAAGAAAAGATAACTGCCCTAGAATATTTTTAAATAATGCTGTAATACCAATGAATACCAAGGTGACATATTTAGGAATGCATTTAGATCGACGCCTTACTTGGAAATCCCATATTAAGGCCAAACAAGAGCAGCTTAAAAATAAAACCAAGCGAATGCACTGGCTGCTTGGTCGTAAATCTCAGCTTAGTTTTGAAAACAAAATAAGACTATATAAAGCTATTTTAAAGCCTGTATGGACCTACGGTATACAGCTTTGGGGAACTGCTAGCAAATCGAATATAGAAATCCTGCAACGCTACCAATCAAAAACTTTGCGTGCACTTGTTAACTTAGATATTACATTTGTAAAGAGTGAAATTCCAAACTTTTCTAACAGATATCTTGCACGGCTGTCAAACCATGTAAATACGAATGCTATATGCTTATTAGACTCAAGTAATGAAACAATACGACTGAAGCGTAATCATATCTTAGACTTGCCATTTCTCTAATTTTGCTGAATTAAATTATTTATTCAACACTAAATAAAAAACAAAATACATAAGTTCCTATATGAAGATAAGCAACTCATTAGTACAATTGAAATTTAATACATTTAAGATCAAATATTAGAACAAATATCGTAATTTTATATGTAGTTTTGCATTTGTGCAAATATTACCGCTGCTATTAGATTATAAGACCTAATTTGCTGAATATCATTATATTAAGATTGATTGCAAATAAAATACTTACACAAAAAAAAAAATATATATATTTTTAATAGTAAAATATTGCTCATATTGGATCTGGTGTTTTGTATATAGTAATAAGCGAAAGGGGGCTTTTGTCTTCAATAATGGTTACCACCTCGGACACAATTGCTTGGATGTGGAATGTGTTTCAAATATCATACAAATAGCAACGTTTTCCGAATCGAGTACAATCTCTAACTCATTTTTGAGCTTTAGTAGGGAGTTCCATGGAAGTATTTTTATGCTTTTGCACATAGTTAGCTTCTGTAGTATGTATTTGTGCTAGTGCATCATCAGAGCAAGCAGTATTAGTAGATTTTTGTTTAAAAACAACTGCATAAATAAGTCGTTTAGGGGTTTGTTTTTTTAATGTATAACTGGAAGTCATTAATTTCTCTGAATTTTTTTCATTATTTTGTTGTATCGGGAGCTAAAAGTTCTTTTTGGCTGTGCGTTTTTTGTAAATCTTTTGGTACTATACACCATCTATAACTGGCTGGATTAACACATCTTGGCTGTTTACCACAATCTTTTGCGTATGGCCCTAGGATAGTTTGCATTGTGGTATCAAATTTGATGATTGAAAAATAATAAAATTAAAAAAGAACTTAAATAAGAAAAAAATAAAAAGTAGCTAAAAAAATTCTTAGTGTATAAATAAATCTTCTCCATATTTGTGTCAGTGGTAAGGTAAAATTTTAACCCGCCACAGCCTTCCAATCCAGCAGCAATCTTTTGGACACTATTTTCGACACTGCACCATACGATAGGACGGGCATGATGAGAGCCTTGTAGATTCTTAGTTTTGTTCGTCGATGGAGGAACTTACTACTCAATTCCCTACTTAAACCAAACTAACACTTCTTAGCAAGACAGATTCTTCGTTGTAAGCGTTCTTAAATGAAGTATCATATAATCTCGAAATAATAACTGTCAACAGTGACGTGGGTGCCGTTACGCGAGTGCGCCGACTGCTTGTTTAATGACAGTAGGTACTTTGTTTTGTCCTCATTCCACACCAGACTCATTCGCTTTGCTTCTTTATACAGTTTAGAAAAGGCAGAACTAACAGCGCAGTTGTTAAGGCCGATGATTTCAATTTCATCTACGGGCGTATATACAACTTCTTTTCGTACTGCCGAATGCAGCTTTGAAGTCCGCGAAAAGACACACCATCGATTCTCCTCTCTTATGCCTTTTCCAAGGCTTGGCTTATTGTAAATTTGGTCGATGGTGTACTTTCCAGGTCATAAGCCACACTGATACGGTCCAATCAGTTGGTTGATGGTGGGCTTCAGCTTTTCACACAACACGCTCGCTAGAACCTTATACGCGATAGGCACACTTAAATTCCAATCGGCAGGCATGCTTTCGTCCGACCATATTTTGCATAGAAGCAGATGCAAATACCTTACCAGCTCCTCGCCATTATATTTGAATAGCTAAGTATGCAATCCATCGACTCTCTCGGCTTTGCAGTTCTTTAGTAGCGTTATCGCTATTCTCACCTCATCGTGGTCAGGGAGCGGAACGACAGTCCGTCATCAACGACTGGGGTATCAATATCTTCACATTATTTGTGACATGCTCAGTTGTCACTATTTAGCAGGTTTGAGAAGTGTTCCCTGCATAATTCACGCTCGCTATCTATGTCAGTTACCAGATTGCATTCTTTGTTTTTACAGGAAGTCGCCCAGGCCTTGAAACCTTCTGTAAGCTGTCGAACTTTCTGGTAGAATTGTCGGGCGTTTTTCATGTTGCCCAGCATCTCAAGGTCCTCGCACTCAAGTGTTCCGGCCTCGCCTTTCCACATTCTGATGCTTTGTCTTTCTTCCTCTCAGCTCCCAGTAGCCATCTCACTTGGCTCGCGTTACTGCCGATCACAGCGCGGCTCTATAGGCAGCATCCATTCTTTGCGTGGCAGCATGACATTCCTTGTTGCATCAATTATTTTTTCGGGCTCGCCGGAATCCAATTTCTTCTTCGGCAGCAATACGTAACGAACAACAAATGCTGCTCCATTGCTACTACACTCCAGATTAGAGAGCTGTACTCTGTACTCTGAGAGCAGGAGTGAGAGTCGGGTGCCTAGTCTTCTGGATGTCCGTTGCGATTGCAGTTTTCCGATGTCGTACATTCGTACGACGATGTCGTGCATTTTTGCTACACACGGGCGGGTGTATATTTTGGCTGCAACAAGATAATGATCCGAGTAGATGTTGGGTCCTCGGATCGTACATAAAAGACTAGAAGCGTGTCTTCCATCTATCCCAACATGATCGATCTGGTTTCGCGTTTTTCGATCAGGAGACAACCATATAGCTCGGTATAATTTTTGCACGACTTTTTTATTGTGGCGGGGGTAGCGCTCATAGGAACACTCGAGGCGTTCATCGAAGCAATCGTTAGTCGCATGGTCCCTCTGTTCCGGCGGGGCATGGGCGCAAATGAGCGAGATTTTGAAAAATCGCGCTTTGATGCAGATTATTCCGAGTCGCTCGTCAAACGGAGTCAACGAAAGTACTTGGCGACGGAGACCATCTCCAACTAAAAAACTAACACCGAATTTGCGCTCCTTTACAAGACAGCTGTGTTGCCCCGTCCATCGCACCTCTTGAATGGCAAAGATGTCAGCCTTTGTTCTTACGAGGATATCAACCTGCCGGGCCAATGCACCTTCCCATTAAGGGACAGGATATTCCTGGGGTTTGTTTCCTTAGTTCTTTTGCAGTGGTCGTAATTGGAGTAAGCAGTTCTAATCTGAGGCTTTGTTATGTTTTCTATTGGGAGAGGACTTTTACGTGGAGGGTCCCAAACCCAGCGCACAAGCAGATATCCTGGATTGCCTCACCTTCTCACATTAGCTCGGTCGGAAACGGAAGTTCCGGAGCTACCCAGAGGATACTTGGGCTAAGCCAAAAAGTTGTGAGCTGCTTGGGCCGTATGCAGAAGAATCGTTCTGGCCACTCCCAAGTGAATGACAATCAGAGACTTCCCCACTTGCATGAACTTCTGCCCACGCAATCATCCTCCTAGGATGGCTAAAAGTGTTTTTTATTTTTTTTTTATTTCTCATTTCATTTATAAATCTTTCTTTTCAAATTACTTCACATTTCGTTACTTGGTAGTGTGCAAAAATCATGCAAAAATATACCAACTTTGAAATTAGCTAATACTTTCGTTACAATATTATTGAATTTCTTCAACCAAATCAATTTAATTCCTTCATAGGGGAATGCTTCAAATAAGCACGCAAAAAACCGACGAACATACGCAAATATATCTTTATTAATATAAGAATACAAACTTAAAAGCCCGTTACAATGGGTCCATTGCGTGCGTGGAGACAACAAATTTGACTGACAGCAAAATAGGTATTGTGTATTTGCGTCGAAGGCGCCACATACGTGCCGCATGCTATGCCACAAAAACTGGCAGCTTTCTACTTGTGTCTTATGGCAAGTGCAGCGAATATGAAAACAATTTAAAAAAGAACTAAATATTTTGTGTCGAGCAAATTTTTATCGATGGTGATTTTTATTATATCAAATTAAATGCGGAAAATAAATGGAATTTATATTATTTAAGTCAATAAAAATAGACTTTAATCTTTTCGATAAAACCTTGAAGGAGTAGAGAAAAGGCTAGGCTAATCAAGACCCTTAAAATTTAATGTTCGTCCCGATCTCGAAGTTATGATTGCACCCACCGTCTACTATTTATGACATGGGTTTAAAAGTCCCGAGCCTAACGATAGCTGGCACTAGCTTTATTGCATTCAGCTTTTATTCAGTTAGTAGTACTAGTGCTAAGAGTGCCGCTACTTTTGTTATTTTCAAAACAATGAATAAAAAATAATTTCTTGTTTCAATTTTACACTGCTGATACACTGATGCGAAAAAATACCGATCCAGTGAAGCAATGGAAAAGTGTTGTCGGGACTGCGCTCCACCAGAAACAACAATAACGACAGTGGACGCCCAAAACGTATTAAATGATCGAGAAGTGTATTAGCGTGAGTTAGCTGACATCGTAAATATATCAAAAGAACGTGATGGCTTTATATTGCGTGAGCATTTGACTATGAGAAAGCTCTGTTCAAAGTGGGTGCCGCGCTTACTCACTGCTTACCAAAAACAAGAACGTGTTGACAATTATGAGCAGTGTTTGGCTATGTTTAAACGTAATAAACCGGAATTTTTGCGCCGATATGGGACAATGGATGACACATGGATCCATGACTTCACCCCGAAATCAAAACGATCGTCATCTGAGTTGATACCAACTGGTTGACCTCGTCCAAAACGACCGAAAGCACAACAAGAAAGACTGGAAAGGTTATGGTCTCGGTATTTTGAGATGTGCGTGGTGCAATATTCATCGACTATCTTGAGAAGGAAAATACCATCAAGATTAAATATTATATTATTATTATTGGAACGTTTGAAAGCCAAAATTGCAAAGAAACGTACGGATATGGCAAAGAAAGAAATTGTGTTTCATCAAGACAACGCACCTTGTCAGAAGTCAATCAATACAATGGGAAAATTACATAATTAGAACTTCGAATTGCTCCCACATCCACTGATTTGCCACATGTAGTTCCCAGAAACTACTGGCTGTTCGCAGACCTTAAAAACACTCGCTCGAAAAATAGTCTCTTCATTGAACGCTGAACTTAGGCCTATTTTGAAGCAAAAGATAAACCGTTTTACAAAAGTGTTATGTTAGAGCGGCGCTGGAATGATAGCGTTGTTGTTGATGGAAATTACATTGATAGGTATGGTAAAGCTAATATTTAACAAAAAAACCTGTTTTCTTTGTTAGGGACTTTTCAATCATGTGTTACTACCATGAATTCTATCAAAACCCTCTCTCTCTATACAATACTTCATAACCAACAAAAATCTTTTTATACACAACGAAATATATTATTTGCTTTCACGACAAGAACATCTGTTGTTTTTTTAAATGCGGCAATACTTTTATTGTGGAACCATGGCACGTTTTATACGTCACTTCGCGTTTTACGTCTTTACTATAAAAGTGTACATCATTATTCGATATATGAATTTTAATATTTAAGAACACGTTTTAGTGATTTTTTCTGCATTAAATGTTTGGCTCTTTAGGGTTCATCCAAAGGCTGAATGTACTCTATTTGCAGTAACATCAAACTGAGTCGCTCCCCTGTTCCTAAATTTCTAACTTTGCGATTGTACAGTCACGCACACCTTATTTGATACATATACGATTTTTTGTAAAGTGTTCTATATTTTGCGAAAATGGAAAACAGAGTATGCAGATATTTTATTTATTTTGTTTTAGATCATTTCTTAACATAGAATACAAAAAGTGTCCACTCATGTAATGCATCTTCAATCATGCATCATGTAATGCAAAAACTAAAAAACAACAACATCATATACTCGTAGAGAATTCAAGCCGCATTCACACACATTTTTACCTACATACATATACTATAGTATATGCACTGATTTTTTTGTTAGAAATATACTTAAGAATGATTCGGTACTCGTCCAAAATTTTGTGAATTGTTTTTCGTTTTACATTGTAACTGGTAGGCAAGCAAAAAATAAAATGATTTAAAATATTTTTCTGCGCATAAAACGTTCTCCGAAAAAAGAAAGGGCGAATGACTACTATACCAGATGGATAGGATGGTCATTACATTACCAGGATCACAGGAAAAGTGCTCCTGACATCCATCGATACATTGTTATTCATCCAGAACAGTTGCGCTTCGATTGGCAGAAGCAGAGCTTCCGCTAGGCTGGCACGGAATAGACCATTGGTAAGTTTGCTCGAAAGTACATATCCTGGACTCGAAATCAGTGGCGTTATACAGGGTCCGACACTCGAAGAGTAACCAATTTCAGACCGCTCGCGCAGCTGAAGCGCGCGGAATCATTTCGCCCAGAGTAAACGCAAAAAGAGAAAATCATTAATGGGTTTCAAACGCAAAAGTGTGATTGCATTATATTTAGCTGGAAAATCACAACCAACGATTGTTCGTGAGGTTGAGCACCTTAAAGTAAATACATTTTTTGTTTATCGCACCATTCGTCGTTAAAATGATACTGGTACCATTGCGAAACGTTATGGATATGGTCATCAAAATACTGCAACGTCACGTGAAATGGTTCAAAAAGTGAAGAAGCGACTTGAGCGAAATCTCCGAGGAAGCGCCAATCATATGGCGAAAGAACTGAAAATATCTGACCGTAGCATCCGCCGCATACTGAAAAATTATCTGAAAGCCAAGCCTTATAAAATCCATAAGGCACATGATCTCACACCAAAGCAGCGACAAGTCAGACTTGAGAGAGCGAAGGAGCTGCTTTACTTAGCCAAGCATTGTGTTTTCTGACGAGAAAATTTTTCAAATTGAGCAATTCGTAAACTCCCAAACGATAGGGCTTATTTGACCGACCGTTCATACGAGAATTTAACGCGAATCCGATGGATTACTCTCTTTGCGCCATTTTGCAGAACAGGGTATGAACTAAAAGATTCACCAGTATCGAGCTATTATCCGCGAGGGGGCCAAAATACCCGGAAGTCACATTCGGGCAGCTGGCGAATCATTTATGGCCCGTCTCGAGGTCATAGTCAAGGCTAAAGGTGGTCATATCGAGCAAAAGTAAATTGATTCTTAATTTTGTATTATTTTCACACATTTTGTACCTTGAATTGGTTTACTTTTTAATTAGTTACACTTCCAGTGCCGGCCCTTGCACTTTATTCAGCGATGAAACGAAAATAAATAAAGTTAGTCCAGATTGTAGGAAGTTCGTGCGAGGGCCACGCGTGTAGCATTCTACCCTGTGTTAATCTCACCAATCATAAAGCACGGGGTGTGGTGCTAGTATTCGTGGAACGCCGAGAACTTACTGGTGAGTTGGAAATTTCAACAAGACAATGATCTGAGGCACACTTCTTGTGATGCAAAAAAGTTGTATGAAGACAATTTGATCACTATTACGAATTCGGTATTTTAATAGATACATATTTCGAACGACGTAAAAAATGCCCTCAGTACCTAGTTATTTGGCGAGACTCAGAGACATGGGAAGCTAGACAACAAGGTCGTACGGTCACAGTAAGATCCTCCTACAAGGACCCTCGCTGTTCAAAAACAGATCAGACTACACTGTCCCCGACCTTAACTTTAAGAAAGACTTTACGGTGCGTTTTCCGCGAAGAGCCGAATGGAGCAAAGGGAAGGTGATTGGAAGATACGATATGGAAATCTATACCGATGGCTCTAAGATGAACTGTGGTGTGGGAGCTGGCTTCCGCTCAACCTATCTCAGTCAATTCGTCATCCTGACTATGTCAGCGTGTTCCAGCCAGGACTGTTGGCGATCAGAGAAGCATGTAAATCACTAAAACTCTACAAAGAAGTTGGTGCAAGAGTAATTATCTTCTCAGACAATCAAGCAGCTATAAGGGCCTTAGACTCCAACTCCATTTCATCCAAACTAGTCTTACAGTGTAGAGAGGAGCTGGAAATGCTTAGTTATTGGATTTAAATCTCTCTGATATGGGTTCCCGGTCACAGGAACATATGGGGTAATGAGATAGCGGATGAGCTAACAAGGAAAGGCTCGGCACTAGAAATAGCAGAGGCGGCGGCAGTTTCCACCACACTCAACACGATAAAAGCACCCATTGCCACACACTTTAGCCGAAAGAAGATGGAAGCAAATAACTACATGTATTACAACAAAAAACACATGGCCGTCATACAAAATCCAAAGGACGAATGATCTGTTAGGATGCTCTCGGCCAAACATCTCACGCATCACTGCAACCCTTACAGGCCTATGGAAAGTAGGGGATCAAGCAGCTAGACTCAACCTACCCTTCAATCTTATCTGCAGAAGCTGTGAAGCGGAAGGAGCGAAGGAAAGTATTTTCCATTACCTATGTGAATGTTCAGGGCTAGCTAGGGCCCGACTCCGCTCCTTTGGTAAGCCTTTCTTGCAGCAAACTAATAAGATCTCAGGAATCGAAATAAAGAATTTGCTACTATACTTGGACCTCACTAAATGGTTCTGACTTAGAACAAAAAAAAAAAAGCACAAAAATCATTATACGAGGACGGTGGTAGTAAAATCAGAGAATGTTAATGCAATGAGAAGGACCAATGTTAAATGAGCTTTTTTCGAGTTCTAATTTGTAGATTCATAATAAGGTCATTTCAAATTCAACTTTGCTCACGAGTGGGGAATTGCAGATATTTACCACGCGAGTGGAGGGTTTCTATATTTACTTACCACGCTAGGACAGGAATTCAGATTTTTTCTGCGTTTACCAAACTACTGAGCAAGTTTATAAGATTTTTCGGCACACTACTAAGGAAATCGAAGCGAATAAATGTGCGATTAAGAAGGCCGTGCGGCAGTTAGTTTGTGGTGCAGAAGCTGAAGTCGGAGGAGTTATTCGTTTTGTTTTTTGGCACGTATTTAATTCAGGTTCAAGTCCTGAAGTCATATTGTTTTTTCTTGCACATTTTTTTTTACAATTCAAACCAGGAAAGTTTGGTAAAATTGTTGAGTTTATTTTAATTAAAATTTCTTTAAAATACTGTTTTTTTTATATTTCATAAATGGAAATTTCTTTTCGGTATAAAATAGTTCATACTGGATATGATCTGATTTTTATATAAATCAATCAAAACAGAAGGTATGTACATATGTTAATCTCTTTCATCATATCCAAATTATATTGATGAGAAAATATCATTCTAATATCCGTCCAGAAAGCCAAACGCGCATACACAGATACATATGCATATAATTACGCATACAAACTTTCAACTAACGCAGAATATGTGCATATAAAAGTGCGAATCGAATAAATGAGTGATTTAGAAAAGTTCATTAATAATTATAGTTTAGCGCAATCGTAAAAGACGTGTCGTGTATGCAGTAAATCGTCACATATTTGACTCAGGTTCAAGTCCTGTACACAGTTTTTTGTTCGATATTTTTATTTCATTTTTTATATTTGGTTTAATTAGAATTGATTTAAAATAGTGTATTCAGGTTTTTCTAATACCTGTTATTTAGAAATTTATTTTCTATATAACATTATTCATACTTCTTTTGAATTAATTTATATGTAAAACAGCCATAAAGGCAATCATATGAATATGCATTCCTATATTTAATCTCTTCAGTCAAATCTGAACTACTTACATACACATATTGATGAGAAAATATTCTAATATCCATGGATGCATCCAGAAAGCCAAACGCGCATACACGCATATGTATACAAATATATACAAACCTTCAACGAACGCAAAATGTATGCATATAAAAAACAGCAACTGCGACCGTCTTCTTGTCCGTCAGTGAAAAGATGGGATATGTATACCCTATGAGCAAAAAGAACCGGGAAGGTGATGTTGACTGTTTCCTTCGATTGCCAAGGCATAGTCCACCATGAGTACCTTCCATCGGGCCAGACAGTCAATAGAGAATATTATTTATCCGTTTTGAAACCTTAGGGAGATGATGTGTGTTGCAAACCGCCGAAAATGTGAGCAAATAATTCTCAGATTTTGCATGATGATAACGCGCCATCGCACTGATCAAAGAGAATACAAATCGGCCTGCCGGGGGTGTTTGGAGGACTGGGTTAAACGTTGGCACATGTGTGTTGCTTCAGACGGGTCATATTTTGAAGGAGATAATATAAATTTGCCTTAAATTTAACTCTGTTTTGTTTAATTTAAACATTCCCGGTACTTTCTGATCATAAGGTACATATATGCGGCTTTGGGGACAGCAATGTGTGATTCGCTGGAAGTCGCATTAACTCGCGACTGTCGCACAGTTAGAAGACATATTTACATACATATAAGGGTGCATACATACTTACGGAGCCGCGGCCACTCGACATGACAAAAATTTAAGATTTATCAAATATTGGCAAATAATTCCACGCGAAATATTCCAATATTGACTATTTTCGAATGGTCGCGAAAATTGGCAAATGGGCGGCTCGTTTTATGAATGAAATTGAAATATGAGCTCTAACTTATGAATGAACTTTTTGTTTTTGTTCTAAATTGTTCAGCGCCGTCGCTGATAGAATCATGGCCGCTGCGACTGCGTCTACGAATGTATTTTGTTTTTGTAGTCGCTAGGCTTAGATTTTAGCTTCGGGTGACATGCGCATGTGAAGTATGTGTTTTTGTTGTGTTCTAGAACATTTTAGAATGTGTGGTGGCAAAGCGGCCATCGCGTTGTGCTTGCTGTTGCTTTTGGGTCTATCAAAGTATTGTGTTTTTGTAAGTACAATATTAGGAATATCGACTGGTGAAAGACAAAAGTACACGGAAGCAAGAAGGGAGCGCTGTGCTCGCGCATATGTATATGTATGCTTGAATGTATGAACGTGCATGGATGTAGTAACATATGAATAGAATTATTTTGTAGGAAGTTTAGAAGGCAAGTAGGTATATATGTATGTATGTATATATGCTAGGACATACATAGAGCAGAATTGTTTTTGCACTTGTTAGGAAGAAACTCGTTCACTAGTGCGAATGTGTATTTGATTTCTTGTAAGAATGTGATGTACTGTGGCATGTGTACATACATAAGTCAAGGTTATTTGGGCATACTTGCATATGTGATATGATGTTCTTGCGCTTGTGCATTATTGTTTTTCATATACAAATGTACATACATACATATGTATGTAAATGCTGTCGAATACATAAACTATAAATTGACATATGTACAACATAAAATAAGTGTTGATTTATCTTAAACCGTTCTTTTTTTCTGAATGCAAATACCTCCTATTGACATGTACTTATGTAAGTTAGCACCACTTAAGGGGTAACACCACTGTACACGCGTAAAATAAACACGATTTTTAAAGAATTTTTTTGTATAGAAGGAAAGGGAAAACAATCACTCTGATTTGGGAAGTTATTACTTATATACTAAAATACAAAACTAAAAAGTTTGATCGAAAAATTTTACAAAATGGCGGCATTGGAGACATTTTTGTAATGTGGTTTCTCGTGAAGGAGCTCCGCGGCACGCAGCACAGAGGGTGCAAATTTTAATCTGGAACAAAGAAACATTTTTTTTCTTAATCTAGATAAAAATAGCTAGAGAAACACGTAGGGGATTTAAAAAATATTTATTTTTGTGGAATTGGCAAGCATTTGAAGGAAAAAACTCTATTTTGGACTAAAAAAAAGGGCACTTAAATAATCATAACAATCGTTTAAATTAATCTATCGAAAATCCCCTACGCTCTTTTCTTAAGAAGGTTATTATACAGACGTAGTGAAAATCCTGATTAAAAATATTAAAAATTGTTTGAGTTATGCTGCTTGCCAATTTCAGAAAACGTGTTTTGAGAAAAACGCGTTTAAAGTTTGGAAATTTGGAGAAGTCGTTAGGTAGCAGTCACTAACGCTTGGTTAAAAGCTTAAAATATTTATGAAATAAACTTCGGTAACGTATAAAACTTTTTGTTCTGTATTTTAAAAGGTTCAAAGAATTTTTTAAGCTTATAAAAAAAAATCAATTTTTTGAAATTTCTACAGTGGTGTTACCCCTTAAGTTATACCCACACCCGTAATGCAATTGCAACATCGCAGATGCTGAATAAACAAACGCAACAATGTAAGCAATAAGCATCCGCCATGCGCCGATGTAAAGCAATTGTAAAAAATGCTGAAACTAGCTTTAGCAATAAAGATCAATATCCAAATATACTGACACTTCGATCAGCAAAATTAGCTTTATCAATAAATATAAGTTTAAGTAATAAACATCCGCCATGCGTCGATGTAAAGCAATTGTAAAAAATGCTGAACTAGCTTTACCAATAAAAATCACAATATCCAAATATACTGACACTTCGATCAACAAAATCAATAAGCAATAAACATCCGGCATGCGCCGATGTAAATCAATTATCAAAAATGCTGACACAAGTAGAAATAAGCTATATTAAGGACAGATTTAGAATTAAGTTTTGAGTTGTAAATTGGAATTTCAAGAATAAAGGTCTTTCGACCAAGAAAACTTGTGTTTTTTTTCCATCGTCCAATCTTTCGGACGATAACTGGCGCCCGAGACAAATAAGCTTGGCAGCGTCTTGCAAAAGTTGTTGCAGAAATAAAGTGCCACAAAATTTTTTCTAAAAACAACAAATAAGTGCCACTAAGCTATAAGAAGAAAGTGCCACAAAATTTTTTCTAAAAACTACAAAGTGGCACAGCTATAAGAAGAAAGTGCCACAAAATTTTTTCTAAGAATTACAGAAATAAAGTGCCACAAAATTTTTCTGAGCTACAAAGTGCCACTAAGTTATAAGAAGAAAGTGCCACAAATTTTTTCTAAAAAGCTACAAAATAAAGTGCCACAAAAAGAACTTTGAAGAAGCAATCAACATAAAAGAGGCGTGAAAGGGAACGTGGAACTTCCCTGACGCCCCAACGACAAGCCAGACAAAGCCAGCCCGGACAACAACAACTTCATCAGCAAGGAGCAAGCCTAGTGCCGCTCAGTACCCACGGAAAACAGGACCACGCACACTTGCCGGCACCCAAATGCAGCTGAGATTAATGTAAGAACACAATAAATTATATAATATAACATAATACATTAGATTTAAGAATTTAACTCACATAGATGAGATTATTGTAAGAATATAAAATGGGAAAATGTAAATTAAATCGTGCCTAACTTGATAATATTTTAGCTGAAAGAAATTGGGAAAATATTATGAAATTTTTTAAAATAGTAAAAAAAAACGGAAAGCGTAGAATAAAATTCAAGCGAGGAATATTCCCACAGCAAATTAAAATTTCTAAATGCTACAATAGTAAAAAAGAAAAAATAATTAAATTTAAAATATTAAATCGCGTAACGCTAATAGAGGAAATACAATTTCTCAAACGTTCAAATATTTTCCATTTTTGTAAAAATAAAATAAATAATAGAATTATAAAGCAACTAAAAGTGTTTACTGAAAACCTGTTGCTAATGTAAAAATTGTATCTTTTTTTTGAACGAGTATTAAATAATAAACCATGGCAAACCCAAACAATCTGATTAGGCCACCAGTGCTAGTCGCACCACCTTCACCCCCAAACCCCCAAATTTCCCCAGACTTAGCTACTCTCATTAGGAATATGATTAGGGAAACCATAGAATCCAATGGACCTCATCTTATACAAAATGTCCTTAACAATAACAGCCCCCCCATAATAACAGATCAAACAATAGAGGAACAATTTAGGAACAACATGAATGAAATGGACAAAATTCCTGACGTAGTACGTTCACTACGAGAATTTTCAGGAAACGCTTCCGAATTTAGTTCATGGAAAAAAAGCGTTGAACGTATTTTAAGGATATACGAACCCTCAAAAGGCACTCCTAGATACTTCGGTATCCTAAATGTGATCCGAAACAAAATTATAGGAAAAGCGGATATAGCCCTTGAATCGTACAACACACCTTTAGATTGGACAGCAATCTCCCGCTGTTTAACTACCCACTACGCAGACAAACGCGATATAGGTACCCTGGAATACCAGATGACGTGTCTCATTCAAGGAAAAATGACGGTTAACAAATTCTACCAGGAAGTTTATGGCCATTTATCCCTGATCCTTAATAAAATAGGATGCATGGAAATAGGAGAAGAAGCAGTCCATCTATTAACAGATAACTACCGCGCTAAAGCCCTTGAGACCTTCATCAGAGGACTTTCTGGAGATCTTCCTAGACTCCTAGGCATAAAAGAGCCGAAGAGCCTTCCAGAGGCCCTACACCCTTGCCTCAAACTAGAAAACCAGAGCTTTAGAGCGCAGCATGGCAGCCGGTTCTACGTTACCGGAATGACTCGGGTTTTTATTCCCGACCAAGGGCTGCCGCCCCAGTACACTAGCCCTGTCTAGTGCACCGTATTTTACCCTAAACCTTTCGTCACAGGAGCAACTCGTTGCAGCCAGTTTGCTCCAAATACTTCTCTTCCGTTCTGGCGTCGAACCCAAACCCGGACCTGAAGTATTCTACTGCTGCATTTGCCACAAACGGCTCCACCCGAACTCCACCTCGGTTAGGTGTAACCAGTGCAACGGGTAGTGCCATCTTAAGACCTGCTCAGGCATTAAGACTCACAGGGAGTGGTCCACAAGGTATGTGGCCACGTGTTGCTCCCGCCCACAGGCGGTCACCGCCACTACGGCTACACTGCCCTCAGTGCCGGCACATCACACTGCCGCCACTAACAACACCTCAACGGCCAGGAGCCCCCAAGAGCAACACGACTCCCTCTCCAACCCACAACCCTCCTGCTCCTACCCCAGTGCGGGGACAAACCAGCAGCTCTTGGTCCCCCGCACAGTCTGCTCCGTGTGCCAGACCGTAGTACCTCGGAACCTGACAACTGTCCAATGCAATTCTTGCAGTGGCTGGTGTCACTTTCGGAGGTGCTCCGGCCTGCACACCACCCGTGAGTGGACACGCGACTACGTTGCCCCCTGCTGTAGAGCTCTGCACCCGCAACCGCCCCCCGTGGCGCGGCCATCCGACAACATCAGGCCACTCCCCATTTTGCGGAACGCACAGCAGGACCAACGCAGACAACATAACGCATCCCTCACCCCCCGAATTACGACGACACTCCCGCGAAGCTTTAAGCTTCTGCAACTGAACTGCAACGGACTCACGAGCAAGATTGGCGAGATAGTCGACTTCATGAGTCGGTTCGGAATCAAGATAGCTGCGGTCCAGGAAACAAAACTGCACGCTAGCTCCCCCCTGATTACCAGGGACGGCTACAACGTGCACCGAAAGGGCCGCGAGCGAGACAACGGTGGTGGCCTAGCGTTCATAGTACACCATTCAGTGCAGTATCATCTTATTGATGAAGGCATCGACCGCAGGGACAGCACCTTAGAACGTCAAGGTATAGCTGTCCGGTCAGGCGATGCCGAGCTCGAAATTTACAATGTTTACATACCCCCTGTCACCTGCTGCCCGGCAGGATATCTCCCCGATATTGGTGCGCTCATCAGGGGAGAAAACCGATTGGTAGTAGGTGACTTTAACGCGCATCACGATCTTTGGCATTCAAGCCTGCCAAATGATCGTAGGGGACAGCTATTGGCAGAGCAGATAGACGATTCGACGTTCAGCACTGTAAACGACGACGCCCCCACTAGGGTAGTGGGCAATTGTAGCAGCTCGCCTGACATAACAATTGCTAGCGCTGGACTGATAAATAGCATAACCTGGCGACCTATGCTATCGCTTGCATCAGACCACTTGCCCATTATCATCTCGATCGAGAGACCCGCCGATTTTGTTTCCGCGGATCACCGGTCATATATCAACTTCAATAAAGCTGATTGGACCAGATTCGCGGAATTTACTGAGAACATCTTCGCAGCCCTACCCACTCCCACCGATGTGCGCGCAGGCGAACGCGCATTCCGCAAGGCGATTACAGCCGCCGCGGCTCGCTTCATACCTGCTGGACGGATCCGGGAATTACGTCCCAATTTCCCAGCCGAAGCAGCCGTTATGGCAAACGAGCGTGACCGTCTACGCCAGGCCGATCCCGGAGATCCTCGTATAAAGGATCTCAATTTGGAGATCCGGCAACTGGTCACCCAACATAAGCGGAACAAATGGGTAGAGCATCTGAAGTCCTGTAACTTCACCTCTGGTGTGAGCAAGCTCTGGTCCACCGTAAGGTCCCTGTCGAACCCGACGAAGCACAATGACAAGGTGGATATCACCTTCAACGGTCGTACTTCGTCGGACCCGAAGAGATGCGCGAGCTACTTTAGCCGGCAATTTATATTGCATCCTCCGGTCGACAGATCTAAACGTTGTGCCACCAGACGGCTGCACAAACTGCCCTACAACAGTGCACCGCTTACTTTCACCAGCGACGAGGTTCAGGGGGCCATCAAACACATGAAACCATCAAAAGCCATTGGCCCCGACGGACTAAACATGCTGATGCTGAAAAAGCTAGGTCCATTGGGAGTAGAATATCTCACAAAGGTCTTCAACCTGTCCATGGCCACTCTCATCATTCCTGATAAGTGGAAATTAGGGAGAGTGGTCCCACTGCTGAACCCTGGGAAACCCGCCAACCAAGGGGAGTCTTATCGTCCGATAACTCTCCTTTCCCCAGTAGTGAAGACACTTGAGGCCCTTCTACTCCCACTCCTCACTCAACACCTGACTCCAGCCCCACACCAGCATGGTTTCCGTAGAGTGCACAGTACCACCACGGCACTCACCGTCATAAACACCTAGTTAAACCGCGGCCTAAACAAAAACCGCCCCTGCGAGAGGACTGTCCTAGTAGCGTTGGACCTACAAAAGGCTTTCGACACAGTCAGCCACGCCAAGCTACTAGATGACATTTTACAGTCGACACTCCCGCCAGGGCTGAAGAGGTGGACCGCGAACTACCTGAGTGGTCGTCACTCGTCGGTAGTATTTCGAGACCAAACCTCAAAACAGAGAAAAATAAAGCAAGGAGTACCGCAGGGTGGTGTCCTTTCACCCTTGCTTTTTAATTTCTATATTTCGAAACTCCCCCAGCCACCAGAGGGAGTCTCACTGGTCTCATATGCCGACGACTGCACGATAATGGCGTCGGGCAATGACATTGATGGCCTATGCTCAAAAGTAAACGACTACCTCGCCCGCCTTTCTCGCTTCTTCACTGCGAGAAACTTAAAACTTTCCCCCACCAAATCCACGGCGACCCTTTTTACGACCTGGACAAAGGATGACCTCCTGCCACTTCAGGTACACGTCGACGATACCCCAATTCCGACGATAAACAACCCCACAATTTTGGGAGTCACCTTTGACAGCTTGCTCTCCTTCTCGGCGCACACAACCGCTATTGCAACGAGAGTACAGAATCGCAACAAGGTCCTCAAGTCGCTTGCCGGCAGCACTTGGGGCAAAGACAAAGAAATGTTGCTGTCGACTTTCAAAGCAATAGGCCGACCGGTTCTGAACTATGCCGCGCCTGTCTGGTCGCCTGGAACCAGTGATACGCAGTGGACGAAGCTTCAGACCTGCCAGAATACTGCCATCAGGACCGCGACAGGATGTCTCCTGATGTCCCCTATCCACCATTTACATGACGAGGCGCGCATGCTCCCGGTTAAGGAGCATAACAAAATGCTCGGCAAGCAGTTTCTGCTTGGGTGTCACCGTAGGCCTCACCCATGCAGACACCTGCTCGAGCCTGAGCCACCTCCCAGGCACATCAGGAGACATTTCCTCAACTACGTGGACGAGATCCAGGACAAAACGGACAGACCTCTCCAGGATCAGACAGTATACAGACAGGCAATTAATATCATTCACTTACCACCTTCCTAAGCTCCCGACCCCCGAATGCCGTTATCGGAGTCCAACCACCACCTATCGCAGACGAAGAGCTCCAGCTTCCTCGAGAGTCCCGCGTAATCTTGGCACAATTACGTTCTGGATATTGTAGCAGGTTAAACTCCTACCTATCCAGAATCGACCCCGACATACTAAACTTATGTCCTGCATGTGAAGGTACCCCGCACGACACTAACCACCTCTTCACATGCCCCATCAAACCCACTCATCTAACACCTCTCTCCCTCTGGACCCAACCCGTCGAAACTGCCAGTTTCCTGGGCCTACCGTTAGATGAGCTAGACGAAGACGATCGGTAATTACACAACACTGACAGGGCGAAGATACTGCTACAACAACAACAACAACATCGCAGCATGCAAACAATCAGATGCCACAACCAACCCTCAGAAATCAAACCTTTAATTCTTCTATCCCTAGACAACAGCTTCCCACCTCAAGATATGTGCAACCTACAAACTCACAATTAAGGTTCTACCCCGAACTAGCCCATATACCTCACCCTCATCCAAACTATAGACAACAAAACCAAAACCAATCAAACCTATACAATAGATACCAACCACAAAATCCCTATTACCAACCACAAAATCGCTATTACCAACCACAAAATCCCTATAACCAACAACAAAACCACCCCCCTCCAAGACCACCTAAACCACCTCAACCTATGGATGTGGACGAAAGTATCAGGACGAAAGCAGTAAACTATACAAACCGTCCCAAACCACACGAACCAGGTAAACGCCCACCAAATGCATCAATGATAAACCACCCCCCCAAGAAAGTTCAAAGGAACTTTCATATAAGTTCCGACGAAACCACAAACGACCAAAACTACGAAGACCAATACTATGACGAATATGATAACAGTTAGCCGACAGACTACAACATGGCAGAGACCCACGACCTGACTGACGTACATTTTTTAGGCTAAACAGCTCTTCGTTACCGTACTTCAGATGTAAGACGAAGAGCGGCGACATACTAAACATTCTAGTAGATACAGGATCAAACAGAAATTATATACAATGCAATTTAGTAAAAAAATATACGGAAAACGAAAAGCCTTTTTTTGCTAACTCAGTCGGAGGAAGAATAAAAATTACCCACCATACCTTTTTAAACCTTTTTAATTTAGAAGATTGCAGACTTAAATTTTTCCTGCTACCCACACTAAAGACATTCCATGCAATATTAGGGAACGACAGCTTAAAAGAACTCTCAGCAGTCATACATACCAAAGAAAATTTCATGCTTATAGCAAATACAAGAAGAATCCATCTCAGACAGTATAAGATACAGGACGTAAATGCATTACAAATTCGAGACGAACAAATGACAACGATAGGTAAAGACAAAATAAGACAGATAACGCAAAAACATCGCAACTTATTCTCAGAACCAAACGAAAAATTTACATACACAACAAAAGTAGTAGCAGAAATACGTACTACTTCTGACACACCCATATACTCAAAATCCTACCCATGCCCCATCAGCCTTAAGCAAGAAGTCGAGGACCAAGTAAAAAAGTTATTAGAAGACGGAATCATACGGAAATCAAGGTCACCCTACAATTCACCTGTGTGGATCGTACCCAAAAAAAACGATGCTTCAGGCGAAAAGAAATTCCGAATGGTTATTGATTACAGAAAATTAAATGTAGTCACAATTGCAGATAGGTACTCGATACCTGAAATAAATGAGGTTCTCTCTCAGCTAGGAGAAAATCGAATATTCTCTGTGATTGACCTAAAAAGCGGTTTCCACCAAATTCCTCTTAAGGAATCTGACGTGGAGAAGACAGCTTTTTCCGTGAACAACGGAAAATACGAGTTCACCAGACTGCCATTTAGTTTGAAAAATGCCCCATCCATTTTCCAAAGGACATTGGACGACATACTAAGAGAACATATTGGACGTATATGCTATGTATATATAGATGATATTATTATATTTAGCAAAAATGAAAAAGAACATTCCGAACACATAGATACAATTTTTGATACCCTTACAAAAGCAAACATGAAGATACAAGTCGACAAATGCGAATTCTTTAAAAAACAAGTCGAGTTCTTAGGATTTGTAGTATCTTCCGAGGGAATCTCAACAAACCCATCCAAAGTACAAGCAATAGCCAACTTCCCCTACCCTCAGACGATCAAGGACTTAAGATCCTTCTTAGGCTTATCATATTATAGACGATTTATCAAAGATTATGCTAAATTAGCAAAGCCGTTAACATCCCTACTTCGAGGCGAAGAAGGAAGAATGTCAAAAAGCAGTTCAAAGAAAATCCACATAAACTTAGACGAAAAAGCGAAGGCAGCATTTAATAAAATAAAGACCACCCTGATATCCAAAGATGTAGTACTTCAATATCCTGATTATAGGAAAGAGTTTGACCTGACCACTGATGCCTCAAAATATGCCATAGGCGCGGTCTTAGAACAGAACGGAAAACCGATAACCTTTATATCAAGAACATTGAACAAAGCAGAAGAAAACTACGCAGTAAATGAAAAGGAGATGCTCGCCATAATTTGGGCACTAAATTCCGTTAGAAACTATCTATATGGTACAGCAAAAGTAATTATTCATACAGATCATCAGCCACTCACTTACGCCCTAAGGAATAAAAATAATAATTCTAAATTAAAACGTTGGAAAGCAATTTTGGAAGAGTACAACTATGAAATTAAATACAAACCCGGAAAATCTAACGTAGTTGCTGACACGTTATCAAGACCATTCGAAATAAATTCCCTATCAGTCGCTACACACTCCGACGAAAGCTCATCTCACAATCTAATCCCAGCAGTAGAAGGACCCATAAATGCCTTTAAAAATCAACTTTGGATCTCACTAGGAGACGAAGACAGCTATCAGTTTAAAATTCCATTCCCAACCTACCATAGGCATATAATAATTAAACCAAACTATTCAATAGAAAATCTAACTGCACTACTGAAACGCTACCTAAATCCTTCAGTAATAAATGGCATATTTACCTCCGAAGAAATAATGGGAAAAATTCAAGAAATTTACCCACTTCATTTTTCCAATTATAAAATTCGTTATACCCAAACAAAAGTAGAAGACTTGGTAAACGAAGATACACAAAATGAGGAAATATTAAAGGAACATAAACGAGCACACACAAATAGAGACGAAAATAAAAAACAACTTATACAGAGATGCTACTTTCCAAAATTGAGAGCTAAAATAGAAAACATAATTAAACATTGCAAAATTTGCAAAGAAAATAAGTATGACCGTAACCCAAATAAACCACACATACTGGAAACCCCAATACCTCAGTATCCTGGAGAAATAGTACATATAGACATTTACAATACAGATAAAAAGCAATACAGATTATGCAATTCATTGGGCTAAGGCCGGAATTGTTAATTCATACATTTTATCAAACGAGGAATTAGAAATAATCAAATCGGTATTTATAAGTAATAACCTCACATTAAATAATGCTGAGGAATCTTTAGAATTAGGAGATATAAAGATAGTTACAAATAGTTCTATGATATTTTATATTGTCAGCATACCTCTAACTAATAAAGAAATTTGTAATTCAGTCACAATCAAACCAATTAAAAAGAACAAATATATCAATAAAATCCCATACGAGGATATTATTACTTGTAACAAAAAAATGTTTGCTGTTAAACTAAAATGTAAAGAAAATAATAATTTAAGAATTTGTAATAACAAAAATATAATAGATATTAGTAACACTACCTGTATCCCACAACTCCTTAAGAGCAAACCAGCAGAATGCACGTTAATTAATAATCAACACATTCCTTCAGTAGAAGTCATAACACCAGGTATAATTTTACTTAATCAATACAAAGGTTCAATCGAAATTGACAGCCAGAATATCACCCTTGACGGGTCATACGCAGTACAATACCATAATTCTACAGTTTTCGTAGATAATCAGAAATACTCCTTTAACGAGATACTTACCAATAAGCCATTGCCAGCCATATTACAGTCAAATATTCCCTCAAATATAGAAGAAGAAATACTTAGCTTAGAGATGATGAAAGAACTCCATATCAATAATACAAAAAAGTTAAATTCATTACAGACACCCCATGCAACAGCCTTAATAACAAATTAACCATAATTAGCATTATTTTAATAGCAGGAGTAGTCATCAAATTGACCATAGAAACATTTATTAAGGCGAAACCAATAGAGCCATCGAGTTACAAAGTCGACGTCAATGTAACCGACAGCAAACGGGTCGCAACCCAAGAAACGCCTAAATTCACTGCAGAATACTTAACCGTATGCTATTAGTTTGAACGAACGGGGACGTCCGTTTTTAGCGGCGGAGGAGTTAGCACCACTTAAGTTATACCCACACCCGTAATGCAATTGCAACATCTCAGATGCTGAATAAACAAACGCAACAATGTAAGCAATAAACATCCGCCATGCGCCGATGTAAAGCAATTGTAAAAAATGCTGAAACTAGCTTTAGCAATAAAAATCAATATCCAAATATACTGACACTTCGATCAACAAAATTAGCTTTATCAATAAATATAAGTTTAAGTAATAAACATCCGCCATGCGTCGATGTAAAGCAATTGTAAAAAATGCTGAACTAGCTTTACCAATAAAAATCACAATATCCAAATATACTGACACTTCGATCAACAAAATCAATAAGCAATAAACATCCGGCATGCGCCGATGTAAATCAATTATCAAAAATGCTGACACAAGTAGCAATAAGCTATATTAAGGACAGATTTAGTATTAAGTTTTGAGTTGTAAATTGGAATTTGAAGAATAAAGGTCTTTCGACCAAGAAAACTTGTGTTTTTTTTCCATCGTCCAATCTTTCGGACGATAACTTGTATATTATCATATACCATCATTTATTTACATATAAAGTATACGTTCATTTATGTACATACATATGTGTGTAATGAAAAACTTCAAATTTATTCGCGTCGCGCGCATGCACAAAACCTTTTGTTCACAACGCAGGCGCAGAAATAAACGCTCTGCGTATTTATCCTCCCCACGTGACTCGCCATCAATTCTCGGTGCAAATTTTTTTTTTAATGTAATCGTAAAAAAATTTGTAATAAATTTTATATATCGGCTTATCATTTCAAAAGTAACCAAATGGTAAAAAAATAAGCAGTCGAAGAAATAAGCGCACCGCCTATTTTTCCTCGCCACATGTTAGACTCGAGTTCAATTCCCGGCGCAAACATTTTTTTAATTATTTTTTTTTTTAAATCGTTTTTTCTTAATGTAATTGAAAAAAAAATTATGTAATAAATTTTATGTATCCGCTTATCATTTCAAAAGTAACCAAATGGTCAAAAAATAAGCATTCGAAGAAATAAACGCACCGCCTATTTTTCCTCGCCACATGTTAGACTCGAGTTCAATTCTCGGCGCAAACTTTTTTTTATAAATTTTTTTTTTAAATCGTTTTTTTTTTAATGTAATTGAAAAAAAAAATTATGTAATAAATTTTACGTATTCGCTTATTATTTCAAAAATACGAAAATATTGTAGTAAAAATTTAATTGGTTTAATGTCGAGGTGAGAAATGTGTTGTGTGTTGAGGTGAAAGATATGTGGTGTTTCTAATTTTTGTGTGGGCAAAAGTCAGTGAGGTGTCTATAAACTCGGTGTGCTAAATGACCTTATTACAAATCTTTCAAATCTCTATTGTACTAAAAAAAGCTCACAGTAACATTTGCACCTTCTCATTGCATTAACATTCTCTGGTAAAACGGTGCTGGTCACTAATTAGGATTATTTCAGGGGAAATACTCAACCACTTCAACAACAACAGCAGCCTAGTTATTTGAAAAGGTCGAGGCTGCATGGGAATCCATCCCTGTTGAACATTGTGGAAGTTTATTATTGTCAATGAAAAGGGCTGTGCAGCAGTAATAACAGAGAATGTTAATACAATGAGAAGAAGCAAGTGTTAAATGAGCTTTTTTCGAGTACTAATTTCTAGATTCAAACTAAGGTAATTTCAAATTCAACTTTGCTCACGAGTGGGGAATTGCAGATATTTACCACGCGAGTGACGCGAGTGGAGGGTTTCTATATTTACTTACCACGCTAGGACAGGAATTCAGATATTTTCTGCGTTTACCAAACTACTGAGGAAGTTCATAAAATTTTTTGGCACACTACTAAGGAAATCGAAGCGAATAAATTTGCGATTAAGAAGGCCGTGCGGTAGTTAATTTGTGGTGCAGAAGCTAAAGTCGGCGGAATTATTCGCTTTGTTTTTTGGCACGTATTTAATTCAGGTTCAAGTCCTGAAGTCATATTTTTTTTCTTGCACATTTTTTTTTTTTTACAATTCAAACCAGGAAAGTTTGGTAAAATTTTTGAGTTTATTTCAATTAAAATTTCTTTAAAATACTGTTTTTTTTGTATTTCATAAATGGAAATTTCTTTTCGGTATAAAATAGTTCATACTGGATATGACCTGATTTTTATATAAATCAATCAAAACAGAAAATATGTACATATGTCTATAATCTATTTCATCAAATCCAAATTATATTGATGAGAAAATATCATTCTAATATCCGTCCAGAAAGCCAAACGCGCATACACAGATACATATGCATATAATTACGCATACAAACTTTCAACTAACGCAGAATATGTGCATATAAAAGTGCGAATCGAATAAATGAGTGATTTAGAAAAGTTCATTAATAATTATAGTTTAGCGCAATCGTAAAAGACGTGTCGTATATGCAGTAAATCGTCACATATTTGACTCAGGTTCAAGTCCTGTACACAGTTTTTTGTGCGATATTTTTATTTCATTTTTTATATTTGGTTTAATTAGAATTGATTTAAAATAGTGTATTCAGGTTTTTCTAATACCTGTTATTTAGAAATTTATTTTCTATATAACATTATTCATACTTCATTTGAATTAATTTATATGTAAAACAGCCATAAAGGCAATCATATGAATATGCATTCCTATATTTAATCTCTTCAGTCAAATCTGAATATACACATATTAATGGGAAAATGTTCTAATATCCATGGATGCATCCAGAAAGCCAAACGCGCATACACGCATATGTATACAAATATATACAAACCTTCAACGAACGCAAAATGTATGCATATAAAAAACAACAACTGCGACCGTCTTCTTGTCCGTCAGTGAAAAGATGGGATATGTATACCCTATGAGCAAAAAGAACCGGGAAGGTGATGTTGACTGTTTCCTTCGATTGCCAAGGCATAGTCCACCATGAGTTCCTTCCATCGGGCCAGACAGTCAATAGGGAATATTATTTATCCGTTTTGAAACCTTAGAGAGATGCTGTGTGTTGCAAATCGCCGGAAATGTGAGCAAATAATTCTCAGATTTTGCATGATGATAACGCGCCATCGCACTGATCAAAGAGAATACAAATCGGCCTGCCGGGGGTGTTTGGAGGACTGGGTTAAACGTTGGCACATGTGTGTTGCTTCAGACGGGTCATATTTTGAAGGAGATAATATAAATTTGCCTTAAATTTAACTCTGTTTTGTTTAATTTAAACATTCCCGGTACTTTCTGATCATAAGGTACATATATGGGGCTTTGCGGACAGCAATGTGTGATTCGCTGGAAGTCGCATTAACTCGCGACTGTCGCACAGTTAGAAGACATATTTACATACATATAAGGGTGCATACATACTTACGGAGCCGCGGCCACTCGACATGACAAAAATTTAAGATTTATCAAATATTGGCAAATAATTCCACGCGAAATATTCCAATATTGACTATTTTCGAATGGGCGGCTCGTTTTATGAATGAAATTGAAATATGAGCTCTAACTTATGAATGAACTTTTTGTTTTTGTTCTAAATTGTTCAGCGCCGTCGCTGATAGAATCATGGCCGCTGCGACTGCGTCTACGAATGTATTTTGTTTTTGTAGTCGCTAGGCTTAGATTTTAGCTTTGGGCGACATGCGCATGTGAGGTATGTGTTTTTGTTGTGTTCTAGAACATTTTAGAATGTGTGGTGGCAAAGCGGCCATCGCGTTGCGCTTGCTGTTGCTTTTGCGTCTATCAAAGTATTGTGTTTTTGTAAGTATAATATTAGGAATATCGACTGGTGAAAGACAAAAGTACACGGAAGCAAGAAGGGAGCGCTGTGCTCGCGGATATATGCATGAATGTGTGAACGTGCATGGATGTAGTAACATATGAATACAATTATTTTGTAGGAAGTTTAGAAGGCAAGTAGGTATACTCGTATATGAATGTATATATGCTAGGACATAAAGTGGGTATATATACATACATAGAGCAGAATTGTTTTTGCACTTGTTAGGAAGAAACTCGTTCACTAGTGCGTATGTGTATTTGATTTCTTGTAAGAATGTGATGTGCTGTGACATGTGTACATACATAAGTCAAGGTTATTTGGGCATACTTGCATATGTTATATGATGTTCTTGCGCTTGTGCATTATTGTTTTTCATATACAAATGTACATACATACATATGTATGTAAATGCTGTCGAATACATAAACTATAAATTGACATACAATATAAAATAAGTGTTGATTTATCTTAAACCGTTCTTTTTTTCTGAATGCAAATACCTCCTATTGACATGTACATACATACATATTATGTACTTATGTATATTATCATATACCATCATTTATTTACATATAAAGTATACGTTCATTTATGTACATATGTGTGTAATGAAAAACTTCATGAATTACTTTCAGAACTTTATTAAAATTTATTCGCGTCGTATGCACAAAACCTTTTGTTCACAACGCAGGCGTTCAAACGCTCTGCGTATTTATCCTCCCCACGTGACTCGCCATCAATTCTCGGTGGAAATATTTTTTTTTTCGTTTTAAATTTTTTTTTTTTAATGTAATCGTAAAAAAATTTGTAATACATTTTATGTATCCGCTTATCATTTCAAAAGTAACAAAATGGTAAAAAAATAAGCAGTCGAAGAAATAAACGCACCGCCTATTTTTCCTCGCCACATGTTAGACTCGAGTTCAATTCCCGGCGCAAACTTTTTTTATACAATTTTTTTTTTAAATCGTTTTTTTTTAATGTAATTGAAAAAAAAATTATGTAATAAATTTTACGTATTCGCTTATTATTTCAAAAATACGAAAATAGTAAAAATTTAATTGGTTTAATGTCGAGGTGAGAAATGTGTTGTGTGTTGAGGTGAAAGATGTGTGGTGTTTATAATTTTTGTGTGGGCAAAACTCAGTGTGGTGTCTATAAACTCGGTGTGCTAAATTTCCTTATTACAAATCTTTCAAATCTCAATTGTACTAAAAAAAACTCACAGTAACATTTGCACCTTCTCATTGCATTAACATTCTCTGGTAATAAAGCGAAAAGGATTTTCAACAAAATGTTTAAACAGAAAACTTCGTGATCCGACGTTCATTTAGTATTGCACGAATGAGATACTAAAACAAAAACATGAATTCGCCTTGTCACTAGTTGGCGAGATAGAACTCTCCAGAAGATACGAGCTGCCAAATCGACAATTTGTGTATGCGTATAGGGTATTGAGCCGTAAGGTGAAACAAAGGAAAAAAAGTAAACAAGTTGTGTTGCCAATAATGTATGACTTTTATTTGCCAATCCAGTGATCGAACCCAGAAGAATTATTGCGAGAAATTTATTTGGAATTTAACTTAATAAATTCGTAACAATAGTAATGGATTTTTTCCCCTTTCGCCTGCATTTTTTATGATTTGATTATTATTTTGCTTAGTCCATATGTAATTTTTTAACTCCACGACCATAATACTTATTTCTCTGAATAACTTTGTCATTTACCAACCGATCGACTTCAGCATACATGTTTTCGATGCGTCAATTCAGTACAATTTGAATCATGGATCGCTTTACACCGAAACAACGCGAAATTGACGCTATAAAACCCGAAATGCTTGACAAGGTGATGACAAAGTTTAAAAATTTGTTGATTTAGGCGTTGCAATAGATACCAAACTTAATGTCAATCTTTGAAAAGAATTTAATAATTTGATACTAGAATATAAATATTTTTATATAAATGAAGAGATCTACAGTTTTATGTCCCCTCCGAAAGGCAAATGGTTTTTTATGAGGAGACTTTTCATGGTAGAAATACTCTCGGAAGTTTGCCATTGTCTGCCGAAGAGCGACCATAATCAGAAAACACTTGTTCTATCATTTGGTGTTTCGTGTCCAAGGGTTGCTAACCCGTGCACTTCCGAATGATAGTCACTCACCAACTTAACTGGAATATGATTAGATAATATGGTACTCGTATTACTAAATTTAAATAAATAGATAGATTGGAAACCATTCAAAAACTGTTTTTTTTCCTTTTTGTTTTAAGAGACATTCGATAGGATTTGCTGTATGATTTTCCTGTACAAAGGAGTTGTCAAAACCTCACGAATCTTCCCAATCTTGACAGTTGTAGAATAATGCTAGAAATAATAAATGGTAATCAATTTAGAAGCATCGAATTTCAAATTGAAATAAAATAACGAAAATTTAAATTGATTGGGCAATCTTCATTATTTTTGTGTAGCACTATTCATGCCATTTGTTTTTTTAATATAATCCCTGTCAAATGTTGGCCGCAATTGCGCCGTAATTCGGCGATCCATAAACACCAATTTTAAATGATTCGCTGGAGCACTTCGGTCCGTATCTCAGGAATAACTTTATAATGTTGGCTTCCAATGCCTGCACAATCAACGATGGTTTATCCGCAAAGCATTTAGACTTTATATACCCCTACAAATAAAAGATACAAAATTATGTATCATACGATCTTGATGGCCAATCCACTTGTCCGAGACGAGTGATAAATTGCTCACCGAAACGACGTTGCATCAATTGTTTCACGGGATGTGTGGCAAGTAGTACTGTCTTTTTGAAACCAAATGTTGTGGAGATCACGGTTTTCAATTTCCAGCATGGAAAAGTCGTTTATCATGAGGTGATACGGTTTGCCATTCACTGCTACATTGACGCCAGCCTCGTCTTTGAAGAAATATGGGCCGATAATTCCTCCAGCCCATAGGCCCCACCAAACTTTTGTGTTTAAGGTATGTATGAGTTCTTCTTGAATGGCTTCGGGTTGCTCTTCAACTCAAATACGGCAATTTTACTTATTGACGTAGTCATTGAGCCGAAAATTGGCCTTATCGCTGAACACCATACCTTGGCCTGAGCGCGCGATGAACACTTCTCACAGAGTGTCGATTTTCATAATACAATTGTAGGATTTGTAAACGTTGTTGAGGCGAACGTCTTTCCCTGCTAAAATGTCAATGAATACTGAAAAAGATTATATATTGAGTTTGACAGTAGCCACGCCCAATCTGTCAAAGAACCCTATTGGAAAAAGTACCTCCAATCTGATCACCCTTATTTATAGTTAAACTGATTACGGGTCCTAGCCCATTTCCGCAATGTTCTTTCTCGAGTATCAAGACACTTTAAGTTCCTTTTTTAAAATCATTGGAGCAAATTACGATCTTACCCCTTCATAGCCAATGATATTTTTGATATGTTAGGTACGCGGTATAGTTAGTAGTCGTAACGACTAACATTGGGTAGGCAGGTTGGTTGGTTGGTTTTAATAAATTTTAATATTCATCCCAGCATCCTAGGAGGAGAAGCAAACATATTTGCTTTTACCCGACATGCATATGGTTTTTTAACCGTCCGTTGTGTGATGTGGCCTACGAAGGCCATTCCGAATTTTAGAGGGGTATATCTTTTTGTTTCGTTAAGTTTTCAAAAAACGGCGAAAATATACCATACAGGTCTGTTAGATGAATGTTCTGAAAATTTTATAACCATTTCCAGCGAAGTTATTTAAAAAAAAAATACATTTTACACAAAAACTTCATATGTTAGGGTAAATGGCCTGCACAGGCCACCACTGCAATTTTAGTATAGTCATGCACCGTACTTGGTCTTCTGACTAATTAGAGTAAAAGAAAGAGTGAATCGATTACTAGGTGAAAAAAAGAGGTTGTCTGTAAAGTCGGTTTACTGACGATAGTTTAACGTGATAACGTCATAAGAAAATACTCATTGAATGGTTGCATTTTTCAAAAGAAAATTTTAATTTTATTTGTTTGATAGATATATTGTATGGATATAGATAAGAAGTTAACATTAACATAACATAATATACTTTAACCTAACATAACATAGCATAACATAACATAACATAACATAACATAACATAACATAACATAACATAACATAACATAACATAACATAACATAACATAACATAACATAACATAACATAACATAACATAACATAACATAGCATAACATAACATAACATAACATAACATAACATAACATAACATAACATAACATAACATAACATAACATAACATAACATAACATAACATAACATAACATAACATAACATAACATATCATAAAGCATTCACCAACAGCTTTCATTTGATACCCATATTGTACATACACGTCCGAAGGTTACCCGGGTCCACGTTTTGACCTATATCTCGAGACCCTATCTACCAATAGGTATTCAAACTATACGGAAATCATCTTCAATACCTACTTAACAATGTGTGTAAGTTTGGTTTAATTCGGTTCAAAGACACGGCGGGTCCACGTTTTGGCATATATTTCGAGACCCTAGTCATCAATAGGTATGAAAATTACCCCGTATTAAAGCACTTATCAACAGCTTTCATTTGATATCCATATTGTACAAACACATTCTAGGGTCCACGTTTTGGTCTCTATCTCGAGACCCTAGTCACGGAGCGGATGGAAATACTCTGAACTAAAGCATTCACCAACAGCTTCCATTTGATACCCATATTGTACATACACATCCGAAGGTTACCCGGGTCCACGTTTTGACCTATATCTCGAGACCCTATCTACCAATAGGTATCCAAACTATACGGAAACCATCTTCAATACCTCCTTAACAATGTGTGTAAGTTTGGTTTAATTCGGTGCAAAGACACGGCGGGTCCACGTTTTGGCATATATTTCTAGACCCTAGTCATCAATAGGTATGAAAATTACCCCGTATTAAAGCACTTATCAACAGCTTTCATTTGATACCCATATTGTACATACACAACCAAAGGTTACCCGGGTCCACGTTTTGACCTATATCTCGAGACCCCAGTCACGGAGCGGCATGAAAAATACTCTGTACTAAAGCATTCACCAACAGCTTCAATTTGATATCCATATTGTAAAAACACATTCTAGGGTCCACGTTTTGGTCTCTATCTCGAGACCCTAGTCACGGAGCGGCATGAAAAATACTCTGGACTAAAGAATTCACCAACAGCTTCCATTTGGTACCTATATTGTACATACACATCCGAAGGTTACCCGGGTCCACGTATTGACCTATATCTCGAGCCCTATTTCCAAAATAAAATATAATCCATGTTACTCGTGGATGATGTAGCTTTCGAATGGTGAAAGAATTTTTAAAATCGGTCCAGTAGTTTGGAGCCTATTCATAACAAACAAACAAAGTTTTCCTCTTTATAATATTAGTATAGACAACATATCTTATATATGGTATATGGTAAATATTACCATACATTTTTTCCTTCATATATAATAAAAAAATTAATAATTATAACATTAAAACAACAGGTATTATTAACAAACTTGGTTTTATTTTAAATTCTTCAAGTGAATCAAATTAATAATAATCAATAAGAAGGCATATGCAAATACAAATACGTGAATTTATATATGTACATATGCGCATATACATACATATATACGCTCACTTAAGTAGGAGAGAGCAAGATGTCGAACGTTGCCGTTCGTTTGCTTTGTTTGCTTTGTCGTTCGTTCCGCGCTTTCGCTTGCAGTTCATGCAATGCAATGAGCAAGGTAACACTAAAGAGCAAGGTAACACTAATCAGCAAGGTAACACTAATGAGCAAGGTAACTACATATGAGCAAGGTAACACTAAAGAGCAAGGTAACACTAAAGAGCAAGGTAACACTAAAGAGCAAGGTAACACTAAAGAGCAAGGTAACACTAATGAGCAAGGTAACTACATATGAGCAAGGTAACACTAAAGAGCAAGGTAACACTAATGAGCAAGGTAACTACATATGAGCAAGGTAACACTAAAGAGCAAGGTAACACTAATGAGCAAGGTAACGACACATTTTTTCGTGCGTGCAGCCTGTTAAATCGAATTATAAGACGTTATCACGTCAAAAAGAGCAATGTTACGAGTGCAAGATTGACAATATGTTTTGGAAAAAGGAACCGCCAGCACCTAGAGCACGCCATTGGAACCAATTTATCAGTACCAGCACCAGACCAGTGGGACCTGCTTATCGATTTCTGCCAAATCCAGTGTCTATTTTTCGTGACATAATGTCACCCGAAATAGTCGATATAATTGTTCGTCAGACGAATTGGAAAGCAGGAGAAATGATCAAGGCCTGGAACGAGGCTAATCCAACATGTAAACCAAAAGAGTGGAAGCCCACAGACAAAATGGAAATGTATGCTTGGTTTGGATTGCTATTATTTTCCGGTGTGTTCCACTGTAATAATATGCAAGCAAAGGATCTATGGCATTCTCGGCATTTTGATATTTATAATACAACTAGCGAAAACCCGCCCGTTCCGCTGGTCGTCTTTAAAAAAATCTAGATTAACTAATTAAATTAAGCCGAAAAATACTGTGTGTATTTTATAAAAATTCTCGCGCATGAATAGTAATGAAAGAAGTTTTAAATAGTAGTAGCAATTAAAAAACGTTTGATGGGATTTACTTTATTACTTTTTTATTGTAATGCTCTTTGGTATACAATATTCTTCGTTTTTCCATGCGTTTTTGAATAAATGAACAATACCGCTGGCTTACCAACTATTGAGCATGAAACATAAAGTTGGCCATGAGAAAAACATGGGTATTCTAAATCAATACCACAAATCGATAAAGTTTGGCCTTGTGACTTATTAATAGTAATCGCAAATGCAAGGCGAACAGGAAATTGAAGACGTTTGAATTCAAACGGCATATCCGATGGTATCATTGGTATTCGCGGTATTAAAACGTCTTCACCAGAGTATTTTCCATTCAAAATTGTTGCTTCAATGACGTTATTCATCAATCTCTTAACTGTTAATCGAGTGCCATTACATAGTCGTGGTTGATTTATGTTTCTCAACATAATAATCGGTGCTCCTATTTTCAAGTTTAGCATGCGTGGCGGTAATCCAGGTAAATCAAAGGAATTCAAAAATTCAATGGGATAATTTACAATATCATCTTGATTTGTAACAGTGTCAACGGATCGATATGTTTGTTCGGGACTTGGTATGTTAGCCAAAATAGCCGCATTCATTTCATTCACATCTTTATTTTTGCCAGCCATGATGGCTCGTTCACTAAGCCAATCGTGATTTTTGTAATTTTGAGGCAAATTTGGGAAAATACTTTGAATTAACTGTTCTTTCGTTTGACTTATTTGACAAAAGTTTGGTTGGAAAGTTATTAAGCCAGTTAAATTATCGACAGGGACTTTGCCATTTCCAATATCCAATAATTGCTGTGAAAATTCAGCAGCTGATGGATCATTTTGCATTAGAACACGTACATTTGTAGTTAGTTTGAGTGTTTGAACATGTCTCCACAAATATGATGATTTCAAACATGCAGCCAATTCACCTGCTACAGTTACTCAAGGAATAACAGGCAGTGTTTGTCTAAAATCACCTGCCAGTAGCACTAAGGCACGACCAAACATTTCATTTTTAATACGTAAATCTCGTAATGTCCTATCAAGCGCTTCCAGTGACTGACGTGTGCGAAAAAGCGGAGATGGAGAAGAGAACTGTTCTATTCCCCCCCCCGCTTTAACCCAGCTATGTGTTCAGGTGCAAATGACTTTTTTGCGTGAAGTCTGACATAAAATAAGTTCTATTTACACTTCTTAAATTTTTATAAACTTTTCCAGGCGAAGTAAAAAAACTGGCATATATTTACTTCAACCGTATATTTGTGAGTACACAGGTAATACATAAATATATGAATGATATAGGTAATATCTCATATTAGCATAACCTTTCTGCAAAAAATTAGGGAAACGATCACTAATCACGCCGGCAATGATACAATGAATTTTTCACTATAATTGACTTCAGATTAACGTTTATATAATAAGCGTATATGTAACATTTTAAAATTTTTTTAGAATTTTTTTTTTTAATTTTTAGTAATAAGTGGTCTTCTTCTTCCTCTTCCTCTTCCTGTAGCTATTCCTTTTCCTCTTCCATCTCCAGCTCCATCTCCTTTCTTTATCCCGGAAACGGGCAGTAAAAATTACTTCACTTAAAAGCTTTCGTCAACAGCTTCCATCTGATAGCCATATTGTACAAATACATCCAAGGGTACCTTGGTCCACCTTTTCGGCTATATCTCGAGACCCTGGTCACTCAGAGATCTAAAAAATACTCTGTATTAAAGCACTCATCAGTAGCTTTGATTTGATACCCACAATGTAAAAACACATCCTAGGGTTACCCGGGTCCTCGTTTTGGGCTTCGGCAGCGCCACCTGGTGGCGAGTGGAATCAATAAGCATATTATACTAACCTTCACCGTGGGAAAAAAAAATATATATATACCAAATTTCATAATAATCGGCCCAGACACACACGACCAAAATGTATTCCATTCTAATGAATGCTATGTGCGGTACAAAAAATACGTGCGGCAAATGGCAAAATCCCACTCACTTAACCAACGCACCGCACACACACGCATTAGCGGATTTCGACCAAACTTCACAGAAACCTTTGCCAAAGCAACACCAACAATATGTGAAACTTTCATTGTTTTCCTTACTCGCGTTGCTGAGATTACCCCGGACGAATGCACACTTTCTTTCGGCTTACTTTTTATATATATAGCTTTGGCTGAACAACTGACCATCCCTCTTATGGGAACACGTGCATCAAATCTCAGGGTATATGGTAGACCAGGAATTAAAATAGCAATGCAAAAGTTCAATGTATTTTATGTAAGTATTTATACAAACATTCGAATTCGTACTGAAATATATAATTAATTTAAATAATGTATCCCTCACAGGATCCACCATCAACTTCGACGGCCCCATCACAAAAAACTGCATCAAAGCCTCACGGTTTAGAAACCAAAACCTACACTTGCAGCATATGTCTAGCTGCAGTAACTACGTCAACTTCATAAGCAACTTTTAAAATTTTATATTTTTATTTATTTATTTATAAATTGAATTTTTCAAATAGTTTTTAAAAAACAGTAAGAAGGATGAACCTTGATAAATAAATTTCTTTTAACGCTAATCAATCTGTTTTTTTATTAATCGGTATTACACTTGAATTGATTACAGACATAATTTTCGTACCAGCCTATAAATAAAGCACGTGTTCTCATAGGTGGCCTGGCCAGGCCATTTTAAACAACGAAAGAATATAAAACTTTCACACAACGGACGGTTAAAAGACTTTTTTAAACCAAAAATCATTTTTAACTTTCAAAATGTGAGCAAAGAAAAATTTTATCCAGGAGTCAGTTTCTGTTTTGGTTGGCAAAAAATGGACACACCATCATCCAATTAACTTGGATCGAAGTTAATTGACCAATTATCGCTAACCAGATATTGACGTAACAAATTTTTTAGACTTCTGCTGATTAAGCTCAAATAACCTCTCAGGTATGTTGTTTTTACAAAAATATTTCTTCTCATAATGTGGTTAAGAAGCATAGAACGTTAGCTTTTATATATATAGTAGATGTATACATTACCGCCTTGAATTTTTGAAATTGCTGAGTTTTTATCCTGGGTCACTGGAGGAGTAGGTTTATGCGATTGCCCCGTTGCCCGATACATGGCCATTACCCAGAGACTACATTCGTTTTCGTCGTCGCAGGCAAATGCAATACTATCACCCTCTCGAACAGCGTTAAAAAAGAAGCGGCCTCCATTTAAATCGATCCCAAACATTAAATTGGCTGCAATGCAAAAAGTAATTAATTTATCTTGCTCTGTCTATAGCATATAATATTGTCATGCAAACCGCTTACCACTCGCCGCTTCAATGTAATCAACTGTGTACCCATCTAATTGCATCATTTCCGATGGCTCAGACTTCTTCTCCTTGTAACTACACATCGCAAACGTGTATTGAGATACTTGTACTAAAACAAAGTAACGTTTCTTCCACTTTTTCCATACTGATTTGCCAATTGCATGAAGATGACTGCAATAGAATTCATTAAATTGTACTATTCTAGAAAAATAATGGTAATCCTACTTTTTTGCATAGTATGTATATACATTTGTCGTACAAATCGTACAAACTATGTATCATATATATAATATCAAGTCACTCCCCACTTCTACTCCAAAAAATATTAATAAAAAACAAATAATAATTAGTACTTCAGTAATAACTTTGCTTTCAAAAAGTTGTATACATAGTATATAAATATAGGTATATGCAAGTTATTCGCTTGCAATTTCCGATTAATTTAGCAATTCTTTCAAGCGACATTCCATTGGAGACTTGAACGTCGAATTTGGCTCAGAATACATATTCTTCAATGAGACGCATTGTAATATAGGTGGTTTTAGTAATAAACAATAATAAATACTCGTGATTATCGGATTTTGAAGTGGTGCGGCATCAAGGAAATTTCTGTGTTTTTAATAAACTTATGTTTGGACAGCCTTTTACTATATTAGCTAAACTAAGCTGTATGCCATAAACGGATTTAAAAAGTTGCTTCAATTATGAAGCGATCACATTCAACTATTCTCGGAACCACATCACGCTGCGAACAAGAGAAGAACTGCAGCAAACTTCTAAATGCTTTAAATTTCCAGTCCCCTACGAAATTTTTATTTGTTTAAAAACTTCCTACACTTCTCACTTTTCTTCTGCTCAAGATAAGAAATTTCTAGTAATTTGAGCTTAGTTTCGTTGAGCTGGAAGGTGTTTCCCCCACACTAGGCGAAATTTGAACCTTTTGACGGAGTCAAGCCCATTTCAACTGTTTCGTTTTTCGAAGATATTGTTATTTGCAACAGCTCTTGATTGTTGATACGCAACATCTCTCTGGATTGCCATAATCTCGGCCTCGTCTAACAGGCGGAACGAATTTTCATATATCTTGCTAATATGAACAAATAAAACCACCCTGTTCTCCAGATCAGATCCATCAATGTAAAACTGAAGATAATCGCTTCTCGTCCCATATTTGTTTCTTATTTTTCAAGGATGAAAATACTCTCCGAACAATAGAATTGAAAGTTTTTTCGTGCGAACGTCTTTTAATCGGGCGTTTCTTTACAAATAATTGTCTAAAGAATTGAAAAGTATATTTGCAGTTCTCAGATACAGTTATTAGCAGAAAAATGTAATCCTCAATGTATTGTACTTATATAGGGTTATTCAATAGGTGCGCTTCAACTTTTTTCCGATAGGGAGGGCGAACGTCGCAATATTTTTTATTTTTCGCTTGTCATTTGTAAACTTCATTAGTATACATCTCATCATGGAACGCTACACACTTGAGCAACGATTGCAAATCGTGCAAATCTTTTATGAAAATAATCGTTCTGTTGCTGCTACTTTAAGAGCATTACGGCCATTTTACGGTCCATTTAACAAGCCGTCCCGTTTTGGGGTTATGTGAAGTCATTGGTCTACAGTAACAAGCCGGCGACGATTTGTGAGCTCAGAGCCAATATTGAACGCGAAATTGCTGGAATTTCGGCCGATTTATGCAAAAGAGTGGTCGAAAATTGGGTTCAACGATTGGACTTCGTAAAACGTGCACGCGGTGGTCATGCAAAAGAAATCGAATTTCATACTTAAATGTATATGTTCAAACTCGATAATAAAAAAAAAAAATTAGTTAAAAAAGACAAACCGTTTGTGTTTTATTCAAAAAAGTTCAAAAGGGTACTTTTTCTCCCGGGCCCGGAGTTTTCAGAGGGGCCCGGACTCGAGATTATACGTATTTATATGAATTAGACATCATTGGAAAGGGCCCGCATTTGCAATTCTCCCCCGGCTCCCGGATTTTCCCCCGGGCCCGGATATGCTCTCTACGGCCCTGATTGTAACATGAAGAAAAGTGATAGGTATTGGAAAAGAGGGCGCGAGACCTCCCATATAAACTGAAACTACCAAATCGGTTTTCTCCAGAACCAAAAAAACTTAGATAATGAAATTTAATACAGCTACAGCCGTTGAAAACTACTTAAGAACGATGCGTTGGCAACCATAAATGTGCATACATAGGTATACATATACATATGTACATAGGTGAAACGATAATAAATAAAGTTGATCCGGATCGTAGAAAGTTCGTGCGGGGGCCAAAACGTGCGGCATTCGACTCGGGGTTCGTCTCGCCAATCATAAAGCACGGGTAACGCTTAATAATGGTGTGGGTTTGGTTTTCGTGGAACGGCGTCAGGCCAATTCATCATATTGCAGGTAATATGGATGAGGTCGAGCAAGCTCAGATATTTCATAATGAAATGCTATCTTATGCAAAAGAGAATTTACCGATGATTTGGAAATTACAGCAAATCAATGATCCGAAGCACACTTCTCCTAATGCAAAAAACTTTTTCGAATACAATTCAATAGAACATCTTTGTAACGACGTAAAAAATTCATTCAGTACACAGAATATTCCAAATATGAGTCAGTTATTTGAAAAGGCCAAGGCATCATGGGAATCCATTCCTGTTGAACGTTGTAGAGGTTTAATAACGTCAATGCAAAGAGAGGTGCAGTAGTGGTAAAGCGAAAAGGATTTTCAACAATATATTAATGTATAATTTTCCCTTTCGCCTGTTTATTATATTATATTTGACTATTATTTGAATGAATTTCGCATTGTATTAACAGTTGTACATGAAGTGTAAGAATTTATGTTTTTCTTAGACAAAAAGGCTTATACAGATTGAAAACCTTTTAAATTTATCAAATAAAACCTAATATGCAAAACATTAAAGTGATTTGATTGAAAAAAGTCTGAAATGGAGAGAACTGGGTATCGTTCTTAAGTATTTTTCAACAGCTGTACACAATTGCCAATACCTGTCTTATAGTGAATAGTGGTACGTATTGGAAAAGGGGGCGTGGCACCTCTCTTATGAACTGAAACCTGCACATAGTTACAGTGTATAGTTCAATTGAAGTTGGAAAAAAACATACTACTTACAGTGAGAATTGGTATTGGTCGAATTTTCGAACATGGGCGATACTAACATATATGTATGTACTATATAGTATATGAAACAGATTAGCAGGCAGAGTTCAGTACGGTTTGTTATTATACACCACACGAGGATTGGCTAATGACTCGATAGCGTAAGACGCGGCTGTATAACATCTATGAGTAATAACAAAACAACTAAAGAAGTGTGGAACTCTGTATCGACCGAAAAAGTTGATTGAATTGAACTTAATTTAGTCTGGTTGTTAATTATTGAAATCAAACATACTTATAGACAATCAGAGTTATTGCTTGTTATATCAGACGTCCTTATCGGGTCAGTCTCCTTGCCGCGGGGAGGAGGCTTAAGTGGTGATTTAACGCCATGTTATGGAGATTAACCTACCACGAACTAAGAGGGTAGCTCCATATAGCAATTGAGTATCCACCCGCCGTCGGAACTGCGGAATTGGTAGCCACCCAAGTACTATGCCGAGATTAACGTACCAAAAACCTGGCAGGAGGCATAAAAGACATTTTTTTCCTGTTATGTGGAGGCTAACGAAGGATATTTCTGCAGGAGGTAATCGGAAGCATCGGAAGTGCAGGCCCGAACCCCATATTCCCTTGTGACCGGAACTCCGGGGCCCAGAGGAAGCGCAGTTCTGGTGGGGGAAATATGGCACATTGGCTATGTCAATGCAGAGCCGAGTGAATGAGATCGATACACCGTCGTCGAAACGATCCGAGGCAACTGAACAATTTGTGGGGGATGTGGAGATGGTGAACCATCTCTCAGTAGACTCAGATGCATCTCTGATGCCGAGTAAGTCTTTGACAATGGTTAAACCTAGTGCGAATAAGGTAAGTACCAGGATACAGGTGCTGGTCTATTCGCAAGGCAGATCAAACGAAGAACACAGAAGGCGAAGAAAGCCGAAGCATTAGCTAAGGTAAGTACTCAAGCTCCGTCAACTTCGACAGCTGTACTGGAAACGAAAAAGCGTGGCAGAACAGAGGATTCCTCTGCAACGTTGCATTCATCCGGAAACGAAACGAGCCAACGATCTCAAATGTCGAATGACACTCTTCCGTCAATGCATGGCGAATCATTCGCGAGAATGGCAGCAAAGCCAATGACGGTAAAGATACATACCGACAAACAAGACGATCAATTGTCCAAAGGGCAACAAGACTATCTTCACAGCTATCTTTGGAAAGCTATCGGTTAGTCGAAAGACGCACTGACTTTCGATTGTAAAATGCCATCCACCATCGTAAAGGAACACTGTTCCAATGCCTTTTCCCCAGAATGACTGGAAAAAGAGATAGCAAAAAATCCAGCCTGTGAAAAAAACAAGTTCATTGTTGTTGAGACTAGCAAAGAAAGGCTGTAGGTAGTTCAGCAGAGCTCCTCACATACATCCTTGTACACTCGTGCACCAGGCAGAAATCCGCTACCACTTCGGAGGCGGGTTCCCACCTGGTACTGGGTATCGATCTTGGGTCCCTCAAGGTTCTTAAGGCGAAGAACGGGTGCTGTCCTCCCCTACATCTGGGGCGAATCCACTTCCGTGTCCAGGATAAGGTGGAGGACAAAGCGTAAATATACTCAGTCTCATGACTGATGTAATATTTCCAAAGATAAATCTGCAGCATAGCAAATCGTCTACGGCTCTCCTATGCCGTGGGCATGCAAAACTGCAAACAAACCCACACATAATACTAATACAAGAACCATGGGTATGTGACAAGCGTATCTGTGGCCTCGGTGCTATGTCGTGGGACAAATACTTCATTATGAATAGGGACACGAAAAAAATATCGATACTTATTGGTATCGAGTATATTCGTTATTGATACCGATATTTTATACTTGATACTTTTGTTTCGATATTTGTACTTAACAAGTATCACTGGAGCGGTATCGATTAAAAAAATTACGCGGGACTACGTGAACCACGCCACTCAATTTGCGACGCCACTTCATAAACGACAGGAAAAAAGTGAATTATCATTTAAGTAAATTTGATTTAAAGTTAAAGTAAGTATTAAAGCTATTATTATGTGCACTTTATTGAAATTTGTGTCGTTAGAAGAATGCCGCCAAGCCGAAGCAATGTTTGGGGATATTTTACCAAACTATCCAACGGCGAGGTGAGGTGTAAGACTTGCTTCAAAACTATCAAATCATCAGCAAACACCTCAAACATGCATAAGCATATAAAGAGGCACCCCGATGCGATGTACATATGTATATTGTTGCCTCATGGTACATATGTGCACAAAACAAATTATGTTATGTTTTATATTTTTTTAGTGCAACAGTAACTGGAAAACAACAAACCACTTTTACAAGAGATCTTGATCTGCTGAGTCCATCAAGACATGAAACTGAGCCGCAACCATCAACAAATTTATCAAAAAATCTGCTTTAGAAAAATTTGTAAAAGCTCATACACCACTTGACGCCGAAAATGACATCTATGCGGAAAATATATGTGAGTCACCTAAAAAAAAAGGCAACTGTCCATTACACAATCAATGGAACGCAAATTTTCGTATTCGGATGGCGGAAAAGATCATTCAAAACTCTGCAAGTTTTTGCTTTACTTTATTTGCGCCGACAAAAGACCATTTGATATCGTAAAAGGGCGTGGATTTAACAATTTGATGAAGAAAGCCTGCCCATCATTTAAAATTCCAAGTGTTGATACGCTAAAAGCTCAATTGGATGATTTTTATACTATAATGCATTCTAAAATTCAAAGCACATTTGAAAATGTAGCTCACGTGGCACTAAATGTGATGTTTGGACCGAGATGATGACTGTTACCAGTTATTTAGGAGTTACTGCTCATTTTTTGCGTAATGATAGTCTTATGTCTCGTTGCATAGCCACCGTTGCTCTAGGTGAAAGGCATACTGGTGAATACATAGCTGCAAAATTGAATGAAATTTGTACAAGCATGCACATCAATACAGAAAAAATATCTGCGATAGTCACAGACAACGGCGCGAACATAACAGCAACTACAACAATTTTACTTGGGAAAAACCATCACTTGCCTTGCTTTGCCCATACACTAAATCTCATCGCTGAATCTGCAATGTCAGTTAATGACTTCAATTTATAACTAAGCAAAGTGCGTGACATTGTAAAATACTTCAAGAGCAGTGTAATTGCCAGCGATGCGTTACGAGAAAAGCAAGCTCGATCTCAACCTCTTAAACTGATTTTGGATGTAAAGACACGGTGGAATTCCGTTTATTATATGCTCCAGAGATTTATTGAGCTAACGCCTATGGTATATCAAGTCTTAATGTTGAATGTTAAAGCACCGCCCACACTCTCAGCTTTAGAAATTCAAAATATTAAAACATTGATGAGTATTTTGAAACCACTAGAATATGTTACCAAAGAGCTGTCGGGTGAACTTATACCGATTGTGAATTGCCTGAAGGCGCAGATTAATGATGTATATGTGCCTGTAGGTGAGGACTACGATATGACAGTACTACATGCGGTAAAAAAAGAAATGATTAAACAAATAGAACGCCGATTCGGATGCATTATAGAAAACTACTTAATTTCAATTTCTTGTTTACTGGATCCGAGATTCAAAAGTATCCCTTTTAAAGACAAGTTAGCTTGTGCGAAATCAATTAAGTTACTAAGACAATATATAACATCCAGTTCAAGTGTTCACTCGAATGAAAATGAAAGTGATTCTTCCATAGAATCAGCATACGATTTTTGGAGTCACTATAAGAAGTTGGCGCACACAGAGAAGCTGCATAAAAAATCATGTTCTGCTATGAAGGTTACAAATAATGACGAATTAAGTCGGTACCTTTCTGCCCAGGTTTCGCCGCTCTCTATCGACCCTTTAAAACAATGGGAGGACATGAAAGTGGTATATCCAAAACTATACAACATGGCAAAGAAGTATTTGGGAATTCCTGCGACATCTGTGCCCTCTGAACGTTTGTTCTCTAAAGCTGGGAGTACTATGACAAAAACTCGCAACCGACTTTTACCGAAAAGGCTTGACAAGCTGCTGTTCCTAGGGGATTGTACGGAGGAGGAGTAGGATATTTTAAAATAATGTTAAAAAATAGATTTGGCGAAAATAAATAAATACTCGATACCTTGCAACATCGATACTTAAGTTCCGATATTTTAATGAGTACGATGCTTTTCTTCTGATACTACTCATGAGTACATGATCGATACTTTACATTCGATATCGTGTCCCTAATTATGAAGGGAATGTGAGACCGCGAGCATGTAATATCATGCCGAGGTTGATCGAGCACACGATGCGAAAAGAGCTATGCTCCGGAGATATCGTTGTTGCAAAAATAAAGTACTGGAAGAGTGGGAACAGTGTCGAAGCTATCATAGTTTCGGCCTACCTACCCTACGACACTTTACAGCCACCTCCTTCGAGGGAGCCAAGAGAAGCGGTCAAGTATGCAGAATCCAATAATATGCGGCTAATGGTGGGCTGTGATGCAAATTCACAGAACATTGTATGCGGAAACAGCAAATGCAACCTCAGAGGTCTCAAGTTACTGGATGTTATCATGTCATCCGATTTGGTCATTCAACACACTGGTAACAAACCAATTTTTGTAAACAAAAGGAGACAAGAGGGGATTGATTTAACACTTACCAATAGGTCAGTTGGAAATAAAATCAACCGATGGCGAGTTTTGGAAGAGGACTCTCTTTCTGATCATCGTCTTATCGAATTCCGACTGGGAATTGACACAATATCAGTACCTTCCGGTAGGAATGCTCGAAATGTGGACTGGGACAGGTATGGTGAGCTTGTAACAGAGCGCTTATCAAACCTGAAAAAACTCAAATCAACAGAAATGATGGAAGATGCTACTAAGAAATTAGAAGGTACTTTAATCAATTGCTTTGAGGAACTGTGCCCACTCAGGCAAGGTAGACCCAAACAGAAAAGGACTGGGCTAATCATCGACGGAGAGAATATAAGAAAAAAGTACGGAAACCCAAACTTGAATCCTATAGAAATTTCTGCAGTAACGTCGAAGAAATGAGGGAAAACGGAAACGTTTAATGCTCTACTCGAAACCCATTTTCCGGGTAGTAGAACTCTCTCTGAAGTAGAGAGCGGCATGAACAATAATGGTAGCGATGGTGGAACCTCTAGGTATAGCTGGTATATTGCTAGTCGGGTAGTGACAAAGGAATCGACAAGCTTTTCCTTATCTTCCTTTAAAAACTTTAAGTCCCCTGGACCTGACAGAATATATACAGCAATGCTTAAGAAAGGAGGATACAGGCTGATTGAGGCCTTGCACTTGCCATCCCACTGGCGACGCGTAAGAGTAGTATTTATTCCGAAACCAGGAAAATACGACTATTACCTAGCAAAAAGGTTTAGACCAGCTTGACATCATTCGTGTTGAAAAGTCTAGAACGAGTGGTGGAGAAACATATTTGAGTGGAGAGTATTGCCGAGAAGTCCACTTAGTAGAAATCAACACGCTTACCAGAGTGGAAAGTCATGTGAATGATCCTTACATGATCTTGTTAGCAAGATTGAAGCCGGGTGGGAAGCTAACGAATACACAATGGGCGTGTTAGTGGACATTGCGGGGGCTTTTGATAATGCCACTTTCGGCTCAATATGTTCTTCTGCTGAACGGCATAAAGTTAATCAAATAATTGCTAAATGGATATATTCCATGCTCTTTGAGAGGCCGTTAACCGCTGGTGAGAAGAGGGACGAACTAATCACCGTCAAGGCCAAGCAAGGATGTCCCGAAGGCGGTGTTCTTTCTCCGCTGCTGGGGTGCTTGGTCGTACACTCTCTACTAGAGGAAATGCAGGAACTCGGACGATGTCTGCGCGCTAACATCGGATAAATCCCTAAGAATGCTTTGCACGAAAGTGGAATCTGGAATGCATTCAGGGAGGTTTGACGGATACTTTCTTTACCGATCGGTCCAAGAATGAAATAGGGTCTAAAGCCGGATGGTACTTAAACGATAGTAATAAGTATCAGTATGCTATGGGGGAAATGGCAACTGTTTTCCAAACAGAAGTTTTTGCCATGCTGAAAGTAGCCGAATGGATAATCGAGAGGAGATGAAGCAGGAAACATATTGGAGTTTTCAGTGACAATCAGGCTGCCCTGAAGGCCTTGGAGAACGCGAAGCAAACCTCAAAGATTGTTCAAGAATCTAAGAAGAAGCTTAATTATTTCGCAAGACAAAACAGACTTGTACTTATATGGGTTCCAGGACAATCCGGTGTTCAAGGAAACGAAACTGCCGATGAATTGGCCAACCGTGGATTAGCTGTTCCCCCATGAAGGCCAGGTCAATAATTGGATTATGTATGCAATTTACATAAAGAGCCGTGGTCCGCTCTAGAACGCTGCAAAATTGCAAAGGGTTTTGTGACAAGTCCGAAAACAAAGTTTCTACTAAAAGTTGGAAGAAAAAACGTTCGGTCGATGGTCGGTATTATTACATAACACAACCCGTGGGTCAGCAAATGACCACCATTCGAATTAGTAAAGACCCAATATGCTTGTCTTGCTTGGACGAGGCGGATAGGACTGAGGATTTTCTCTGTGAGTGTTCTGTCTTTGCTAGAGCAAGGCTACGAGTTTTGGGTTCCGATGTCGTGAAAATAGTAATATACGTGCCTAAAACTGGAGGATATTTACAGATTTACCAAATAATCTGGAAAATTCTTACAGGACTTTGTCCTGTCTCTATTCTTTCCTATCTCTTTCTTTGGCTATCAACACTCTTTCCAGAGCTCTAAATACAATGGGCTTTTTAGACTGAGTGTGTTAGGAGCCACCAAATCTCTCTCGTTGTACTCAGAGAACTAAAGCGTTGGCATAAAAAAATGTACTACTTGGTAAAGTCTTTTTCACAAAATCGTAAGTTCATCGTTAGAGTCAATAACCATATGTCAAGTATTCACAATCTCAATAATGAAATACCACAAGAAATCTCCACTTACGGTTACCCTGTTCACATTGGCTTTCATCGAACTAAGCTCTGTAACCAAAGACTTGAGGCATATTGCACAAAATTTCATAGATATCCTTAAGAGCGCAAACAATTGGAGGCAAGCCTCAGGTGTTAACATTGCTCTTAAAAAGTGCTGTTCATTTCATAGCTGTTGCTTTACCCCACTTTCCGTACATAATATACAAATCCCACACTCAGACAACTTCAAGATTTTGGCTTAATATTTAATAAGAGACTTAGCTTTAAGCAACATTGTCAGTATATAAGAGCTAGTATATTATCTAGGCTAAATATATTATAATTAAATTTCTTTCACCTAACATTGTTTTGTTCACACCAATACTCTTATAAACATAACTAAAGCACTAATACTTTCATAATAACCTCGTGTGGAGTTGCCTGATCTCCCATCGGGCGCGTCCCAGGTGGTGGATAGGGAAGCCTTGGCATCACACGAGTGGCCTCCCTGATGGGGTGGGTTCAACACTCGTGGGGGATCATGGTCCCATGGGGACCACTCGCTTCGCAGTCTACAGCGAGGAGAGTGTATCCTTCAGGAAGGCCATCTGCTGGATTCCGGATCCAGACCTGTCTATAGCGGATGTCCTATCCTGTCTACGTGCTAAGAATCCGAGCATCAACACGTGAGGTTCTGTGAGCGGCGCAATCTGGGCCTCATCTTATGTTCCGATGCTAATGCTCAGCATACAATCTGGGTCAGCAGCAAGTGCAATTTACGGGGCTCTCGACTATTCGAATTTATCGAATCCTCCTTCTTCTTCTTCTTAATTGGCGCGATAACCGCTTACGCGATTTTGGCCGAGCTTAACAAAGCGCGCCAGTCGTTTCTTTCTCGTGCTAACCGGCGCCAATTGGACACACCAAGTGAAGCCAAGTCCTTCTCCACCTGATCTTTCCAACGCAGAGGAGGCCTTCCTCTTCCTCTGCTACCACCAGCTGGTACAAGACATACATAACAAGGGCTCACAGCCAACGTTTGTAACAGCAAGAAGGCAGGAGGTGATCTAACCCTATCAAACTCAAAACTTGAGTGGTCAATCAAGAACTGGAGAGTCCTTGCCGAAGATTCGTGCTCGGACCACAGATACATTGAGTTTCAGTGTGGCGAGGAGGCACCAAATATTTAGGCGTGAGTCGAGAAAACTTCTAAACCGGGCCCTCAAGACTAACCTTGCAGAGGACTGGGAGCGATACCGTGATGTTCAGAAGAACTACAAGAGGCTTATTCGGGAATCGAAAAAAGCCTCATATAGGGAATTCTGCAGCGGTATTGAATCTCTGAGTGACACGGCGAAATTGGTTAGGATCCTGAAAAGGGACCCAACGGCATAGCTGGGGTCACTTAGGAAATCTGATGGCTCCTTCACGGAGCGGCAAAGAGAGGCACTCAGCTTGCTGATGGAATCTCACTTTCATGGTAATCAGAGAAGCGTCAGGCGGCAACAGCCCTTATTGATAGAGGCAGTTGTCAGAGCTGTTACACCTTCTCGGCATGACTGGTTCGTTGCCAGATCTGTGGTGAATGAGGCCGCCATTCGATTTGCCATCAAATCTTTTGGCGGCTACAAGTCGCCCGGACCAGATGGGATATATCCTGCCATGCTGAAGGAAGGTGCAGAGTCCGTGACAGCAGCCCTGAAGAAAATCTTCTCGGCATGCCTGGCACTGGCTTACTTACCATGCTCTTGGAGGATGGTGAGTGTCGCTTTCATCCCAAAGGTTGGAAAAGACGACTACACCAGCCCCAAAAGCTTTAGACCCATCAGCATGACCTCTTTCATGCTTAAAAGTCTCGAACGACTGGTGGAATTGCGCATACGTCAGAAGTCGCTGAAGGCTCACCCTCTGTCTCTATTTCAGCATGCCTATCAGAGTGGAAAATCCTGCGAGTCGGCACTGCGAAACCTTGTTGCTAGAGTAGAGCTGGCCATCGACAGGAGGGACTACGCTATGGGTATCTTTTTAGACATAGGGGGCGTTTGATAATGCCACTTTTGACAGTATGTGTAACTCTGCTAGTAGGCACGGCGTAGACCGGTTGCTAGTAAATTGGATTCGTTCGATGCTGGCCCAAAGAATCGTTTCGGTGCGAGCAGAGGAAGATCTGCTGGTGTCATCTGGGGTTAACAGAGGCTGTCCCCTAGGCGGTGTGCTGTCTCCATTACTCTGGTGCATGGTAATCGATCCACTACTCACCACCTTAAACGAGTCGGGAGTCTACGCACAAGCATATGCGGACGATGTTGCTTGTTTGGTTACAGGCTCTTCGCTTATGAACATCTGCAGGAAAGTGCAGAAAACTCTGGATCGGATTGACACATAGTGCTGTGCGAACAAACTGTCGGCAAATCCCGCCAATACTGGTATTGTCCTCTTTACCAGAAGGAGGAAGCTTGATGGACTCGTTCTGCCAAAGCTAAAAGGAGTCACAATCCACCTATCCAAGGAAATTAAATATCTTGGAGTAATCCTCGATAGTAAGATAATGCCACTTTTGATAGTATGTGTAACTCTGCTAGTAGGCACGGCGTAGACCGGGTGCTAGTAATCCTCGATAGTAAGCTCCTATGGAAATCACACGTTGAGACAAAGGCATCCAAAGCACTGACAGTTTTCTGGTAGTGCAAAGGTGTCTTTGGGAAAACGTGGGGTCTCTCTCCTAGCAAGGTCCTATGGATCTACACGGCTATGATAAGACCCATTATCACCTATGCATCAGTGGTCTGGATGAGTAGACTCTCTGTAGTGGGAGTCAGGAGGACCTTATCGAGACTACAACGCACTGTGGCCATCTGTTATACCGGAGCTTTTCCGACTACCTCAGGCCCGGCTCTAGATGCTCTGATTGGTTTACCACCACTTGATGCTTTCATCCGAGGAGAGACCTTGAAGGCCATCTGCAGACTGAAACACAGTGGGAACTGGTACGGCCCTTGTCCGGCGTTGGAACACAGAGAAGGCATGGACATCGATCCAACGATTCTCTCCATGCCCCTTGTCCGGCCAATTTGTCCGGCAAACACTGATTTCGCAATTTTACGGATGGCTCCAGGACCGAGCGTGGCTCCGGCTCTGGGGTCTACGTGGAATCCAGCGGGACAAAACTGCACTTTGCTCTTGGAATGCATGCATCTGTGTTTCAAGCGGAGGTGTATGCAGTTCAAGAAGTGATGAACTTTGTTGTCGAAAAACGATGGAGAGGCAGATCTATGTGTATCTGCAGCGACAGCCAAGCTGCGCTTATGGCCTTAGACAGCCCTTCAACCACATCAGGGGTAGTGAAGTCCTGGAAATCCAGGCTGAACTGTGTCGGTAGACATAATAGCCTGATGCTAACATGGGTCCCGGGATACGTGGGTATCGCGGGTAATGAGACCTCTGACTCCTTAGCTAAGATGGGCTCTGAGGCCAACTTCTTTGGCCCAGAGCCCGCTTTGCCACTCCCCTCTGCGGCCATCACGGCCACGGTTAGCAAATGGGTAACTACCACCCACAAGCGAGCCTGACAGGCTGAGAGAGGCTGCAGATGGACTAAACTGATGTTACCTGTCATGTCCGATCGACTGTCGCAAACTCTTCTGTCATTAAGCAGAGGGGAGTACAGACGGCTGGTTGGACTGATGACTGGCCACTTTCTGTGGGCAAAGCACATGGAAAGGTTGGGCATCTCAGACAGTGTACTCTGCCCAGCTTGTAAAGAGGAGGATACGACGGCGGACCACTTCCTGTGTGTCTGCCCCGCCTTCGCTCGAATCAGGTTGGAGGTCTTTGGCACTGATGTGTTAAGAAGCGACCATCTTGGCTCCTTGGCACCACAAGATCTATTCAGATTTCTTCGGAGATCGGGTAGATTGAAAGAAAATTAAAAGGGATTCGAAGTGTAGTACAATGGACTTAATTAATGTCTGAGTGCTGCACTTGCTAGTTGTCCCGACAAAAAACAAAAAAAAATACTTTTAAAAACCGATTACGGTCATTCAATTTCCGACAATTATGCCAAATCACATATCAGACTTTTACATGTATCATACCATACCACGTTGCCTCAAGAAGGGGTATACGTGGCGAAGCCGATATTTCGTATAGGGCTGAGTACAGTTCAATGATGTTAATACCTAAACTGCTCCATTGCCGGAATCAGCTGTTATTTAAGGAAATTTGTATAATATCGACGCAAACACTAATAAAAAAGTTGTCCCAAATATTTAGGGAAGCCTTACAGTCATACAACGATGCCTGGACATGCAGACATTAGAAGAAATGAGATTGCGGATAAAAGAGCCAAAGAAGCTGGCACGGAGTCTCTTCTATTCGATTACCTCACAAATGCATGTATTCGCAAACTCTGCAAAAAACAGCAACACGAAAGATGGCATACAGAATGGAGTAAATACCGGCGTTCCTTAAAACCTGCAACTCCGATGGTACACGATCGACCTTTCCTGCGATCCTTTCCCTTTCTCTTTCAAAAATATGACAACTTTCTAGTTAACGGTCGCACTGCACCACCATGCTTCTCTTTCGGCGACTTCAACCTCACAGTATCTCACCTGCTCGATGACTGCCCAGCGCATTAATACATCAGAACCGCTATATTTGCTAACTCTAAACCTTCTGATCATCTTGAATGTATTAATGCGACCAACGTTAATATTCTATCACACTTTGTATCTCTATGTAAAATATGCATATAATCAAATATTCTTACATCAGTTATAAATACACACATTAACACATCTTTCTGTACTAAGTATTATTACTTATACCTATATCCAACGGCCCTGGCAACCAGTGCTTTAGATGTAAGTGTAGCAATTATTTATAATTGTTTCTCTTTATAAAAAACAAATGTCTTAAACATTTATTTTTGCCTATTTTTAAGTTTTAGGTGGATTTTATATGCCCATATTTTTAAGTTTAAAGTGCATGAAAGTCCCTAACTAAAGGATTTCCCCATAAAAGGTGTTATTTGAATATCTCGCTATTTCGGTGAATGTGACTTTTGAAGCTGTCATTTTTTGATATTTGAGAAGTAGAAACTATGCCATTAATAAAAATGGAATGATACACGCTTAAACAACGCACTCAAATTATTAAAATTCACTATAAAAATGGTGAAAATTTGGCAGAGACGGTTCTTAAAACTCGATCATTTTTGGGTCATTGTAAAGCACCTTGTCGGACCGCAATATAGAAATTAATGAAAAAATTCGAGCTTTTGGGACAAGTTAGTGATGTGAAGAATAAAACCCGTGCACGTAGTTCAAGAACAGCCGAAAATATTGTTGTTGTAGCCGAAACTGTTGAAGGAAACCCAGGTTTGTGGTCGTTCTTTGGAATTAGGCATTCCCCAAACGTCATTACACCGTATTTTGCATAAAGATTTGGGTCTTAAGGCTTCTAAAGTCCAGTTAACACAAGAACTCAAGCCGGCCGATCATCAACAACGTCGTGTCTTTGCTGATTGGGTCAATGAAATGCATGAAAATGATCCGGAATCCCATCGACAAATCATCTTCAGTGATAAGGCCCATTTCCACCTCGGTGGCTTCGTCAACAAGCAAAATTGTCGGATCTGAGGCACGGAAAATCCAAGACTGTTTAGTGCGGTTTATGGTCCGGCGGAGTCATTGGACCTTACTTTTTCGAAAAGCTGGATCAACAGTTACGATGAATGGATTGCGCTATCGAGAGGTGATTAACGATTTCTTATGACCGGAATCGGATGGTATTGATCTGGACAACGTTTATTTTCAACAAGACACACAAGCAACGAAACCATTGATCTTTTACGGGAATAACACCTCTTATTGGAAAACCCTGTATAAGTAAGCAGCGTGGGCTTCCAATTATTTATTTGGAAACGCAAATTTTAGTTTGGGGAATAAATCTATTATTTTCTAGGTCGCTGTAGTGATCGATATCTCGTAAAATATCGTAAAATAAAATATGTTCCATTCAGTTGTAACTTAAAGGGTGTTGACAATGGAAGTCAACAATGGAAAAATTCGGTACATTTTACAGTTTTTCTTTGATAAACGCGAAAATACCAGCCGCTGTTTATGGTGCTGATACTGTAACAGCTAATTACGTACAATTTTGGCTTCGTCGATTTCGATCAGGCATTTTTGATGTTAAAGAAAATGTCGAAAATGTCGATAAAATAAGAGAATTAATCGAAATTGACCAGCATGTTAGTAGCCCTAGCCTCGCTCGGAAGCTAAAGATCAATCATAAAACAGTTTTAAATCATTTGCGCAAAAATAGTGTGTTTCCATTTCCCCAAACTAATATTTGTGCTAGGAGAATGAAATAATAAGCACCTAGTACAAAAGGCAATATTAACAACATTACTTCGTTTACCATCTTATTTAGTCGGTATCGGATATAATTGTTAGTAAAGCAGACTATATTTTTAGGTACAGTCTGATTGATGATTAATTACTTTCAGGTTCTCCATAGGTTCAATACCAATCGGCTAAATGCTAAATAGGGTCAGCATAGAATTTACTTACCCGCAGTGCTTCATGTTTAGAGGCTTGTCAAGACGGCATGCAATCTTAATTCGTAAATCTTGATCTGGCAGATTTTTAGGCACAACCATTCGATGCCATTCAGGAGACTAAAAAATGTTGTACAGATAAAGCATTTTTTAGAAAATCTTATTACTTCACTCAATATATATATATACTTCATACTTTCGATGAAAGAGGGGTTGGTTTTATTGTGACCTTGCCCAGTTCCTTATCTTCAAACGCTAACATTCCAGGGTTTTCTGTATATAACTTTATTTTGACTACGGGTAGAGGATGCGTCGTTGTAAAATCTCCTTGCGTGTCCCACCTGAGTATTACAAATATCAAATGCATTATAAAATGTTGAGAAATGTAATTAAAATTTAAAACACAATATGTATGTAAAATATTTCTATAATCTACGCTAACCAAAAGTAATCGGCAAGAAAATTGATAGGGGGACCCATTAAAATCCCTTGTTTAACAAAAAAATACATGTCAGAGACTCAAAATAAGTTACAAAATATTAATCAACATTTAATTACTATTATCTAACTTCTACTTTTTCAGAATTAATAATAATTCTTTATTGATTTTTTTCCAGATATGCTTAATTAAGATAAGGGGTTTTCACGCCGAATTCATTAAACCCATATTCGTTCTTCTTTATCGTTAAAATAAATATTATTCTTGAAAATTTGATATTTTTTACGGATGATTAGGGTTTTATTGAAAAGAAAAAATTTAGGTCACACGCCACGAAAATGAAGAAATCTAAAATCTGGGAAAATTTAGATACCAATGTAGTTGAGTGATCGAAGGTGACTACTTGAGTAAAATAACTGGTGATTTTTTAGCTATTATCTTTTTAAACAGTTGGTTTAAACAGCTGACGCACGTTTCGTGTTTGTTTCACTGTCAAACATCATTAGTTTGGTCTATAATTTAACCATGAATCGTCTTACAAACGAACAACGCTTGCAAATCATTGAATTTTATTATAAAAATGCATGTTCTGTTAAGAAAGTTTATCGCGCACTTCTTCCATTTTATGGTCAGTTTAATCGACACACTGAAGCGGCTATTCGAACTATTGTGACTAAATTTAGAACCAAATTTACATTATTGGACATCAAACCACCAACACGCTTACGTAGAGTGTGAACTGAAGAAAATATCGCGGCTGTACGAGTATCGGCCAGTGTTAATGATGACCATCAATTATCGATTCGTCGCCGTTCGCAGCAATTGGGCTCTGTTACTCAACAACGTGGAAAATTTTGCGAAAGGACTTAAATGCATTTGCATGAAATAATCTTCAAATATTAAATTATATGGACTGTACTATCGATTTACAAAAAAATTTCATGGCATTTTTCTGAAATTTACGTGTGTTTTTTTGAAAACCTTTCCTATAGCTCTGAAAAAATCACCCTTTATAATATTCAGTTTACATATTTTTCCATCTTCCTTAGACGTTTTGAGCAGAAAACATGAATGTATAGCGGAGTCTCAATGACGGGAACGTATGGAATTTTGAGGGGTTCTCGTTTTGCGTGCGTGATTCCCCACAGACATCAGAGAACGTTAAATATAGAGAATTCTCACGAGCTACGAATAGTGTGAATTGTCAAAAATGAAGTCTAACCGCCGCCGAGTTGTGGTGAAACTTTTAACAGAGATGTTTTACAGCGATTTCTCCTTTAGCATATTGGCCCTGCACAGTTTTTGCCTTCTGTAGGAAATCAAATTGACGAATAGCCGACGGCATTTTGCAAAGTATTTTCTTGTGCATTTTTATGTGCGTTTTAGTAAATTTAAAACTAAAGAAATTTGATGAAAATTTTTACTAACATTTTGAGTCGAAATTAATTCATAGCATACAAGTGTTTTGGTATATCGACATACATATGTATTTACATTTGAATATGCATTTATTTGTTCCTTTGGCAAACCAAATCTTTTTCAATTTACATTTTATTACAGGGAATAATAATATATGTACATACATTTGTATGTATGCATTTTCTAGATAGTATAAAACTTTAAAATAAATAAAGGAAAGCTTCAAACAAACGTATTTGCATATATGGGACAACTAAGTTCAATTGCATCTTTATTAAATATAGTGTTGCACGCATATGTGTGCACTGAAGCAACATGACCACCTCACGAGCATCGCCTTATATTTCATGTAAATAACCTAATGATCAAATTCCTGCCTCACAAATGTAAAACAAATTTCTTTTGAATATTCATGTACATATTTGTATGTGCGTATGTACACTTGGCTGTGGGAGCTGACGAACCATACGCTCATCAAAACAAATATTCTGAAAAGAAAGTGGAACTGGATCGGCCATACGCTCAGAAAACCCGCACAAGATATCACGAGGCAAGCCATTGAATGGAACCCACAGGGATCACGCAGAAGGGGACGCCCAGCGCATACTTGGAGAAGACAGCTAGAGAAGGAGATAACATTAAGTAAAATGAACTGGAATGAAATTAAAAGAATGTCATTGGACAGGGACAGATTTAAGAGTTTTGTTGTAGCCCTATGCTTCACTATGGAGTAAAAGGAATAAATATATGTACACTTGGTGCCCATATCCCTTCAAACAAATCAAAAAATTCTGTATACAAAACGCTTCATTACCAGGCACACAGGAAGATGGCATATGCAAATATAAATATGTGAATTGAATTCAAGCAAAACAATGCTTATTAATATACACATATGCATGTGCATACAACCGCACACACAGGGCACTCACCCAATTACTCAAAATGCGTACATATGTCGTTCAAAGCTAAAATTCTATGCCTAGCGACTACAAGAACAAAATGCAGTCATAGACACAGCCGTAGCGGCCATCATTCTTGTTGCCATAGCGCTGAATAGTCGCGACGGCGCCGAACAGTTTCAACTATTGTACTGTACAACAAAAACTCATCATCGAAAAATTCATTGATAAATTCGAGCTCATATTTCTACGAGCAAGTACTTTCATTCATAAAACGAGCCGCCCATATGTCAATTTTCTCGACAATTCGAAAATAGTCAATATTGGAATATTTCGCGTAGAATTATTTGCCAATATTTGGTAAATCTTGTATTTTTGTCAAGTCGAGTGCCCGCGGCTTCGTACATATGTATGCATCAATATATGTATGTAAATATGTGTATATGTACAATGCTGTGCCTATGAATGTGCGCCTTTGAATGCGCGCTGGATTTCTTGAGAAGTTTTATCGTTTTATTTTAAGCTGTGGCTGGTGAGCATACATACACACAGCATATATGTACATATGAGCAAATGTATATAAATTCACAAATTTACATTTGCATATGCCATCTTCCTGTGTGCCTGGAAATGAAGCGTTTTCTATAGAGGATTTTGATTCAGTGAAGGGAATTCAACAAAGTTTTACAGACAGCAGACAGACAGACATAACATATTTATATAATTTTGGATGATTTGGAAAAATTCTAATATATAGGCAGAGAATGTTAATGCAATGAGAAGGAGCAAATGTTAAAAGAGCTTTTTTCGAGTTCTAATTTGTAGATTCATAATAAGGTCATTTCAAATTCGACTTTCCTCACGAGTGGCGAATTGCAGATATTTACCACGCGAGTGACGCGAGTGGAGGGTTTCTATATTTACTTACCACGCTAGGACAGCAATTCAGATTTTTTCTGCGTTTACCAAACTACTGAGGAAGTAAATAAGATTTTTCGGCACACTACTAAGAAAATCGAAGCGAATAAATTTGCGATTAAGAAGGCCGCGCGGTAGTTAATTTGTGGTGCAGAAGCTAAAGTCGGCGGAATTATTCGTTTTGTTTTTTGGCACGTATATAATTCAGGTTCAAGTCCTGAAGTCATATTTTTTTTCTTGCACATTTTTTTTTACAATTCAAACCAGGAATGTTTGGTAAAATTTTTGAGTTTATTTTAATTAAAATTTCTTTAAAATACTGTTTTTTTTTGTATTTCATAAATGGAAATTTCTTTTCGGTATAAAATAGTTCATACTGCATATGATCTGATTTTTATTTAAATCAATCAAAACAGAAAGTATGTACATATGTTAATCTCTTTCATCAAATCCAAATTATATTGATTAGAAAATATCATTCTAATATCCGTCCAGAAAGCCAAACTCGCATACACAGATACATATGCATACCCAGCAAGAAGAGTCCCGGTCACGTGACCGGTCACATTACCGGGACGCGTGGTCTGAAAATGGTAACTAGCCCCGCCCCTTTGCAATCACTTTGTTAAAAGCGTTGGGAAAATCGTGCCAAAAATTTTGTGTACGTGTGATTTTTTATCCCTTTCATACATATGGATTCGTTTGCCAGTGCCAGTTTCATATAAACGTAGCGACGAACAAAATAACTTTTAGGCCAGCGCCGGCAGCACAGCGCGATAGCCTAGCGGCTAGCAATGTGGGCTTCCGATCCGAAATCCTTGGTTCGAATCACAAAAAAATTTTTTTTTTTTTATACATTTATTTCATTTTGTTTTATGATATGTTTATGAGAAGATTTTTTTCATGGTAGAAATACACTCGGTGTTTTGCCATTGCCTGCTGATTGGCGACCGCTATTAAAAAATGTTTTTATTAATTTTGCTTTCACCGAGATTCGAACTGACGTTCTCTGTGTGAATTCTGAATAGTAGTCACGCACCAACCCATTCGGCTACGGCGCTTGTTTACTTTAATTGATGCAAAAATGAGTAAAAGTATTTGAATGAACTTTGCTTACTGCTTACACATTTGCCAAAGGTTGACAATTTGATTCTCGGCCTACTTTGATATCAAAAAGAGAGAAAAGATATCTTTTTGACTTATTGCTTTGACAGCCACTTATCGTTTTCTTTTGTTCTATTTCTATTGATGCAAAAATGAGAAAAAATATATGAATAAAGTTTGCTTACTGCTTACACATTTGCCAAAGGGGACGATTTCCAAAGAAATACGAGTGCATATGTGTTTGTAACATATAAAAAAGTGTAATTGTGTTAGAGCTTCGGTCACGCAGGTTTTGCTGGGTATAATTACGCATACAAACTTTCAACTAACGCAGAATATGTGCATATAAAAGTGCGAATCGAATAAATGAGTGATTTAGAAAAGTTCATTAATAATTATAGTTTAGCGCAATCGTGAAAGACGTGTCGCATATGCAGTACATCGTCCCATATTTGACTCAGGTTCAAGTCCTGTACACAGTTTTTTGTTCGATATTTTTATTTCATTTTTTATATTTGGTTTAATTAGAATTGATTTAAAATAGTGTATTCAGGTTTTTCTAATACCTGTTATTTAGAAATTTATTTTCTATATAACATTATTCATACTTCATTTGAATTAATTTATATGTAAAACAGCCATAAAGGCAATCATATGAATATGCATTCCTATATTTAATCTCTTCAGTCAAATCTGAATATACACATATTAATGGGAAAATGTTCTAATATCCATGGATGCATCCAGAAAGCCAAACGCGCATACACGCATATGTATACAAATATATACAAACCTTCAACGAACGCAAAATGTATGCATATAAAAAACAACAACTGCGACCGTCTTCTTGTCCGTCAGAGAAAAGATGGGATATGTATACCCTATGAGCAAAAAGAACTGGGAAGGTGATGTTGACTGTTTCCTTCGATTGCCAAGGCATAGTCCACCAAGAGTACTTTCCATCGGGCCAGACAGTCAATAGAGAATATTATTTATCCGTTTTGAAACCTTAGAGAGATGCTGTGTGTTGCGAACCGCCGGAAATGTGAGCAAACAATTCTCAGATTTTGCATGATGATAACGCGCCATCGCACTGATCAAAGAGAATACAAATCGGCCTGTCGGGGGTGTTTGGAGGACTGGGTTAAACGTTGGCACATGTGTGTTGCTTCAGACGGGTCAAATTTTGAAGGAGATAATATAAATTTGCCTTAAATTTAACTCTGTTTTGTTTAATTTAAACATTCCCGGTACTTTCTGATCATAAGGTACATATATGCGGCTTTGCGGACAGCAATGTGTGATTCGCTGGAAGTCGCATTAACTCGCGACTGTCGCACAGTTAGAAGACATATTACATATTTACATACATATAAGGGTGCATACATACATACGGAGCCGCGGCCACTCGACATGACAAAAATTCAAGATTTATCAAATATTGGCAAATAATTCCACGCGAAATATTCCAATATTGACTATTTTCGAATGGTCGCGAAAATTGGCATATGGGCGGCTCGTTTTATGAATGAAATTGAAATATGAGCTCGAACTTATGAATGAACTTTTTTAGTTTTTGTTTTAAATTGTTCAGCGCCCTCGCTGATAGAATCATGGCCGCTGCGACTGCGTCTACGAATGTATTTTGTTTTTGTAGTCGCTAGGCTTAGATTTTAGCTTCGGGCGACATGCGCATGTGAGGTATGTATGTGTTTTTGTTGTGTTCTAGAACATTTTAGAATATGTGGTGGCAAAGCGGCCATCGCGTTGCGCTTGCTGTTGCTTTTGCGTCTATCAAACTATTGTGTTTTTGTAAGTACAATATTAGGAATATCGACTGGTGAAAGACAAAAGTACACGGAAGCAAGAAGGGAGCGCTGTGCTCGCGCATATATGCATGCTTGAATGTATGAACGTACATGGATGTAGTAACATATGAATAGAATTATTTTGTAGGAAGTTTAGAAGGCAAGTAGGTATATATGTATGTATGTATATATGCTAGGACATAAAGTCGGTATATATGCATACATAGAGCAGAATTGTTTTTGCACTTGTTAGAAAGAAACTCGTTCGCTAGTGCGTATGTGTATTTGATTTCTTGTAAGAATGTGATGTGCTGTGACATGTGTACATACATAAGTCAAGGTTATTTGGGCATACTTGCATATGTGATATGATGTTCTTGCGCTTTTGCATTATTGTTTTTCATATACAAATGTACATACATACATATGTATGTAAATGCTGTCGAATACATAAACTATAAATTGACATACAATAAAAAATAAGTGTTGATTTATCTTAAACCGTTCTTTTTTTCTGAATGCAAATACATACCTCCTATTGACATGTACATACATACATATCATGTACTTATGTATATTATCATATACACCTAATTCTCTTTTTACACGAATTTTTTTTACACGAATTTGATTTAACACGAGTTAAAAAGAGAAAGAAATTTTTTTTTTACACGAATTGTTTTGTTTTAACACGATTTTCAATATTTTATGAATTTTTCTTGAATCTCATAGAGCAAATCGGATTCATTGTTTGGGATTTTTGTTTTAGCATATCGGTTTAGGTTATTTGTTTAGGATCTTAGAATATCAGCATGTAGTCGCATCTATACAGGATGAGCGGCTTTGGGCTGTTATCGTGTACAGCTGTTGCTATAAAAATATGTGTATATGAGTGGGATTCCCCGAATTATGCATAGAGTAAAGACGTAATGTACTTTTTACGCAATTTAGTTTGGTTTTGAGAGTTGAAAAGAAAAGACGCTTAGTTGTTGTGAGTATTTAAAACATTATAAGTAAAATAAAGTTAGTGCTCGTATAGATTTATTAACTCAATAACAGGTAAGCTTTAAATAATTTTCAAATCTTTGCATTATTAATATGAAAAATATTTTGGTAGCCTTAACACAATGTCACATAATTCACCTGTAATAAAATCCAAGAGGAAGGCGATCAGTTTAGATACTAAAATTAAAATTTTAGATCAACTTACAACAGGACAAGGAGCAACGGCTGTAGGAAAGCATTTTGGTATTCATGAAGCTACCATAAGAACGATCAAGAAAAATGAAACTGCGATTAGAAAATCGGTATGTTCTGGAATGAAAATAAGTGCTAAATCATCGTCATACATAAGAGATGTTGTCAAAGAGAAGATGGAAAAAGCTTTGGTAATGTGGATTAAAGATAAATCACAAAAAAGAATGCCCGTAGATGGAATTGCTATCAAGCAAACTGCATTAAGAATTTATAAACGTATTAAAGAAGTTGAGCCAGGCACTTCATCTCAGTCAAAACAACCCGAATTTTCTGCAAGTACAGGTTGGATGACAGGTTTTCTTAAACGACATGCTCTCCATAATGTAAAAATTAAGGGAGAAACTGCGTCTGCAGATGAATTGGCTGCCAAAAAATTTCCTGAAAAACTTAGAAAAATTATTGAAGATCGAGAATACACCCCAGATCAAGTTTGGAATGTAGATGAAAGTGGCCTCTTTTGGGAAAAAATGCCGAGCAGAACTTATGTTGCAAAATCGCAGAAAACTGCCGGTGGCTTAAAAGTAGCAAAGGACCGTGTAACATTGTTGTTTTGTTCCAATGCTTCAGGAGAACGTATGTTAAAACCACTGCTAGTAAATAGTGCTTTAAGACCACGCTCGATGAAAAGTGTAGATTTCAATAAACTGCCAATTCACTGGACAGCAAACAAAAAGGCATGGATGACCAGTGCAATCTTTACAGAATGGTTCCAGAAATACTTCATTTCAGAAGTTAGACGCTACATGAATGCAAAATGTCTAGAATTTAAAGTTCTTTTAATTCTAGACAATGCACCTTGCCATCCGCTCTTGGAGCACCCAAATGTGCAATTTTGTTATCTTCCGCCTAACACTACATCCTTAATACAACCGCTAGACTAAGGGATCATTGCTACTTTTAAAAAGTACTACATAAAACGTTCATTCCAATACGTGGTAGACAAACTAGACCATAATGAGGATTTAACAGTCATTGATATGTGGAAAAAATTTTCTATTATGGACTGCATTAATCAAGTTGGGTTAGCGTTAGCTGACTTAAAGCCATCAACCTTGAACTCATGTTGGAAAAATATTTGGCCAGAATGTGTCAAAAGCAAAGATCCTGATCCTGTCATCCATAATATCGCTGTTTTTACTGACATCACAACGCTGGCACATACAATTGGTGGAGATGGATTCGATGATCTATCATTTGCCGATATAGAGGAATTATTAGCTGATAAAAGCTTGAGCGAAAATGAAATTATAGACCTCACCCTTGAGACTCATCAAGACAGAGAACATAGCGATAATGACGAAGAAGATCCTCCCATTTTAAATGCAACTCTAATTAAAGAAGGTCTTGATCTTGCCAGAAAATTAGGTAATCATTTTCAACAACATGATCCTGATGAGGAACGAGCTGCAAAATTTCAACGTGAACTGAAATCATTAATGGCATCTTACAGGGAACTTTATAAAGGTTTATCACGAAATCAAACACAATCTTTAATGACTGATTTCCTTCTAAAAACTACTGAATTATCAACACAGGAGCCTAGAGATGATAATCCAGAAACAATTTCACAAGATGATGAACAAAATAATTCTAGTGATGGCAGTGATATTCTAGTCTTACGCAAACGTATGCGTTTATTGTCAGAAAGTGACAATGCATAAAAGTTTTTTATGTTTATATTATTTTTACTTGTTTTATATTAATGAATTTCAGATATTATTTTCTTTTTTCCAAAGTATAATTTATTTCTTATAATATATTTAAAGAATTAAAATGTGTAAACACGAAATAAATTCTTTAGTGAACTCTAAAAAGAATTTTTTAGTATTGTTTTCACCTAATTCTCTTTTTACACGAATTTTTTTTTACACGAATTTTTTGGGAACGTATCTATCGTGTAAAAAGAGAATTAGGTGTACCATCATTTATTTACATATGTGTGTAATGAAAAGCTTCATGAATTACTTTCAGAACTAAATTTATTCGCGTCGCGCGCATGCACAAAACCTTTTGTTCACAGGCGCAGAAATAAACGCTCTGCGTATTTATCCTCCCCACGTGACTCGCCATCAATTCTCGGCACAAATTTTTTGTTTCGTTTTTAAATTTTTTTTTTTTAATGTAATCGTAAAAAAATTTGTAATAAATTTTATGTATCCGCGTATCATTTCAAAAGTAACAAAATGGTCAAAAAATAAGCATTCGAAGAAATAAACGCACCGCCTATTTCTCCTCGCCACATGTTAGACTCGAGTTCAATTCCCGGCGCAAACTTTTTTTTATAAATTTTTTTTTAAATCGTTTTTTTTTTTTTAATGTAATTGAAAAAAAAATTAAGTAATAAATTTTAAGTGTTCGCTTATTATTTCAAAAATACGAAAATAGTACAAATTTAATTGGTTTAATGTCGAGGTGAGAAATGTGTTGTGTGTTGAGGTGAAAGATATGTGGTGTTTCTAATTTTTGTGTGGGCAAAAGTCAGTGAGGTGTCTATAAACTCGGTGTGCTAAATGACCTTATTAAAAAATGTGTGAAAAATGTGGCTGTGGTGTACCACGCGCGCAAACCGAGTACCCCTCGAAATTCCATACGTTCCTGTCATTGAGACTTCTCTATACATTAACGTTCTCTGCAGACATATTCATTGAACATATTCAGAGAACGTTAATGTATAGAGAAGTCTGAATACAAATCCTCTATAGAAAACGCTTCATTACCAGGCGCACAGGAAGATGGCATATGCAAATGTAAATTTGTGAATTTATATACATTTGCGCATTTGTATATGCTGTGTGTATGTATGCTCACCAGCCACAGCTCAAAATAACACGGTAAAACTTCTGAAGAAATCCAGCGCGCATTCAAAGGCGCAGCGCACATTCATAGGCACAGCATTGTATGTACAGTAACCTTGACATGTTTACAGGCACCTTCAAATGCTCTGATTTCAGAGTAAGTTTCTAACTTTGCAGATATATGCATAGGTTTTGTGCACTTTTTATCAATTCAAGAACTACATACGTAAAGTAATCTACTAATTAACTATTTGCTTACTATCAGTTAACATAAAATAATTGTTTCCAAATTTTCTCTTAGTATTAAAATGTTCGAATCAGACCCTTTTTTTAAGCTACTTGTTTTTTCTGCAACTTACTGTATGCTGATGCGCGCACTTGACGCACAGCAGCTGCGGCTGTCGAGCATTTAGAAAGACATATTTACATACATATATTGATGCATATGTACGATGCCGCGGGCACTCGACTTGACAAAAATACAAGATTTACCAAATATTGGCAAATAATTCTACGCGAAATATTCCAATATTGTAGGTCATGTTGCTTCAGTGCACACATATGCGTGCAACACTATATTTAATAAAGATGCAATTGAACTTAGTTGTCCCATATACATATGCAAATACGTTTCTTTGAAGCTTTCCTTTATTAATTTTAAAGTTTTATACTATCTAGAAAATGCATGCATACAAATGTATGTATATTACTATTCCCTGTAATAAAATGTAAATTGAAAAAAATTTGGTTTGCCAAAGGAACAAATAAATGCATATTCAAATGTAAATACATACATATCTCGATATACCAAAACACTTGTATGCTATGAATTAATTTCGACTCAAAAAATTAGTAAAAATTTTCATCAAATTTGTTTAGTTTTAAATTTACTAAAACGCACATACCAAAATGTGAGAGGTCGTTTTATAATGTATTTTTTTAAATTAAATCAAAATATTGAAGTTACTTTGATTTGAAATGTTGGCGCATATAATAAATATTCAATCTTTTTTTTTTCATCACCTTTGTTTGCAAATACAAATTGAATAAATTTTCGTTTATCAAGGGAACATAAAAATGCACAAGCAAATACTTTGCAAAATGCCGTCGGCTATTCGTCAATTTGATTTCCTACAGAAGGCAAAAACTGTGCAGGGCCAATATGCTAAAGGAGAAATCGCTGTAAAACAGCTCTGTTAAAAGTTTCACCACAACTCGGCGGAGGTTAGACTTCATTTTTGACAATTCACACTATTCGTAGCTCATGAGAATTCTCTATATTTAACGTTCTCTGACATATTTTTCACCAAAAGTCAACAGAAATATATTCAACTGGTCAAATTAAACACAAGTTGAGTAATGTTTGTTTGTAGGATTGTATGTAGGAAGAATGAATGTTAACGCTGTAGGCTAGCTACAGGCACTTTATAATAAAAAATAAATATGCTAAGTTCAACAGAGACTTAAAAAAATCAAATCATCCAAAAATATGTACATACATATATTATGTACATATGTCTAAGGCATCTTCTGATAAAACTTTGTCAACCAAATCAAATCTTTCATAGAGAATTGATTCATTATCAGGCACCCAGGGTGCTGCAGAGAACGTTAAATATAGAGAAGTCTCAATGACTGAAAAGGCAGCACTTTTCAGGGGTACTCGTTTTGCGCGCGAGGTACACCACAGCCACATTTTTCACCAAAAGTTAACAGTAAGGGGCTGAATTATGTAAATTTAGCAGCAGTCGATAAGAATTTGTTGGTGATTAGAAGCAAAGAATGTTAGGTAGCTTTTTAATATGACCTATATATTTGAATTTCTCCAAATCATCCAAAATTATATACATAGGTATGTTATAACTGTCTGTCTGGTGTCTGTAAAACTTTGTTGAATCCCTTCAACTGAATACAAATCCTCTATAGAAAACGCTTCATTATCAGGCGCACAGGAAGATGGCATATGCAAATGTAAATTTGTGAATTTATATACATTTGCGCATATGTATATGCTGTGTGTATGTGTGCTCACCAGCCACAGCTCAAGATAAAACGGTAAACCTTCTCAAGAAATCCAGCGCGCATTCAAAGGCGCAGTGCACATTCATTGGCACAGCATTGTACATATGCACATATTTACATACATATATTAAAAAAAAAAAAAAAAATCTGTTTGACGTTTGTCAAGTGTAGACGCAGAGAACGTTAATGAATAGAGAAGTCTTAATGACTGGAAAGTGTTCATTTTCGAGGGGTACTCGTCTCGCGAAGACAATTCACCATAGACAGATTTTTCAACAAAAATTAACAGTGAGGGGCTGAATTATGTAAATTTAGCAGCAGTCGATAAGAATTTGTTGGTGATTAGAAGCAAAGAATGTTAGGTAGCTTTTTAATATGACCTATATATTTGAAATTCTCCAAATCATCCAAATTATGTACATATGTTATGTCTGTCTGTCTGGTGTCTGTAAAACTTTGTTGAATCCCTTCCAACTGAATCAAAATCCTCTATAGCAAACGCTTCATTACCAGGCGCACAGGAAGATGGCATATGCAAATGTAAATTTGTGAATTTATATACATTTGTGAATTTATATACATTTGCGCATATGTATATGCTGTGTGTATGTGTGCTCACCAGCCACAGCTCAAGATAAAACGGTAAAACTTCGCAAGAAATCCAGCGCGCACTCATGGCGCAGCGCACATTCATTGGCACAGCATTGTGCATATACACATATTTACGTACATATATTGATGCATACATATGTACGAAGCCGCGGGCACTCGACTTGACAAAAATTGAAGATTTATCAAATATTGGCAAATAATTCTACGCGAAATATTCCAATATTGACTATTTTCGTATTGTCGAGAAAATTGGCATATGGGCGGCTCGTTTTATGAATGAAAGTTCTTGCTCTTAGAACTATGAGCTCGAATTTATCAATGAATTTTTTGAAGATGAGTTTTTGTTGCACAGTACAATAGTTGAAACTGTTCGGCGCCGCCGCGACTGTTCAGCGCTATGGCAACTAGAATGATGGCCGCTACGCCTGCGTCTATGACTGCATTTTGTTCTTGTAGTCGCTAGGCATAGAATTTTAGCTTTGAACGACATACGCATTTTGAGGAATAAAGCGAATGCCCTGTGTGTGCGGTTGTATGTACATGCATATGTGTATATTAATAAGCATTGTTTTGCTTGAATTCAATATTTATATTTGCATATGCCATCTTCCTGTGTGCCTGGTAATGAAGCGTTTTGTATACAGCATTTTTTGATTTGATAATTGAACGTACATATATACATATAGTTAGGGCATCAAGTGTGCATATACGCACATGCACTTACGTCGATGCATATGCAGAATAAGTTGTTTTAGCATTACAGGAATTCGATCATTCGATCATTCGAATATTTACACCCTAATTATTGCATGAAATATGATAAGGCGATGCTCGTGAGGTAGGTCATGTTGCTTCAGTGCATACATATGCGTGCAACACTATATTTATTAAAGAAGTTTTATTTTATTTTATTTGAAGTTTTATTTTATTTATTTTAAATTTCAAAATTTGGTACTATCTATAAAATGCATACATATGTATATGAATTATTCCCTGTAATATACATATGTAAATTTAAAAAAATTTCGTTTGGCAAAGGAACAAAAATGCATATTCAAATGTATATACATAAATATAATATGATAAGGCAATGAGTCGTGAGATAGGTGCGTGTGCACATACATACATTTGTAACACTATAAGAATTGAAGATAAATTTTCGTTTATCAAGGGAACATAAAAATGCACAGGCAAATGCCTTGCAAAATACCGTCGGCATTCGTCAATTTGATTTCATACAGAAACCAAAAACTGAGCAGAGCCAATGTACTTGTACATAATTCACTGTAATCAGCTCTGTTAAAAACTTCCCCGCCTTTGAGTTGAGCGAGGTGAACAGTGTTCGCCGTTTCACTTCATTTTTGACAATTCACACCATTCGTAGCTCGTGAGACTTCTCTATATTTAACGTTCTCTGTACAGTGAACAAGTGAAAATAGAGAACATTGAGAGAATAGCAGAAAAACAAACATTTAAACAGCTACGTTGAGTACGGTTCAGTGCGGTGAGCTTCAGAGAACGTAAATGAATAGAGAAGTCTTAATGACTGGAAAGCGTTCATTTTCGAGGGGTACTCGTGTCGCGAAGACAATTTCACCACTGACAAATTTTTCAACAAAAATTAACAGGAAGGGGCTGAATTCTGTAAATTTAGCAGCAAGTGAGTATTATTAACAGCAATTAGCAATGTAAGATATTATTAGAAAAGTTTGTGTGAGGGGCGTAATGTATTTGACATTACAGGTGCTTGTTTTTTTGTGATTTATTTCGCCCTTTGGAATTTGGAAAATTGCGCCAGAATAATAAATGTCAATCGCAAAAAGTTAACGGGATTCAAGTTTTGCGAAATTGCAAAGGCGACTTGCAAGTTCCAACGGGCGGACTTTAATTCGGGCGTTAAAATCGGTTTTCAAGTGTGTAAAGTGCGTTAAAAATTTAGCGTTTTTTTCAAAGCGCCGTGCGTGTATTCGAGCGGTTAAAGTGCGGTAGAAATTAGCGTTTTTTTCAAAGCGCCGTGCGTGTATTCGAGCGGTTAAAGTGCGGTAGAAATTTAGCGTTTTTTTCAAAGCGCCGTGCGTGACATCCAAAAATTTAAAACTAAAAAAAAAAAATGAGTGATAGATTGTGTCGCGTACGCGGTTGTTCGCGGGACGAAAAACGCCTGTTTTCGTTCCCAAAAGATCCTGAAGAAGTGGCAAAATGGAGGGAGAATTTAAAAATCCCGACGGCGGTGCATCTTCCACCCCACAACTCATATGTCTGCGTAAAGCATTTTGAGCCATATGTTGTGGGTGGAAAATGTTTAAGAAAGGGTGCCATCCCCACCCTTCGTTTAGGTAAGTTTTTGTGCAATACATAAGTAGGTACATATGTGTGTTTTTATATTTCGCAATATTTTTATATTTGGGCCATATGTTGTGGGGGGATAATGTTTAAGAAAGGGTGCCATCCCCACCCTTCGTTTAGGTAAATTTTTGCGCAATACATAAGTAGGTATGTGTGTTTTTATATTTCGCTGAAGCGAACCTACAAGAATAGCAAACACACATACCTGCATATGTATTGCATACATTTCATACAATATTAGGGTGGATAGGTTTTATTGAGGGTGAGGCTTGCTAACTGGTAACATTAGAGTTTTGAGGGAGGAAAGTGGAGTAAGTTTAGAAATTTAAATTAATTTTTGAATGTAAATGATGTTACATATACATATTTATGTGCATATATTATGCTAATTCATTTGATATATGTATGTGCATATATAAATATATATATGTATATATAAATAAATATAAATGGGAATTACCAAGTGTGATAAAATTACCGAGCGAGTAGTTTTGAGGGATTTAGGATATGTATATAATTTCATAGAAAATAATTTTTTATTAATAACCATAATATTACAATACACGGCATCCGTTGCTATGCCTCGTTGAATAAAATCAAAACAACCAATCGGAAAATTTTTACGTCATTTCGTGTAGTCGTTTCGTAGTGATGCGTTATATGTAGTTTGATGAATTATTATATGTTTATGAATTATTATATGTTTTTAAATTATTGAATGTTTATAAATTATTATATTATAAAATAAATTTTTTTAATAGGGCATGACGATGACCCTACGTACAGCTGTACAATGCCGAAGAAGCAACGAAGCTGTTGCGTGGTTGGATGCGTAGTGGAAAAGGGTCATGCGTTATACGCCTTTCCTCGACGCGGAGAGGCTAGAAATAGTTGGGCCCTGGCTTGCAACGTGCAACCAGCCGATACTGACAGGCTATATGTTTGTAAGCGTCACTTTAGTCCAGAGCAAGTAACTAGGTATAAAGTTTTAGATGGGGCTGTTCCATCTTTAAGATTAGAGCCAGTTACTAGAAGTCGCTCACCTAGTACTGGCTCTGATTGGGTTTGCCCGCCCGTTACTAAAGTGTACGTAAATCGTACAGTAGGTGTAGGTGTAGCAAATGATCTCACGTTAGAAGAATTCGAAAAATATTCTATGCTAGAGGAAACAAGGCAGGTACCCAAAAACAAAAACATCTGTGAGGACTTAGAAATCACAAGCAGTAGCGAACGATTTGCTCAGGCTGCTCGTTATTATCGGAGCAATGAAATAAAATTAAAAAAAAGAATTCAAGAGTTAGAAGCAGAAAATGAGAAGCTACTGCAAAAATATAAATATTTGTGTACTCGTGCAGTTCTTGCGGAAGAAACTTCAAGCAGTGATGCTGTAACTTTCGCAAGAATGATCGTCAGTGGCCAAAAAAATCGTTATAGCGAGGAGGAAAAGACATTGGCCCAAAACATTAATTACACAGGCACACAAAAAAAAAAAGTGTCATGTCCAAGACATTAGACTAGTGTATTCCGACGTATTTTTTCGCACTGAATCCGAATCCGAAGCCAGAATACTCAAATTGGCTCCCATTTTTGAGATAATCTCAAAAAAACTGAAAAAAAATTAAAAAACTGAAAAAAGAAATAAAATTTTTTTTCAGATCCTACGGTAGTGTATTTCGATGTATTTTTTCCCGCTGAATCCGAATCCGAAGCCAGAATACTCAAATTGGCTCCCGTTTTTGAGATAATCTCAAAAAACTGAAAAAAAATAAATAACTGAAAAAAGAAATAAACATTTTTTTCAGATCCTACGGTAGTGTATTTCGATGTATTTTTTCCCGCTGAGTCCGAACCTGATGCAAAAATTTGCATATTGGCTAAAATTTTTGAGACAATCTCAAAGAACTGCTCAAAAAATCGAAAAAAGAGCAAAACCAAACGTAATAATTTTCTCGAGAAATTATGGTAGTGTTTTTCGACGTACTTTTTCCCGCTGATTACAAAAATGTTGCCAAACATATTTGCAAATGTAAAAAACCAAACGTAATTTTTTGAGACACTATTGTAGTGTAATTCGATGTGTTTTTTCCGCTGATTCTAAAACTAAAGCCAGAATTGGCGTATTGGGTCAAATTTTTGAGATAATTTAAAAAAACCGCTTAAACCTGGCGTATTTGCTTAAATTTTTGATATAGTCTCAAAAAATTGTTAAAAAAGTCAAAGTAATGAAAAAGTTCCATAAAAGTTTTATAAAGTTCCATAACATTTTTATTTACATTTCGCCGACTCTTTGGAATCTCATACTTGCTGCAAATATAACAAAAAATGTTTACGTCCTTATTACAACTGTGATTCAAATCTGATCGCTCAACAGATTCACCTGCTGATTCATGACTTGTCGCATTATTCCCCACAGTAGCCAAGTTTCCCACTACTGTAGAGCTGCAGTCACTGGATGACGACGCTTGCGGGCCTGCATTTCCACCCTTACCAGCCGCCGATACTGGGCTTCCGAGACCCTGCATCGTAAAACACTTTTCACTTGTGCCTGCCATGACGGCGTCAGCCGTTTACCCAGGGACTCTGCCAGTATGGTTCCGTTGCCCACCGTCACCACGTGGAGGTGCCCTGGTTACAGATACAAGTAAAGAGAGTTTTTATCCCAGAGGCACGAACTTGGCGCTTTTGGATACCTCGAGACAGGGTCGAAAGTCATTCATTTGTTCGACCATATGAAAATGGCTTCGTTGTTTTCCCAAGGAATTTGAGCCAATATGCAAATTTTTGCATCAAGTTCGGACTCAGCGGGAAAAAATACATCGAAATACACTACCGTAGGATCTGAAAAAAATGTTTATTTCTTTTTTCAGTTTTTTAATTTTTTCTTTCAGTTTTTTGAGATTATCTCAAAAACGGGAGCCAATTTGAGTATTCTGGCTTCGGATTCGGATTCAGTGCGAAAAAATACGTCGGAATACACTAGTCTAATGTCTTGGACATGACACTTTTTTTTTTTTGTGTGCCTGTGTTATATGTCCTCCAAAGCATATACGTTTATGCGTGACGATCTAGGTTTTGCTTTGCCCCATAAATCATCCCTTTCGCGTTGGCGCCCCATCAAATATGTTGTTCCGGGGTTCGATGCCAATGTCTGCAATAATTTAGAAAAAATTGTTTCAAATATGTCCGACACCGAACGCATAAGCGTTCTATTATTCGATGAAATTCTCATCAGGTCGGACTTGAGCTATAATAAAGCTAGAGATGTTATCGATGGGTTTGTAGACCATGGGGAAGGTCAACGCGAAAACAAAATTGGGAATAGATGTTTATTTTTTATGGTTAAGGGATTGTGCTCCAAATGGAAATACGTGTTTTCGTATTATATCTCCAGTGGGGGTATACCTACGGAGACATTTATGTCCATTTTGAAAAAAAATATCGCACAACTAAAAAAAATGGGGTTAAATTTGAAAAGTATAGTTTGCGATCAAGGGCCCACCAACATTTCTATTTTTAACACTTTAGGGATTTCTGAGAATCGCCCCTTTTTCCTGCACGAAGACACAAAAATTTTTTGCATGTTCGATTACTGTCACTTGATAAAGTCCGTCCGAAATACCTTGATGAAATATGACATCTTAACACCAGATGGAGTGACAAGCTTCTCGGTGATCAAAAAATTGTTTGCTATAGATCAAATGAATCCCCATTTTAAAATTTGTCCTAAACTAACGGAGGCCCATATATGTATATCCCAGTTTTATGGAAAAAATGAGCGTTTCACGCGCGACTCAGGTCCTGAGCAATTCGGTAGCCTCTGGTATCGACATGGCCTTGGCACAAAATTTATTAGGCAGTGACGACTATGTGATTAAACGCGCTAAGCCCACACAGATGTTCGTTAAAAAAATGAATGATCTCTTTGATGAATTGGATGCAAAAAGATTCCAGTCGAAAAATCCTTCAAAATGTCCGATTAGGCGTGGTGACACCAAAAAAATTCATAGATTAAATAAACATCTAGATTTTTTGCGGTCATTAAAGTTGCCGGGAAACGCACGCGTTAAGTGCATCGAAGGTTTCCGCATAACGATTTTAGCGATGCAAAAGTTATGCGAGGAACTTTTCATTGAGCACAGCTCCCTCAAATTTATTTTCACCGGGAAAATGAATCAAGATGCGTTGGAAAACTTTTTCTATCGCATACGGGCTAGTCAGGGTATGAATACCCATCCATCAGCTCACGAAATTCAATACATAGTTGCGCGACCGATCTCAATGAAAATTTTACGCCAGAAATTTGAGAAGAAAGGTTCTAATTGTACAGATGATGACGATATGAATTTAGATTGGTATATAGGCCCCGAGGATCGTCATCTTGAGGCAGAAGTAGGAGACCAGCGAAATGAAGATCTCATTTTAGAAGAGATTGATGTGGAAGATTTAAATTTTGCTGAAGAAAGTCATGAAGCTGAGGTACAAGTGCAGCGTTACTTCACTGGCTATGGTATTTACCAGAAAGTGCTGTGCAAGTTACAATGTGAAAAGTGCACCCACGCCATGACGAAAACAAAAGGGGAGCTGAAGTTGCATTCAGAAGCCCTGATAAGATCAAAAAACTTCACGGATGACAGCGATTTAAGGCTTGTCAATCCTGAAGACAGGGTTTTCGAAGTGTGTCGACTCCAAATGGTGTGGTACCGTAAGCTCTTCGCAAAATATGCCCACATTGCAGGTCTTAGGTGTTCAATGTTGTCCGCTCTAAAATATAAAACACAGAAAGTGTTTCCCGACTGGTTTATAGTATCTGGCGAATGTAGAGATCATCGCGTGAAGCTATTAGATTTTCTCCTAACTGTCCTTTTATTCAAGAATGCAAAGTGGCACTTGCGAAATGAGGCCAATAATGCCAAAGTCAGAAAAATTCAAAATAAATTAAAAAAGCTGTAGGTTGTAAGTAGGTTGTAAGCCAGGGCCCAACGAAAAGGGATTCACCGCTCACCCAGGTAATAAATAATCTATTAGCTATCCTTTGCATATAATGATACCTATTATTTTATTTCAGCGTTTTCCTCTTTTCTATATTTCAGGTTTTTTTTTTTTATTTATATAATATATTTTACAGGTATTTTCCGTTTCAGGTTTTTTCTATTTTTTAGTCTCTTTACAGGTTTCTTTTTTATTTTTTCTTCTCTTTCAGCTAGCACCAGAGCCTAGATTTTTAAAGCACTACAATTTTTTCTTAATCATGATGGATTGAGAGTAGTGTTTTAAAAATCAGGTAAATCGCAATGACTTAATCGATGTTAATATCGAAGTCGTGTGAGAAATTGTTATAGTATGATAACAATTTCGTAATTCGTGCTTTCAAAATTTTATATTTTTTTTTTCATTTCAGGAAATGTAATTACCTATTATTTATAGCATCGTAAAATATATACATATACATATAAGAATACTTAAATTACTTGTGAATAAAAATAATTATATTTTTTTTTTCATTTCAGGAAATGTAATTACCTATTATTTATAGCATTGTAAAATATATACATATACATAAATTTCTGTGAATAAAAATAAAAAATTAAAATTAAAAAAACTAGTATTTCATTTTCTTAAGGATAATAATATTTATTTGGTAAGAGGATCTTAAAGAAACATATACCAATAATACAATTCGACAGGATTTCATTAGAATATCAATACACATATTCGTTCAGCTCAATAAAATAAATATGTATCTTCATATGAAAAATTGTTCCTATGGACGTGCAAAAGCAAAACACGCATATATAGTACATAAATACATGCATACAAACTGCCATAGCCATACATACATATGAGGCTGCGAGCACTTCCGACAGAAAAATATTTCGATTTGCTATTGCTGTCGAGAATTTAGAACACATATTTACATACATATATTGATGCATACATATGTACGGAGCCGCGGCCACTCGATTTGACAAAAATTGAAGATTTACCAAATATTGGCAAATAATTCAACGCGAAATATTACAATATTGACTATTTTCAAATTGACGAGAAAATTGTCATATGGGCATATGAGCAGATGAGCTCGAACTTAGTGTTATAGAATATTTTGGATTTTTCAGCGCCGTTGCGACTAAAAAAATCATGACCGCTGCGACTGCGCGTATGAATGTATTTTGTTCTTGCAGTCGCTAGACTTATAATTTTAGCTGTTGTATGTACATACATATGTGTATACTAATAAGCATAGTTTTGCTGGGAGTCGAGAATGTATGTATATGTATGTACGGACATACATATAATAGGGCACACTTGCGCAATATACCAATACGTGAGGTAGGTCATGGTTGCTCCAGTACATTGACCTTTGGCTTAATTGTTTCTTACATGTGTATGTATATATGTACATACATATATATGTAATAAGAAACAGTTTAAACAGATTTTGTTACTGATATACTCACGGTAACATATGAATATGCTTTTTTATCCTATAAAATATGTAAATATGGAGTATATCTTGGGTTTGTTAAAATTATTCTTTTATTTATTTTGAATATCAAAACTTTTTTGTTCTTGTAGTCGCTAGGCATAGAATTTTAGCTTTGAACGACATTCGGAATTAAAGGAATAACGTGAGTGCCCTGCGTGTGCGGTTGTATGCACATGCATATGTGTATATTAATACCTAAGCATTGTTTTGCTTGAATTCAATTCACATATTTATATTTGCATATGCCATCTTCCTGTGTGCCAGGTAATGAAGCGTTTTGTATACAGAATTTTTTGATTTGATCAATTGATATACGTATATATATATATATAGATAGGTATAGTTAGGGATCAAGTGTGCATATACGCACATGCACATACGTCGATGCATATGCAGAAGAAGTTGTTTTAGCATTTGCAGGAATTCGATCATTCGAATATTTACACCCTAATTATTGCATGAAATATGATAAGGCGATGCTCGTGAGGTAGGTCATGTTGCTTCAGTGCATACATATGTATGCGTGCAACACTATATTTATTAAAGATGCAATAGAACTTAGTTGTCCCATATATGTATGCAAATACGTTTCTTTCACGTTTTCTTTTATTTATTTTAAATTTCAAATTTTTATACTATCTTTAAATTGCATACATATATTATTCCATGTAATAAATCTAAATTGAAAAAAATTTCGTTTGCAAAGGAACAAATGAATGCATATTCAAATGTAAATATGATAAGGTGGTGCGTCAAGAGATAGGCCATTATTGCTCCAGTGCGTGTGCACGTATGTATCAAAATCTATAAGAATTGAAGATGCAATTGATCTTTTGCACAAACATAACTAACACATATTGATATACATACATATACATCAATATACCATACACTTGTATGCTCTATGAATTCTTGTCTAAAATTAATTTAGACTCGAAAAATTATTAAAAATTTTCATCAAATTTTTATGAAGTTTTCAATTTACTAAAATTTTTGTTTGAATTCTTATTTTTAGATTAAATCAACAAACAAAAAGTGATGAATGTTGCCGCATAATTCACATAGAAGTGCACAAGCAAATTCTTTGCAAAGTGCCGTCGGCATTCGTCAGTTTGATTTCATACAGAAACCAAAGAGTGAACAGAGCCAATGTACTTGTACATAATTCACTGTAATCAGGTCTGTTAAAAACTTCTCCGCCTTCGAGTTGAGCGAGGTGAAACAGTGTTCGCCGTTTCACTTAATTTTTGACAATTCACACTATTCGCAGCTCGTGAGAATTCTCTATATTAAACGTTCTCTGTGAGCTTCACACCAAAAGGTGTAAGTGCAATGGAGAATGTGAATCCGTTTATGCGTTGCTCCAAAACAGCGAGATCACCCGAGCGCACAACCTCACCACACGTTGTCAAATCTGATACTGGTAGCTTAGAAGGAGGTGATAAGCAGACGATGGATAGCGGTTCCCCTGTGAAGCAAAGGGAAACATTAAGTGAGTCGCTCCAGAGAACGTTAAATATAGAGAAGTCTCACGAGCTACGAATGGTGTGAATTGTCAAAAATGAAGTGAAACGGCGAACACTGTTCACCTCGCTCAACTCAAAGGCGGGGAAGTTTTTAACAGAGCTGATTACAGTGAATTATGTACAAGTACATTGGCTCTGCTCAGTTTTTGGTTTCTGTATGAAATCAAATTGACGAATGCCGACGGCATTTTGCAAGGCATTTGCTTGTGCATTTTTATGTTCCCTTGGTAAACGAAAATTTATTCAATTTGTATTTTCAAACAAAGGTGATGAAGAAAAAATGATTGAATTTATTATATGCGCCAAATCAAATCAAAGTAACTTTAATATTTTGATTTAATTTAAAAAAATACATTATAAAACGACCTCTCACATTTTGGTATGTGCGTTTTAGTAAATTTAAAACTAAAGAAATTTGATGAAAATTTTTACTAATTTTTTGAGTCGAAATTAATTCATAGCATACAAGTGTTTTGGTATATCGACATACATATGTATTTACATTTGAACATGCATTTATTTGTTCCTTTGGCAAACCAAATCTTTTTCAATTTACATTTTATTACAGGGAATAATAATATACATACATTTGTATGTATGCATTTTCTAGATAGTATAAAACTTTAAAATAAATAAAGGAAACAAAGAAACGTATTTGCATATATGGGACAACTAAATTCAATTGCATCTTTATTAAATATGTATGTATATGTTGCACGCATATGTGTGCACTGAAGCAACATGACCTACCTCACGAGCATCGCCTTATATTTCATGTAAATAACCTAATGATCAAATTCCTGCCTCACAAATGCTAAAACAAATTTCTTTTGAATACTCATGTACATATTTGTATGTGCGTATGTACACCTTTGTGCCCATATCCCTTCAAACAAATCAAAAAATTCTGTATACAAAACGCTTCATTACCAGGCACACAGAAAGATGGCATATGCAAATATAAATATTGAATTCAAGCAAAACAATGCTTATTAATATACACATATGCATGTACATACAAGCGCACACACAGGGCATTCGCTTTATTCCTCAAAATGCGTATGTCGTTCAAAGCTAAAATTCTATGCCTAGCGACTACAAGAACAAAATGCAGTCATAGACGCAGGCGTAGCGGCCATCATTCTAGTTGCCATAGCGCTGAACAGTCGCGGCGGCGCCGAACAGTTTCAACTATTGTAGTGTGCAACAAAAACTCATCTTCAAAAAATTCATTGATAAATTCGAGCTCATAGTTCTAAGAGCAAGAACTTTCATTCATAAAACGAGCCGCCCATATGCCAATTTTCTCGACAATTCGAAAATAGTCAATATTGGAATATTTCGCGTAGAATTATTTGCCAATATTTGATAAATCTTCAATTTTTGTCAAGTCGAGTGCCCGCGGCATCGTACATATGTATGCAAAAATATATGTATGTAAATATGTCTTTCTAAATGCTGGACAGCCACAGCTGCTGTGCGTCAAGTGCGCGCATGAGCATACAGTAAGTTGCAGAAGAAAACAAGTAGCTTAAAAAAAAGGTCTGATTCGGACATTTTATTACTAAGATAAAATTTGGAAACAATTATTTTATGTTAACTGATAGTAGGCAGATAGTTAATTAGTAGATTACTTTACGTATGTAGTTTTTCAATTGATAAAAAGTGCACAAAACATATGCATATATCTGCAGTTAGAAACTTACTCTGAAATCAGAGCATTTGAAGATGCCTGTAACTTTTCAAACTTACTGTACATACAATGCTGTGCCAATGAATGTGCGCTGCGCCATGAGTGCGCGCTGGATTTCTTGCGAAGTTTTACCGTTTTATCTTGAGCTGTGGCTGGTGAGCACACATACACACAGCATATACATATGCGCAAATGTATATAAATTCACAAATGTATGTAAATTCACAAATTTACATTTGCATATGCCATCTTCCTGTGCGCCTGGTAATGAAGCGTTTGTTATAGAGGATTTTGATTCAGTTGAAGGGAATTCAACAAAGTTTTACAGACACCAGACAGACAGACATAACATATGTATATAATTTTAGATGATTTGGAAAAATTCAAATATATAGGTCATATTAAAAAGCTACCTAACATTCTTTGCTTCTAATCACCAACAAATTCTTATCGACTGCTGCTAAATTTACATAATTCAGCCCCTCACTGTTAATTTTTGTTGAAAAATCTGTCTATGGTGAATTGTCTTCGCGAGACGAGTACCCCTCGAAAATGAACACTTTCCAGTCATTAAGACTTCTCTATTCATTAACGTTCTCTGGTCGCTCTTTCTCCCTGCATTCGCCTCTCCGGCTTATGGCGACGCTCTTACCATGCTGGGAGCAAAGATAGAAGAGCTAGCAAAAATGATGGTACTGCAGAGACATGTAAATCAACAGATGAGAGGTGTTGTCTCATCAATCTCTGCATTACACAAAAAAGTAAAGCAAGAGCAGAATAAATTAGCTACGCATAATAAAGCCAAATCAGGTGTCGAGAAGGCCACTCAAACACCTTTTGCAGAAAATGCTAAAGCCAATGGGAAGAGGACAAGGGCCCAATATAGAGGGAATTCCTCTCCTGAAAATTCCCCGCAGCCAATAGGAAAGCGTACGAGAAGCATTTCACTTAGTGTGCAGGCTTCACATTTGGAGGGCACATGCAAGCAAGGAACCAATGATAGGCTGCCAAGAGGAAATAAACCCACATCCAATGAGAATGAAGGGTGGGTGGAAGTACGTCGAGCTAAGCGTCGCACAACACCTACGCAGACTTTGGCAGCGGCAGAAAGCAGAAGCGGCGGTACCTTCTCGGAGATAGTGCGTCAAGGGGGCGAAAAGCAGCGTATTAGGGCCAGACCAGACGCTTTTATTATTTCTAATAAAGGCGAGGGGTCTTATGCGGACATTCTCCGTGTAATTAAATCGGAGCCAAGCCTCTCACAACTCGGCGATATGGTGACAAAAATTAGGAAAACGCAAAAAGGTGAAATGTTATTCCAACTAAAAACGCGGGGCGAGGCAGACAATGCGCAATACCAGGGCTTGGTAGAAAAAGTTCTTGGCGATAAAGCCGAAGTTAGAGTTCTGACCCATGAATTAACAATAGAGTGCAGGGATCTTGATGAAGTGTCTACAAGGGAAGATGTAGTACAAGCCATAGTAGATCAATTCAATTTACCAAACATCAACGTAGCGGCAGTGAAAAGTTTACGTAAATCATACGGGAATACGCAAATAGCGACACTAAATCTTCCGGTAAGCGCTGCAAATTTGCTCCTTTCTAAAGGGAAATTGAAAGTTGGATGGGTGGTCTGCCGCCTGCGGAGGATTATTCATCCAACGCGATGTTTCCGTTGTCTAGATTTTGGCCATATATCGAAAAACTGTACGAATTGCGATAGATCCAAGATGTGTAGGAGATGCGGAAATGAAGGACATGTAGCAAAAGACTGCACAAATGCACCAAAATGTCTACTATGTCAACTAGCCAAGGAAGAGCTATCCGACCACATATCTGGTAGTAGCAGGTGTCCAGCCTACAAAAGAGCTTTAGCCAAAGCATCAACATGAGGAGTATGCAATTAAATTTAAATCATTGTGAGGCGGCTCAAGATTTATTGAAGCAGACGGTGATAGAGATGAAGGTTGACGTAGCAATAATCTCAGAGCCCTACAAGATTCCTTCGCGCAACGATTGGGTAGCAGATAGAACACGAAAAGCAGCAATATGGACTTGTGGTACCCACCCGTTTCAGAAAGCGGATCCAGTAGATGCGAGAAAGGGCTTCGTTTGGGTCCTTGTCAAAGGTTGCCATATTTGCAGCTGCTATGCACCCCCTAGCTGGACGATTCAGGAGTTCCGGGAGTTCCTGGATCATATTGTAGAGACTGCGAGAGGTCGTCACCCGGTCGTCATAGCCGGCGACTTTAATGCATGGGCAGTGGAATGGGGCAGTAGGAGAACGAACGCCAGAGGCGCGGCTTTATTGGAGGCGTTCGCTCCGCTAGATTTGGTCATAGCCAACGATGGAAGAACAGCTACCTTTCAAAGAGATAGTAAGGAGTCCATAATAGACATCACTTTTACTAGTGGCTCCTTGGCTAGATGCGTCAAATGGAAGGTCAGCGAGCATTATACCCACAGCGATCATCAAGCCCTAATTATAGACATCCCGGAAGGAAAAGAAGACAACAATTATATCTCTGCTAGTAATTCTCTGCACCAAGAATGGAGACTGACAACACTGGACAAACCTCTATTCAACTTTGTATTAAACGAGGTCATTGAGCGCGTACAAGAAGAGAAATCAGCAGCAAGGGCAGCAAATAGGCTTGTGCAAGACATTATAGTAGCCTGCGAAGCATCGATGGCCCGGAAAGTAAAAGGATGTCATCGGAAGCAAGTATACTGGTGGAATGACACAATCAAAGAACTAAGGGCGAAATGCTTCAGAGAAAGAAGGATCTGCCAAAGACTACGGAATACTGCGGAGCATCAAATTAGGCTGGCAAATTTTAAAAATTTTCGAAAGCAGCTAAAAAATGAGATCCGGCGAAGTAAAGCAGCCTTATTTAATCAGCTATGCAACGAGGCAGACAAAAACATATGGGGCAATGCATACAGAGTAGTAATGTCTAAAATTGTTAAAGCGCCGCAAGTAAATTGCCCTAACTTGCTAAATAATATAGTTCGGACCCTGTTTCCTCACCGCAAAACAGATCCAATGTCATACATTTCAACATCTATAAATGACATTGATGATATAACACCTGAAGAAGTGGTACAAGCAGCAAAAATGATTGGAGATCGCAAAGCTCCCGGCCCGGATGGTATTCCGAACATAGCATTAAAAACAGCCATCCTGGAAAATCCCCAGACATTTGCTAGGGTGATGCAATTGTGTCTCGAGCAAGGCGTGTTCCCGAAGTCCTGGAAGAGGCAAAGACTAGTGCTGCTCCCGAAGCCAGGGAAGCCACCAGGTATACCAGGATCCTACCGTCCCCTATGCCTCCTTGACACGATGGACAAGCTTTTAGAGCGGCTTATTAACAACAGAATACAGCCGTACACTGAATGCGAGGCGGGACTCTCCCCGCACCAGTATGGTTTCCGAAAGCGAAGGTCTACTACAGCGGCAATACAAAAGGTGGTCACGATTGCTACAGACGCGATCGCAGGCAAACGATGGAGAGGCGGTGATAAGCAATACTGCGCAGTAGTGACTTTAGACGTGAAAAACGCCTTCAACTCAGCAGACTGGGGGCACCTTCTGAAGGCACTTAAAAAGCTATCTGTTCCGGCATACATATATAATATTGTCAGAAACTATCTGAGCGATCGAGTTTTAGAATACGACACAGAAGGTGGAATAAAAAAGTATAAGATTACAGCAGGTGTGCCACAGGGCTCAGTGCTAGGCCCCACGCTTTGGAATATTATGTATGATGAAGTGTTCCGACTCCCATTTCCAACAGATGTACACATCGTTGGCTTTGCGGATGACATAGCTCTCGTAATTGTAGCTAAACTGGTGAGCGATATCGAAGTCAAAGCAAACACTGCAATTGCTACCGTAACAAACTGGCTGGATAGCGAAGGTTTATCCATCGCAGCGGAGAAAACGGAAGCGGTCCTCATCAGTACCCGCAAGAAACCAGAGATAGCCTCTTTCAGCATAGGCACACATAAATTTAAATCGTCTCGTCAGCTCAAATATCTGGGTGTTATAATTGACGACCGGCTCAGTTTTGGCCCACATGCGGAATATATAACCCACAAAGCATCAAGAATGTTCAGTGCGCTCTCTAGAATGCTCCCGAATGTAGGTGGGCCGAGAAGCAGCAAACGCAGGCTATTATCTAGCGTCATCGCAGGCACCCTGCTATATGCAGCACCAGTATGGGCAAAATCCCTGAAGGTAAAAGCATATAGAAGACCGTACGAAGCCATGTACAGACTTTGCGCACTGAGGGTGATAAGCGCATATAAAACCACCTCTGACGAAGCGGCAATGGTGATCGCAGGCATGATTCCGATAGATATATTGGCGGAAGAAAGAGCGAGAGTGTTCATGCAGAAAGATCAGGACCACAGTAACATATCCGCGATCATAAAAAGAGAGAAGGCTACATCCATGCTGAAATGGCAGGAGCGTTGGGAAAACGCGACAAAGGGAAGGTGGACCTATACACTAATCCCAAAAATCGAAAAATGGCTAAATAGAAGCTATGGTGAGCCTAATTTCCAGCTAACGCAATTTTTGACAGGCCATGGTTGCTACCAGAAGTATCTACATCGCCTTAGGATACGTGATTCGCCTTTATGTCGAATATGCCATGAAGAGGAAGATGCAAGACATGTATTTTTTGTATGCCCGCGATTTGTGACTATCAGAGAGGATTTAGCTTCACTATCAGATGATCCGATAGTACCAGAAAACATAGTGGACATCATGATGTCTTCAAAGTATGCGTGGGATAAGATCTCGGCCGGAATAAGCCAAATAATTTATGCAGTAAAGCTCGCAGACATATCCGAGGTCAGCGGCAGATAAACAGACGATACTTGACAAAGAAACGAACTCTTAAGTCGACGTGTGACAAGTATGGTGGGAGAGGGTGGACAGGCCCAACTGGGGTGGTTTGCTTCGGTAACAAACAAAACTGGGGGAGGATTAAAGTACATGCAACTTTTGACGGACTGCACGTGAAGTGTAACTGACGTAGAGCCTAGAGTTCAACCACCTTCCCGACGATTTACTTAACGGTTGTACCGGGAGGGGATCGGTACATGGACGGTAGGAGGTTTAGTTTGGGTTAAAGTCCTACACTGACGGGGTACAGGCTTTCGATGCTTCCTCCTCGTAAAACAAAAAAAAAAAAAAAAATACATATATTAATGCATACATATGTACGAAGCCGCTGGCACTCGACTTGACAAAAATTCAAGATTTATCAAATATTGGCAAATTATTCTACGCGAAATATTCCAATATTGACTATTTTCGAATTGTCGAGAAAATTGGCATATGGGCGGCTCGTTTTATGAATGAAAGTACTTGCTCTTAGAACTATGAGCTCGAATTTATCAATGAATTTTTTGATGATGAGTTTTTGTTGTACAGTACAATAGTTGAAACTGTTCGGCGCCGCCGCGACTGTTCAGCGCAATGTCAACTAGAATGATGGCCGCTACGCCTGCGCCTAAGACTGCATTTTGTTCTTGTAGTCGCTAGGCATGGAATTTTAGCTTTGAACGACATATGTACGCATTTTGAGGAATTGGGTGAGTGCCCTGTGTGTGCGGTTGTATGCACATGCATGTGTGTATATTAATAAGCATTGTTTTGCTTGAATTCAATTCACATATTTATATTTGCATATGCCATCTTCCTGTGTGCCTGGTAATGAAGCGTTTTGGATACAGAATTTATTGATTTGATCAATTGATATAGATATATATAGGTGTAGTTAGGGCATCAAGTGTGCATATACGCACATGCACACACGTCGATGCATATGCAGAAGAAGTTGTTTTAGCATTTGCAGCAATTCGATCATTCGAATATTTACACCCTAATTATTGCAGGAAATAAAGGAGAAATCGCTGTAAAACATCTCTGTTAAAAGTTTCACCACACCCCGGCGGCGGTTAGACTTCATTTTTGACAATTCACACTATTCGTAGCTCGTGAGAATTCTCTATATTTAACGTTCTCTGGGTGCTGCGTGCACTTGTCACAGCAAAAGATATTACGGTTCCCTATAAATTCTCAAGAAATCCAGGGCACATTCATAGGCACAGCATTGGGTCGAAAATTATGAATTGTGAAGTGTAAAAAAATTCCTTCATATTTTCCTTACACCTTGTTTTAGGTCTATACTATAAAGTAGTACATTATTATTCGATAAGTCAATTTTAATGTTCAAAAGGAAACGTACGTAATATATTTTAGAAATAAAAGTTCCATATTGACTGAAAAATATTAGTTCAACAATTTGCGGCGTTAGTTCCTGTTGTTATGAACAACGCGGCACAGCTCACAAACGCTTCATCATTAAATATTTGGCACTCTGGGCACATATGTACAGTAACCTCCAAATAAGTCACACTCTGATTTCAGTGTAAGTTTCTAACTTGGCAGATGTATACCTACATATGTTTTTGTACATTTTTATCAATTAGAGAACTACATACGTAAAGCAACATACTAATTAATTATTTACCTACTATAAGAGAACAAAAAATTATTGTTTGGAAATTTTGTCTAGTAACGAAATGTCCGGGACAGAACTTTTTTATAAGCTAGTTGTTGCTGTTTTCTGTATCTTACTGTACGCTCATGCGCGCACTTGACGAATAGCAGCTGCGGAAATATTCCAGGATTGACTATTTTGATTTGATATGTTCAATCTTAGATGTAAATTTTTGTCATCGTTGAGAAAAATTGGCATATGAGTGGCTCGTTTTATGAATGAAGGTATTTTGCTCTTAGAAATATGAGCTCTAACTTTATTGTGCTGTACAATAGTTGAAACTGTTCAGCGCTATGGCAACTATGTAGATCGTGACCGCTACGGCTGCGAATATTGTTGCATTTTGTTGTTGTAGTCGCTAGGAATAGAATTTTAGCTTTGAACGACATACGTATTTAGAGGAATGAAGTGAGTGGCCTATGTGTGCAGTTGTTGTACATGCATATGTGCATATTAATAAGCATTGCTTTGCTGGGAGTTCAGAATACAAATATTTACTTGCATAAGCTAAGGCATCAAGTGTGCATACACCCATAAATATTCAAACGCAAATTGCAAAAGGGAATTGCTTTAGTCTACAACATATGCTAAAAGTTCACATATAAGTAGATGATTTACTTTTTCGTACTTAACTCCCAATACGTAATTAAAAAGCGAGATTTCCCATACAAAATTTCTCTCCCAAAATCTGAGATTATAAAATAATCCTGGATAATAACCATACTTTTTAACAAACAAACCCTGTATTTTCTGTGTAATAAATTATTATTTTTACGAGTATAAAGAAAAACTTCAAAGTAAAAACTAAATAAAATGGATGCCGGCAAAGAAAACAGGTTTGCAGACATAATTTAAAAAATGTTTGTTAGGTATTATTAATTAGGCATTCATATAACAGAAAAACAGCTTGTGAACATAACCGTGTGTTCTCTTATTACTTATTATAAAATGTAATATCGAATTTCAAACTGTTTATTATTATCAGTGTCTTTTCTTGATATCGTAAATAATAATTAAACAAAACAAACCGCCGAAATATTCCACCAATATCATTTCGAAATTCATTTTCATTTCAAATTAAACCTTTCAGAGCAGTATTGACAGCTGATTGTCAATTTGGCAGGAAATCTGCCATATGTGAACGGGTAGATTAATTTTGTGGAATTATTGGTAATTAATGCATATGTAAACGTACTTGTAGGCAGGAATTCGATCATTCGGGTATTTACTCCCTCATTATTGTATAGGTATGGTAGCTCATACATATGTAACACTATTAGAATTCAAGATGAAATTGAACTTTTGTACAAATATAAGTAACACAATATACATAATTATACACTTGTACGCTCTGTACATTCTCGTCTAAAATTAGTTTCAACACAAAACATTAGCAACAATTTTCATCAAATTTCTATAAAGTTTTAAATGTTACTGTTAACTGTTTTTAGTACAATTGAGATTAGAAACGTTGCTTGTAAGGGATCTTAGAGCACCATGTTTATAGACACCACAGTGAGTTTTGCCCACACAAAAATTAAAAACACCACACATCTCTCACCTCAACACACAACAGATCTGTCACCTTAATTAGATTTTTACTATTTCCTTCTTTTTGAAATAATTAGCGAATACGTAAAATTTATTACACAAAAATTACACAAAAAAAAGGAAAAATGGAAAAAAAAAATTTGCCGCCGAAAATTAATGTCAAGTCATGCAATTGGTAGAGATAGAGGGCGCGGTGCGTTTGTTTCTGCGACTTAATACATGTTTTGAAATGTAGATCATAGCATTTTTTCATTACATACACAAATGAATGTACATACATACATGTACTTATTAAAAGAACGTATATAACATTTTCAAATGTAATACTTATCTACATGTGTATGTGCATGCCAATAGGAAGTATAGGGGGGGCCATGTAAAATTTGTTTTTTGAGTCGGCTATAAAAAAAAATAATCTATATTTTTTCAGCCTTTTTCTTTTATTTTGAAGATTGAACATTGTCATTTATGAATAAAAAATAATATCGTTCAAATGACTGCCGCGACTGGCTTTGCAGTAGGCCATTCGATCAACCCAATTTTTAAGCACATCAATCGTGTTTTAAAGCATCAATCGTCTCTGGATAGTTTGCATAGCATTTGCCCTTAACGGCTCCCCACAAAAAAAGTCCAACGGGCTTAAATCGCAGCTCCGAGGCGGCCAACTGATATCGGTTTTCAAAAACGGTAGCCAAAAGTTCGAGTTTAACTTTGGCAGTGTGACAAGTTGCACCGTCCAGTTGAAACCAAATGTCGTCCATGTCATCCTCTTCAATTTTTGGAAACAAAAACTCGTTGAGAATGTCACCATTCTCAAAAAAATAGGTGGTTCAAAAAGCAAACGCCCACCCTGTATTTGCATTGACAAATAAAATAACGGCTTATGATAAAGCAACACTTATTTTATATTGTATTTCAATTTACAGTTTATCTATTCGACGGCATATTACATATGTATGGATATACGTAAATATATATATATATATATATATATACATAAAAACAATAAATTAAATGCGCGGATGCATTCCGAGTTTTGACTGCGACAAAATGTTCTCAGAAGGCCGAGAAGATGGGAACGACGAAAAGCATCCCGGACGCCCGAGGACTTCAACAACAGACGAAAAAAATTGATGAAGTGAAGAAAATGGTAGTGGCCAATCGTCAAATACCTTGAGAGAAATTGCTGAGGACCTAGACATATCGATTGGCTCGTGCCATTCGATGTTTTTCAATGATTTGGGCATGAGATGGGTCGCCGCCAAATTCGTACCAAAACTGCTCAATTTCGACCAAAAGCAGCATCGCATGAACATTGCTATTGAGATGTTGGACTCTGTCCGCGACGACCCAAATTTGCTCCAGAGGGTTATAATTGGTGACGAATCGTGGGTTTATGGTTCTGACGTGGCAACGAAAGCTCAATCATCGCAATGGAAGCTGCCGCACGAACCAAGACCGAAAAAAGCGCGCCTAGTACGGTCTAATGTAAACGTTTTGCGATTGTAGGGGCGTTGTGCGTCATGAGTTCTTGCCACAGGGTAAAACGGTCAATAAGGAATATTGCCTGCAAGTTATGCGCAATTTGCGCTAAGCGATCCGCCAGAAACGCCCGGATTTCCGGAAGAAAAAAAATTGGCAACTGCATCACGATAACGCTCCTGCTCACACATAGTTGCCTGTGCGCGACTTTTTGGCCAAAAACAACACACTTATGATGCCACAGCCACCGTATTCCCCAGATCTGGCCCGCTGTAACTTTTTCTTGTTCCCGAAACTGAAGAAGTCCATGAAAGGACGACGCTACGCAACGATTGAAGAGATAAAGACGGCATCGAAGGAGGAGCTGAACAAGACAAACAAAAATAATTTTTTGATGTACTTCGAAGATTGGAAAAAACGTTGGCACAAGTGCATAATATCTCATAGGGATTACCTTGAAGAGGACAAAATAGAATTTAATGAATAAATACATAATTTTTGAAAAAAAAAAAAAACACAAAATTCGCGATACTTTTCGAACACACCTCGTACAGAGAACATTCATGAATAGAGAAGTCTCACGAGCTACGAATAGTGTGAGCTGTCAAAAATAAAGTGAAACCGCGAACACTATTTCACCTCGCTTAACTCGACACCGGGGAAGTTCTTAACAGAGCTGATTACAGTGAATTATGTACAAGTACATTGGCTCTGCTTAGTTTTTGGTTTCTGTATGAAATCAAATTGACGAATGCCGACGGCATTTTGCAAGGCATTTGCTTGTGCATTTCTATGTTCCCTTGATAAACGAAAATTTATTCAATTTATATTTTCAAACAAATATAACCAAATAAAAAGACAACATTTAAAATCAAAGTAACTTTAATGTTTGTTGTTTTAATATTAAAAGAAAATTTTAAACAAAATACATTATAAAGCGACCTTTGTTGAGTGCGTTTTAGTGTAAATTTGATGAAAATTTTTACTAATTTTTCGAGTCGAAATTAATTTAGACAAGAATTCAAAGAGCATATTGGTATATTGATGAATATATATGTATATATATCACATACATATATTATGTTAGTTATATTTGTGCAAAAGTTCAAGTGCATCTTCAATTCTTATAGTGTTACAAATGTATGTGCACACGCACTGCAGCAACAATGACCTATCTCACGACGCATTGCCTTATCATATTTATGTACATTTGAATATGCATTTTTTGTTCCTTTGCCAAAGGACATTTTTTTCAATTTACATATGTATGTATGTATATTACAGGGAATAATTCATATATGTATACATTTTATAGATAGTATAAAACTTTGAAATTTAAAATAAATAAAAGAAAACTTCAAAGAAACATATTTGCATACATATGTATATGGGGCAACTAAGTTCTATTGCATCTTTAATAAATATAGTGTTGCACGCATATGTATGCACTGAAGCAACATGACCTACCTCACGAGCATCGCCTTATCATATTTCATGCAATAATTAGGGTGTAAATATTCGAATGATCGGATTCCTGCAAATGCTAAAACAACTTCTTCTGCATATGCATCGACGTGTGTGCATGTGCGTATATGCACACTTGATGCCCTAACTACACCTTTATATATCTATATCAATTGATCAAATCAATAAATTCTGTATACAAAACGCTTCATTACCAGGCACACAGGAAGATGGCATATGCAAATATAAATATGTGAATTAGTCCAGTCAAAAGAAGATTTAACTTCGTAATTTTAGGAGGATGCGAGTTTATGGTTTTATTATGTAAAGCCCATCACTGTGAACTTAAATTTGAGTTTTCGGGGTCGGGGGTTGTGTCCCGCGGCCGCCATCTTGGAAATAAGGGTGCAACTAGTTTTTGCGATTATCTCGTGAATTTCGAAAGTTACGAAAATTTTGTTAAATACTTTTTTGTAGATAATAATATTATCTACAACTTTCATTCAAAACTTTTTTTTGTAAAATTAATAATAAAAAAGTTATAAACAAAATTACGCGAAAAATTAAGGGATCAATTGTTTTAAAGCGTAATAACTTCTTTTTATAGATTTTATGGAAAATATACTTTAGAGCTTTTTTATAGAGCATTCTTTTGTGAACATTTTTGTCTATAAGTTTTTTCCGCTATCTTTATTTAGTCGTATGATTTTGAGCTGCTAAGCGGAGCAACCAATACATTAGCGAAGCGCGTACATGATTACACAGGCCGACAAAATTTAACCAACATTCAGACCCAGAAACCAGACTGTATATTTCCGAAGGTTTATGATGCGCTGAATCCAAATCTGGCCTCAGAATTGCTCTATCAGCTCTGGTTTTCGAGATATCCTAACCTAAAAGTGCAAAAAACACCATTTTTGCCCATATTTGAGGTTATGTAGCCTTGCAGATGTTTTCTTTCACCAAAATTAAAGGATGGCATCTTTAAATACAAGCCTTCTTTTTTCAAATGGCGTTTTGTTTGCTCAAATATCATATTTTTTCGCAGAGATATCGCATTTTGAAATTTTCATGTTTCGAAATTTTCCTACACCTGAAAATCGATTGAGATAACATAGACATGATATAGTCGATTACTAATTTTCTTGAATTGAGTCTTATTTTTCTTAAAATTTTGTCTTACACTATAAGTGTGCTGACTCACCACACCCCTACACTATCTGACCTTTGGGTACCGAGTCACACACAGCCCTAACCCCTAGAAACCATCCCTATCATACCGCGAGCAGGCTTACCCACAAACTCCAAATTTACATACTATTAATCCATATATATCAGGCCCTCAAGCCCAAGAAAATTAGTAATCGACTATATCATGTCTATATTATCTCAATCGATTTTCAGGTGTAGGAAAATTTCGAAACATGAAAATTTCAAAATGCGATATCTCTGCGAAAAAAAATGATATTTGAGCAAACAAAACGCCATTTGAAAAAAGAAGGCTTGTATTTAAAGATGCCATCCTTTAATTTTGGTGAAAGAAAACATCTGCAAGGCTACATAACCTCAAATATGGGCAAAAATGGTGTTTTTTGCACTTTTAGGTTAGGATATCTCGAAAACCAGAGCTGATAGAGCGATTCTGAGGCCAGATTTGGATTCAACGCATCATAAACCTTCGGAAATATACAGTCTGGTTTCTGGGTCTGAATGTTGGTTAAATTTTGTCGGCCTGTGTAATCATGTACGCGCTTCGCTAATGTATTGGTTGCTCCGCTTAGCAGCTCAAAATCATACGACTAAATAAAGATAGCGGAAAAAACTTCTAGACAAAAATGTTCACAAAAGAATGCTCTATAAAAAAGTTCTGATGTATATTTTCCATAAAATCAATAAAAAAAAGTTATTACGCTTTAAAACAATTGTTCCCTTAATTTTTCGCGTAATTTTGTTTATAACTTTTTTATTATTAATTTTACAAAAAAAAGTTTTGGATGAAAGTTGTAGATAATATTATTATCTACAAAAAAGTATTTAACAAAATTTTCGTAACTTTCGAAATTCACGAGATAATCGCAAAAACTAGTTGCACCCTTATTTCCAAGATGGCGGCCGCGGGACACAACCCCCGACCCCGAAAACTCAAATTTAAGTTCACAGTGATGGGTTTTACATAATAAAACCATAAACTCGCATCCTCCTAAAATTACGAAGTTGGCTATTTTTTTCGTCTCTTTTGACTGGACTAAATTGAATTCAAGCAAAACAATGCTTATTAATATACACACATGCATGTGAATACAACTGCACACACAGGGCACTCACCCAATTCCTCAAAATGCGTATATATGTCGTTCAAAGCTAAAATTCCATGCCTAGCGACTACAAGAACAAAATGCCGTCTTAGGCGCAAGCGTAGCGGCCATCATTCTAGTTGACATTGCGCTGAACAGTCGCGGCGGCGCCGAACAGTTTCAACTATTGTACTGTACAACAAAAACTCATCATCAAAAAATTCATTGATAAATTCGAGCTCATAGTTCTAAGAGCAAGTACTTTCATTCATAAAACGAGCCGCCCATATGCCAATTTTCTCGACAATTCGAAAATAGTCAATATTGGAATATTTCGCGTAGAATTATTTGCCAATATTTGATAAATCTTGAATTTTTGTCAAGTCGAGTGCCAACGGCTTCGTACATATGTATGCATTAATATATGTATGTAAATATGTGCATATGTACAATGCTGTGCCAATGAATGTACGCTGCGCCTTTGAATGCGCGCTGGATTTCTTGAGAAGGTTTACCGTTTTATCTTGAGCTGTGGCTGGTGAGCACACATACACACAGCATATACATATGCGCAAATGTATATAAATTCACAAATTTACATTTGCATATGCCATCTTCCTGTGCGCCTGATAATGAAGCGTTTTCTATAGAGGATTTGTATTCAGTTGAAGGGATTCAACAAAGTTTTACAGACACCAGACAGACAGTTATAACATACCTATGTATATAATTTTGGATGATTTGGAGAAATTCAAATATATAGGTCATATTAAAAAGCTACCTAACATTCTTTGCTTCTAATCACCAACAAATTCTTATCGACTGCTGCTAAATTTACATAATTCAGCCCCTTACTGTTAACTTTTGGTGAAAAATGTGGCTGTGGTGTACCTCGCGCGCAAAACGAGTACCCCTGAAAAGTGCTGCCTTTTCAGTCATTGAGACTTCTCTATATTTAACGTTCTCTGCAGCACCCTGGGTGCCTGATAATGAATCAATTCTCTATGAAAGATTTGATTTGGTTGACAAAGTTTTATCAGAAGATGCCTTAGACATATGTACATAATATATGTATGTACATATTTTTGGGTGATTTGATTTTTTTAAGTCTCTGTTGAACTTAGCATATTTATTTTTTATTATAAAGTGCCTGTAGCTAGCCTACAGCGTTAACATTCATTCTTCCTACATACAATCCTACAAACAAACATTACTCAACTTGTGTTTAATTTGACCAGTTGAATATATTTCTGTTGACTTTTGGTGAAAAATATGTCAGAGAACGTTAAATATAGAGAATTCTCACGAGCTACGAATAGTGTGAATTGTCAAAAATGAAGTCTAACCTCCGCCGAGTTGTGGTGAAACTTTTAACAGAGCTGTTTTACAGCGATTTCTCCTTTAGCATATTGGCCCTGCACAGTTTTTGCCTTCTGTAGGAAATCAAATTGACGAATAGCCGACGGCATTTTGCAAAGTATTTGCTTGTGCATTTTTATGTTCCCTTGATAAACGAAAATTTATTCAATTTGTATTTGCAAACAAAGGTGATGAAAAAAAAAAGATTGAATATTTATTATATGCGCCAACATTTCAAATCAAAGTAACTTTAATATTTTGATTTAATTTAAAAAAATACATTATAAAACGACCTCTCACATTTTGGTATGTGCGTTTTAGTAAATTTAAAACTAAACAAATTTGATGAAAATTTTTACTAATTTTTTGAGTCGAAATTAATTCATAGCATACAAGTGTTTTGGTATATCGAGATATGTATGTATTTACATTTGAATATGCATTTATTTGTTCCTTTGGCAAACCAAATTTTTTTAATTTACATTTTATTACAGGGAATAGTAATATACATACATTTGTATGCATGCATTTTCTAGATAGTACAAAACTTTAAAATTAATAAAGGAAAGCTTCAAAGAAACGTATTTGCATATGTATATGGGACAACTAAGTTCAATTGCATCTTTATTAAATATAGTGTTGCACGCATATGTGTGCACTGAAGCAACATGACCTACAATATTGGAATATTTCGCGTAGAATTATTTGCCAATATTTGGTAAATCTTGTATTTTTGTCAAGTCGAGTGCCCGCGGCATCGTACATATGCATCAATATATGTATGTAAATATGTCTTTCTAAATGCTCGACAGCCGCAGCTGCTGTGCGTCAAGTGCGCGCATCAGCATACAGTAAGTTGCAGAAAAAACAAGTAGCTTAAAAAAAGGGTCTGATTCGAACATTTTAATACTAAGAGAAAATTTGGAAACAATTATTTTATGTTAACTGATAGTAAGCAAATAGTTAATTAGTAGATTACTTTACGTATGTAGTTCTTGAATTGATAAAAAGTGCACAAAACCTGTGCATATATCTGCAAAGTTAGAAACTTACTCTGAAATCAGAGCATTTGAAGGTGCCTGTAAACATGTCAGGGTTACTGTACATACAATGCTGTGCCTATGAATGTGCGCTGCGCCTTTGAATGCGCGTTGGATTTCTTCAGAAGTTTTACCGTGTTATTTTGAGCTGTGGCTGGTGAGCATACATACACACAGCATATACATATGCGCAAATGTATATAAATTCACAAATTTACATTTGCATATGCCATCTTCCTGTGCGCCTGGTAATGAAGCGTTTTCTATAGAGGATTTGTATTCAGACTTCTCTATACATTAACGTTCTCTGAATATGTTCAATGAATATGTCTGCAGAGAACGTTAAAGTATAGAGAAGTCTCAATGACAGGAACGTATGGAATTTCGAGGGGTATTCGGTTTGCGCGCGTGGTACACAACAGCCACATTTTTCACCAAAAGTTAACAGTAAGGGGCTGAATTATGTAAATTTAGCAGCAGTCGATAAGAATTTGTTGGTGATTAGAAGCAAAGAATGTTATGTAGCTTTATAATATGACCTATATCAGAGAATGTTAATGCAATGAGAAGGTGCAAATGTTACTGTGAGCTTTTTTTAGTACAATTGAGATTTGAAAGATTTGTAATAAGGTCATTTAGCACACCGAGTTTATAGACACCTCACTGACTTTTGCCCACACAAAAATTAGAAACACCACATATCTTTCACCTCAACACACAACACATTTCTCACCTCGACATTAAACCAATTAAATTTTTACTATTTTCGTATTTTTGAAATAATAAGCGAACACTTAAAATTTATTACTTAATTTTTTTTTCAATTACATTAAAAAAAAAAAAAACGATTTAAAAAAAAATTTATAAAAAAAAGTTTGCGCCGGGAATTGAACTCGAGTCTAACATGTGGCGAGGAGAAATAGGCGGTGCGTTTATTTCTTCGAATGCTTATTTTTTGACCATTTTGTTACTTTTGAAATGATACGCGGATACATAAAATTTATTACAAATTTTTTTACGATTACATTAAAAAAAAAAAAAATTTAAAAACGAAACAAAAAATTTGTGCCGAGAATTGATGGCGAGTCACGTGGGGAGGATAAATACGCAGAGCGTTTATTTCTGCGCCTGTGAACAAAAGGTTTTGTGCATGCGCGCGACGCGAATAAATTTAGTTCTGAAAGTAATTCATGAAGCTTTTCATTACACACATATGTAAATAAATGATGGTACACCTAATTCTCTTTTTACACGATAGATACGTTCCCAAAAAATTCGTGTAAAAAAAAAATTCGTGTAAAAAGAGAATTAGGTGAAAACAATACTAAAAAATTCTTTTTAGAGTTCACTAAAGAATTTATTTCGTGTTTACACATTTTAATTCTTTAAATATATTATAAGAAATAAATTATACTTTGGAAAAAAGAAAATAATATCTGAAATTCATTAATATAAAACAAGTAAAAATAATATAAACATAAAAAACTTTTATGCATTGTCACTTTCTGACAATAAACGCATACGTTTGCGTAAGACTAGAATATCACTGCCATCACTAGAATTATTTTGTTCATCATCTTGTGAAATTGTTTCTGGATTATCATCTCTAGGCTCCTGTGTTGATAATTCAGTAGTTTTTAGAAGGAAATCAGTCATTAAAGATTGTGTTTGATTTCGTGATAAACCTTTATAAAGTTCCCTGTAAGATGCCATTAATGATTTCAGTTCACGTTGAAATTTTGCAGCTCGTTCCTCATCAGGATCATGTTGTTGAAAATGATTACCTAATTTTCTGGCAAGATCAAGACCTTCTTTAATTAGAGTTGCATTTAAAATGGGAGGATCTTCTTCGTCATTATCGCTATGTTCTCTGTCTTGATGAGTCTCAAGGGTGAGGTCTATAATTTCATTTTCGCTCAAGCTTTTATCAGCTAATAATTCCTCTATATCGGCAAATGATAGATCATCGAATCCATCTCCACCAATTGTATGTGCCAGCGTTGTGATGTCAGTAAAAACAGCGATATTATGGATGACAGGATCAGGATCTTTGCTTTTGACACATTCTGGCCAAATATTTTTCCAACATGAGTTCAAGGTTGATGGCTTTAAGTCAGCTAACGCTAACCCAACTTGATTAATGCAGTCCATAATAGAAAATTTTTTCCACATATCAATGACTGTTAAATCCTCATTATGGTCTAGTTTGTCTACCACGTATTGGAATGAACGTTTTATGTAGTACTTTTTAAAAGTAGCAATGATCCCTTAGTCTAGCGGTTGTATTAAGGATGTAGTGTTAGGCGGAAGATAACAAAATTGCACATTTGGGTGCTCCAAGAGCGGATGGCAAGGTGCATTGTCTAGAATTAAAAGAACTTTAAATTCTAGACATTTTGCATTCATGTAGCGTCTAACTTCTGAAATGAAGTATTTCTGGAACCATTCTGTAAAGATTGCACTGGTCATCCATGCCTTTTTGTTTGCTGTCCAGTGAATTGGCAGTTTATTGAAATCTACACTTTTCATCGAGCGTGGTCTTAAAGCACTATTTACTAGCAGTGGTTTTAACATACGTTCTCCTGAAGCATTGGAACAAAACAACAATGTTACACGGTCCTTTGCTACTTTTAAGCCACCGGCAGTTTTCTGCGATTTTGCAACATAAGTTCTGCTCGGCATTTTTTCCCAAAAGAGGCCACTTTCATCTACATTCCAAACTTGATCTGGGGTGTATTCTCGATCTTCAATAATTTTTCTAAGTTTTTCAGGAAATTTTTTGGCAGCCAATTCATCTGCAGACGCAGTTTCTCCCTTAATTTTTACATTATGGAGAGCATGTCGTTTAAGAAAACCTGTCATCCAACCTGTACTTGCAGAAAATTCGGGTTGTTTTGACTGAGATGAAGTGCCTGGCTCAACTTCTTTAATACGTTTATAAATTCTTAATGCAGTTTGCTTGATAGCAATTCCATCTACGGGCATTCTTTTTTGTGATTTATCTTTAATCCACATTACCAAAGCTTTTTCCATCTTCTCTTTGACAACATCTCTTATGTATGACGATGATTTAGCACTTATTTTCATTCCAGAACATACCGATTTTCTAATCGCAGTTTCATTTTTCTTGATCGTTCTTATGGTAGCTTCATGAATACCAAAATGCTTTCCTACAGCCGTTGCTCCTTGTCCTGTTGTAAGTTGATCTAAAATTTTAATTTTAGTATCTAAACTGATCGCCTTCCTCTTGGATTTTATTACAGGTGAATTATGTGACATTGTGTTAAGGCTACCAAAATATTTTTCATATTAATAATGCAAAGATTTGAAAATTATTTAAAGCTCACCTGTTATTGAGTTAATAAATCTATACGAGCACTAACTTTATTTTACTTATAATGTTTTAAATACTCACAACAACTAAGCGTCTTTTCTTTTCAACTCTCAAAACCAAACTAAATTGCGTAAAAAGTACATTACGTCTTTACTCTATGCATAATTCGGGGAATCCCACTCATATACACATATTTTTATAGCAACAGCTGTACACGATAACAGCCCAAAGCCGCTCATCCTGTATAGATGCGACTACATGCTGATATTCTAAGATCCTAAACAAATAACCTAAACCGATATGCTAAAACAAAAATCCCAAACAATGAATCCGATTTGCTCTATGAGATTCAAGAAAAATTCATAAAATATTGAAAATCGTGTTAAAACAAAACAATTCGTGTAAAAAAAAATTTCTTTCTCTTTTTAACTCGTGTTAAATCAAACTCGTGTAAAAAAAATTCGTGTAAAAAGAGAATTAGGTGTATATGATAATATACATAAGTACATGATATGTATGTATGTACATGTCAATAGGAGGTATGTATTTGCATTCAGAAAAAAAGAACGGTTTAAGATAAATCAACACTTATTTTTTATTGTATGTCAATTTATAGTTTATGTATTCGACAGCATTTACATACATATGTATGTATGTACATTTGTATATGAAAAACAATAATGCAAAAGCGCAAGAACATCATATCACATATGCAAGTATGCCCAAATAACCTTGACTTATGTATGTACACATGTCACAGCACATCACATTCTTACAAGAAATCAAATACACATACGCACTAGCGAACGAGTTTCTTTCTAACAAGTGCAAAAACAATTCTGCTCTATGTATGCATATATACCGACTTTATGTCCTAGCATATATACATACATACATATATACCTACTTGCCTTCTAAACTTCCTACAAAATAATTCTATTCATATGTTACTACATCCATGTACGTTCATACATTCAAGCATGCATATATGCGCGAGCACAGCGCTCCCTTCTTGCTTCCGTGTACTTTTGTCTTTCACCAGTCGATATTCCTAATATTGTACTTACAAAAACACAATAGTTTGATAGACGCAAAAGCAACAGCAAGCGCAACGCGATGGCCGCTTTGCCACCACATATTCTAAAATGTTCTAGAACACAACAAAAACACATACATACCTCACATGCGCATGTCGCCCGAAGCTAAAATCTAAGCCTAGCGACTACAAAAACAAAATACATTCGTAGACGCAGTCGCAGCGGCCATGATTCTATCAGCGAGGGCGCTGAACAATTTAAAACAAAAACTAAAAAAGTTCATTCATAAGTTCGAGCTCATATTTCAATTTCATTCATAAAACGAGCCGCCCATATGCCAATTTTCGCGACCATTCGAAAATAGTCAATATTGGAATATTTCGCGTGGAATTATTTGCCAATATTTGATAAATCTTGAATTTTTGTCATGTCGAGTGGCCGCGGCTCCGTATGTATGTATGCACCCTTATATGTATGTAAATATGTAATATGTCTTCTAACTGTGCGACAGTCGCGAGTTAATGCGACTTCCAGCGAATCACACATTGCTGTCCGCAAAGCCGCATATATGTACCTTATGATCAGAAAGTACCGGGAATGTTTAAATTAAACAAAACAGAGTTAAATTTAAGGCAAATTTATATTATCTCCTTCAAAATTTGACCCGTCTGAAGCAACACACATGTGCCAACGTTTAACCCAGTCCTCCAAACACCCCCGACAGGCCGATTTGTATTCTCTTTGATCAGTGCGATGGCGCGTTATCATCATGCAAAATCTGAGAATTGTTTGCTCACATTTCCGGCGGTTCGCAACACACAGCATCTCTCTAAGGTTTCAAAACGGATAAATAATATTCTCTATTGACTGTCTGGCCCGATGGAAAGTACTCTTGGTGGACTATGCCTTGGCAATCGAAGGAAACAGTCAACATCACCTTCCCAGTTCTTTTTGCTCATAGGGTATACATATCCCATCTTTTCTCTGACGGACAAGAAGACGGTCGCAGTTGTTGTTTTTTATATGCATACATTTTGCGTTCGTTGAAGGTTTGTATATATTTGTATACATATGCGTGTATGCGCGTTTGGCTTTCTGGATGCATCCATGGATATTAGAATATTTTCTCATCAATATGTGTATGTAAGTAGTTCAGATTTGACTGAAGAGATTAAATACATATAGGAATGCATATTCAAATGATTGCCTTTATGGCTGTTTTACATATAAATCAATTCAAAAGAAATATGAATAATGTTATATAGAAAATAAATTTCTAAATAACAGGTATTAGAAAAACCTGAATACACTATTTTAAATCAATTCTAATTAAACCAAATATAAAAAATGAAATAAAAATATCGAACAAAAAACTGTGTACAGGACTTGAACCTGAGTCAAATATGGGACGATGTACTGCATATGCGACACGTCTTTCACGATTGTGCTAAACTATAATTACTTATGGACTTTTCTAAATCACTCATTTTTTCGATTCGCAGTTTTATATGCACATATTCTGCGTTAGTTGAAAGTTTGTATGCGTAATTATATGCATATGTATGTGTGTATGCGCGTTTGGCTTTCTGGACGGATATTAGAATGATATTTTCTCATCAATATAATTTGGATTTGATGAAATAGATTATAGACATATGTACATATTTTCTGTTTTGATTGATTTATATAAAAATCAGGTCATATCCAGTATGAACTATTTTATACCGAAAAGAAATTTCCATTTATGAAATACAAAAAAAAACAGTATTTTAAAGAAATTTTAATTGAAATAAACTCAACAATTTTACCAAACTTTCCTGGTTTGAATTGTAAAAAAAAAATGTGCAAGAAAATAAAAAATATGACTTCAGGACTTGAACCTGAATTAAATACGTGCCAAAAAACAAAGCGAATAATTCAGCCGACTTTAGCTTCTGCACCACAAATTAACTGCCGCGCGGCCTTCTTAATCGCAAATTTATTCGCTTCGCTGTGGGCATGAAATAAGTCGATTTCCTTAGTAGTGTGCCGAAAAATCTTATAAACTTCCTCAGTAGTTTGGTAAACGCAGAAAAAATCTGAATTGCTGTCCTAGCGTGGTAAGTAAATATAGAAACCCTCCACTCGCGTCACTCGCGTGGTAAATATCTGCAATTCCCCACTCGTGAGGAAAGTTGAATTGGAAATAGCTTATTATGAATCTACAAATTAGAACTCGAAAAAAACTCATTTAACATTCGCTCCTTCTCATTGCATTAACATTCTCTGGTATTACTGTCGATGAATAGTGAAAGTTGTACACATTTGAAAGATTTTGTAATGGAGTAAATTGAACAAAACCAAATGGAATCATCTTCGGAAGGTTAGTAAAATACGAGAAATCTTTAGTACATATCAATACCTCGACACAAAATTTTTAGCTGCAGCAATACGTAGATACATTTTTTGCAATTTTTTTATAAAATTTGAGTTTTCAAACTGTATAGTAATACAACGCCGTCATATGCTGCTTTGAAACCTATTAAAGGTTACTCAAAAAAGTAATGATTACTGAATAAAACAAGATTCAGCTGCTACCACTTGCTACTTTGCGACCCCGAAAACATATAAATTTACATGCATCTTGATTATATTCTTGAATATACGCTATTTCACGTGAGGGGGTGGCCAATAGGGGTGAAAGGGGGTGGATTTTCAAAATTTTAAGATCAAATTCGTAATCAGCGACCCTGAAAACATAAATTAACATGCATCTTGATTATGTTCTAGAATATACGCTATTTCACGTGAGGGGGTGGCCAATAGGGGTGGAAGGGGGTGTATTTTCAATATTTTAAGATCAAGTTCGTAATCAGCGACCCCGAAAACATATAAATTAACATGCGTCTTGATTATGTTCTAGAATATACGCTATTTCACGTGAGGGGGTAGCCAATAGGGGTGGAAGGGGGTGGATTTTCAAAATTTTAAGATCAAATTCGTAATCAGCGACCCCGACAACCCCCGAGTAAGAGATTTTGAATCAATTACTTAATTTTTTGAGTTTTGGTCAGCTTTTCGGGAATCGGCCGCACTGTGTGGCGCAACTCCATCAACACTATTAAAATCCACATTCACACATTGCTCAATCTTATCAGCGGCTGTGCAACAATATTAGACACTATAAAATGTGTAGATCCACGACTTGGTTGAACAATGTAATATGATTTGCGAAATATTTAACATTATTCCCACCAATATGACATTTCTCGCTTTATTTACATTTTTAATTTCCAACTTTTTCTTCTTCTTCTCTTTTCAGCAGTCAAATCTATGTTCCGCTATTGCAGTGTTGCCTAGCTTTGGATATAAAAACGCATTTAAAGAAAATAAAATACCAAGTTTTTATTTGATTAATTAAAAAACTTTGTATGCGTGACAAATTTTCTTTAAAATGTGCGTTTTGTTTTAAATAAATGTGTTATCGAAATGTACAATTTAATTTATGGGTATTTTTTTGGTAAAAGAAACTTTTTTGTTAAGGGAATGACTTATTTGCTGTATTTCAGGTTATGTAACAAAATAAAGTACTATTTTTGTAAAAATGTCGTTATGGTTTTTTATTATTTTCTGGTATTTTGTTGTTTATTTTTACTGTGAATACACCTCTTGATGCCCTATGCCCCACTAAGGATTGAGGACCGGACGAAACGATTACATCTCTATGGTTTCAATTCGCATTCAGTAAATTCAAACGCTTTTAAAAGGTTTTCAAAGTTAAGAAGAGTTAAGAGAAGAAAATTTAATATTCTGACATAACCTCAAAAGGAACAAAAAATTTAATTTTCACTTTCAAAATACTAAATTTTATAAGAATCAACAAATTTTCGTTTGCACTAAAATCTTCTCAGAGTGACCTTTTTAAACCTTCCTTATCCTACATCCTACATCGTTTTTAACTTACAGTTTCGGTAGCCTTAAATTAAAAACAAAAAGAAACAAACACCAAACTTAAAAATTGCCGCATTTTGGGTATAAAAAAGCACTAAATTTATTGTGAAGAGCAAATGGTTGGCAACACTGCACTAATTGGCAAACGTGACGTCCCGCACTCTCTGATGGGCGCAATCTTTTTCTATCATTCTTGGCTGCCACCAACATGACAAAAATTCAAGATTTATGCCGCGAAACATTTCAATTCTAGTCATCGACTAACTCTCGCGCCGATAAGACGTTTGTTTTTTGCATGCGGAGTTTCGTTTGATCATTTTAGTATTCTCACTTCGCCTTTCGAGTTTTGTTGTTCTCCCGCTTTCTTCTCGCGTATTTGCAGAGAACGTTAATGTATAGAGAAGTCTCAATGACAGAAACGTATGGAATTTCGAGGGGTACTCGTCTCGCGAAGACAATTTCACCACAGACACATTTTTCAACAAAAATTAACAGTAAGGGGCGAAATTATGTAAATTTAGCCGCAGTCGATAAGAATTTGTTGGTGATTAGAAGCAAAGAATGTTAGGTAGCTTTTTAATATGACCTATATATTAGAATTTTTCCAAATCATCCAAAATTATATACATATGTTATTTCTGTCTGTCTGGTGTCTGTAAAACTTTGTTGAATCCCTTCAACTGAATACAAATCCTCTATAGAATACGCTTCATTACAAGGCGCACAGGAAGATGGCATATGCAAATGTAAATTTGTGAATTTATATACATATGCGCATATGTATATGCTGTGTGTATGTATGCTCACTAGCGACAGCTCAAAATAAAATGGTAAACTTCTCAAGAAATTCAGCGCGCATTCATAGGCGCAGCGCACATTCATTCGCACAGCATTGTATGTACAGTAAGCTTGAAATGTTTACAGGCATCTTCAAATGCTCTGATTTCAGAGTAAGTTTCTAACTTTGCAGATATATGCATAGGTTTTGTGCACTTTTTATCAATTCAATTACATACGTAAAGTAATGTGCTAATTAACTATTTGCCTACTATCAGGTAACATAATGCGTTCTCTGTTAATGTATAGAGAAGTCTCACGAGCTAGTATGAATTGTTAAAAATGAAGTGAAGCCGCGAAGCCTTTTTCATCTCGCTCACCTCGACAGCGGGGAACTTCTTAACAGAGCTGATTACAGTGAATTATGTACAAGCAGAGAATGTTAATGCAATGAGAAGGTGCAAATGTTACTGTGAGCTTTTTTTAGTACAATTGAGATTTGAAAGATTTGAAGTAAGGGAATTTAGCACACCGAGTATATAGACACCTCACTGACTTTTGCCCACACAAAAATTAGAAACACCACACATCTTTCACCTCAACACACAACACATTTCTCACCTCGACATTAAACCAATTAAATTTTTACTATTTTCGTATTTTTGAAATAATAAGCGAATACGTAAAATTTATTACATAATTTTTTTTTCAATTACATTAAAAAAAAAACGATTTAAAAAAAAATAATTTATAAAAAACAGTTTGGCCGGGAATTGAACTCGAGTCTAATATGTGGCGAGGAAAAATAGGCGGTGCGTTTATTTCTTTGACTGCTTATTTTTTTACCATTTTGTTACTTTTGAAATGATAAGCGGATACATAAAATTTATTACAAATTTTTTTACGATTACATTAAAAAAAAAAATTTAAAAACGAAAAAAAAAAAAATTTCCACCGAGAATTGATGGCGAGTCACGTGGGGAGGATAAATACGCAGAGCGTTTATTTCTGCGCCTGCGTTGTGAACAAAAGGTTTTGTGCATGCGCGACGCGAATAAATTTTAATAAAGTTCTGAAAGTAATTCATGAAGTTTTTCATTACACACATATGTACATAAATGAACGTATACTTTATATGTAAATAAATGATGGTATATGATAATATACATAAGTACATAATATGTATGTATGTACATGTCAATAGGAGGTATTTGCATTCAGAAAAAAAGAACGGTTTAAGATAAATCAACACTTATTTTATATTGTATGTCAATTTATAGTTTATGTATTCGACAGCATTTACATACATATGTATGTATGTACATTTGTATATGAAAAACAATAATGCACAAGCGCAAGAACATCATATCACATATGCAAGTACGCCCAAATAACCTTGACTTATGTATGTACACATGTCACAGCACATCACATTCTTACAAGAAATCAAATACACATACTCACGAGTGAACGAGTTTCTTCCTAACAAGTGCAAAAACAATTCTGCTCTATGTATGTATATATACCCACTTTATGTCCTAGCATATATACATACATATACGAGTAAACCTACTTGCCTTCTAAACTTCCTACAAAATAATTGTATTTATATGTTACTACATCCATGCACGTTCATACATTCATGCATATACATCAGAGACCTGCATGGCTCACTGTTTTCTTGAGTTGTTCATACGCTAAATTTCTTGCTCACATTCAGGCAATTGAACCAAAATATTTGGTCAAGTGCAGTCAGCTCATGCAGGCGAACGCGTAGTTCAGCTCAGTCAACACGTATGATCTAATGTCTTCGGCTCAAATCTAATCATTGAACAAAAAGCAGCATTGAATGAAATTAGCATCGGCCTTTGCGTTCAAACGATCAAACTTGTTCAAAGAAGTAATTGTCATTATTGTAAATAGCACATGTTCGAGCACTCGAGCGTTGGCGTACAATGTACGCTGTAAATTGCGTTTCGTATTTGAAAGGATTAGTTGGTTTCAGCAATGTTTCCTTATTTACATTATTTTCTTTCGTGTTTTATTATAAGTTTTAAGAAAAAAAACAAATATGAAAATATAGTGTTTTTGCTTTAAAATTTTGCTTTTACTTTGCTATCGTTAGTTACAAGCAAAAACTCATGCGGGATCATACGTGTTCAAACCGGCTCATTCGGCTCTATAGCCCTTTTATTCTTGCTCAAAAAAATGAATGTATAGCCGAACGAGCAAATACCCGAAACGGCTGCTATGAAGACGATTGGTGATAACATCGGAGAGCTAAAACGCAGCACATGATTTGATTGAGCTGAAATAAACAATGACAATAACTCATTTGAACAAGTTCGATCGTTTGAACGCAAAGGCCTGTTTTTTGGTTCAAGCGAAGCGTATGAATGTTTTACACTGAGCCGGTGCAGTTCTCTGATATACATATGCGCGAGCACAGCGCAGAGAACGTTAAATATAGAGAATTCTCACGAGCTACGAATAGTGTGAATTGTCAAAAATGAAGTGAAACCGCGAACACTATTTCACCTCGCTCAACTCGAAGGCGGGGAAGTTCTTAACAGACCTGATTACAGTGAATTATGTACAAGTACATTGGCTCTGCTCAGTTTTTGGTTTCTGTATGAAATCAAATTGACAAATGCCGACGGCATTTTGCAAGGCATTTGCTTGTGCATTTTTATGTTCCCTTGATAAACGAAAATTTATTCAATTTGTATTTTCAAACAAATACAACCAAATAAAGATTTAAAATCCAAGATTTAAAATCAAAGTAACTTTAATGTTTGTTGCTGTAATTTTAAAAGAAGAATTTAAACAAAATACATTATAAAACGACCTCACATTTTGTTGTGTGCGTTTTAGTAAATTTGATGAAAATTTTTACTAATTTTTCGAGTCGAAATTAATTTTAGACAAGAATTCAAAGAGCATATTGGTATATTGATGAATATATGTATATGTACATATATCAATATATGTATATATACATATATTTTGTTAGTTATATTTGTGCAAAAGTTCAATTGCATCTTCAATTCTTATAGTGTTACAAATGTATCTGCACACCCACTGCAGCAACAATGACCTATCTCACGACGCATTGCCTTATCATATTTATGTGCATTTGAATATGCATTTTTTGTTCCTTTGCCAAACGAAATTTTTTTCAATTTACATATGTATGTATATTACAGGGAATAATTCATATATGTATGCATTTTATACATAGTACAAAACTTTGAAATTTAAAATAAATAAAAGAAAACTTCAAAGAAACGTATTTTCACACACACATATATGGGACAACTAAGTTCTATTGCATCTTTAATAGATATAGTTAGTGTTGCACGCATATGTATGCACTGAAGCAACATGACTTACCTCACGAGCATCGTCTTATCATATTTCATGCAATAATTAGGGAGTAAATATTCGAATGATCGAATTCCTGCAAATGCTAAAACAACTTCTTCTGCATATGCATCGACATGTGCATGTGCGTATATGCACACTTGATGCCCTAACTATATATACATATATATGTACGTTCAATTGATCAAATCAAAAAATTCTGTATACAAAACGCTTCATTACCAGGCACACAGGAAGATGGCATATGCAAATATAAATATGTGAATTGAATTCGAGCAAATCAATGCTTATTAATATACACATATGCATGTACATACAACCACACTCACAGGGGACTGACTTCATTCCTCAAAATGCGTATGTCGTTCAAAGCTAAAATTCTATGCCTCGCGACTACAAGAACAAAATGCAGTCTTGGGCGCAGGCGTAGCGGCCATCATTCTAGTTGACATAGCGCTGAACAGTCGCGGCGGCGCCGAACAGTTTCAACTATTGTACTGTGCAACAAAAACTCATCATCAAAAAATTCATTGATAAATTCGAGCTCATATGTAGTTCTAAACGCAAGTACTTTCATTCATAAAACGAGCCGCCCATATGCCAATTTTCTCGACAATTCGAAAATAGTCAATATTGGAATATTTCGCGTAGAATTATTTGCCAATATTTGATAAATCTTCAATTTTTGTCAAGTCGAGTGCCCGCGGCATCGTACATATGTATGCAAAAATATATGTATGTAAATATGTGTATATGTACAATGCTGTGCCTATGAATGTGTGCTACGCCTTTGAATGCGCGATGGATTTCTTGAGAAGTTGTACCGTTTTATTTTGAGCTGTGCATATGCCATCTTCCTCTGCGCCTTGTAATGAAGCGTTTTCTATAGAGGATTTTGATCCAGTTGAAGGGAATTCAACAAAGTTTTACAGACTCCAGACAGACAGTTATAACATACCTATGTATATAATTTTGGATGATTTGGAGAAATTCAAATATATAGGTCATATTAAAAAGCTACCTAACATTCTTTGCTTCTAATCACCAACAAATTCTTATCGACTGCTGCTAAATTTACATAATTCAGCCCCTCACTGTTAATTTTTGTTGAAAAATGTGTCTATGGTGAAATTGTCTTCGCGAGACGAGTACCCCTCGAAATTCCATACGTTCCTGTCATTGAGACTTCTCTATACATTAACGTTCTCTGCACAGCGCTCCAGAGAACATTGATGAATAGAGAAGTCTCACGAGCTACGAATAGTGTGAGTTGTCAAAAATGAAGTGAAACCGCGAACACTATTTCACCTCGCTTAACTCGACAGCGGGGAAGTTCTTAACAGAGCTGATTACAGTGAATTATGTACAAGCAGAGAATGTTAATGCAATGAGAAGGTGCAAATGTTACTGTAAGCTTTTTTTAGTACAATTGAGATCTGAAAGATTTGTAATACGGTCATTTAGCACACGGAGTTTATAGACACCTCACTGACTTTTGCCCACACAAAAATTAGAAACACCACACATCTTTCACCTCAACACACAACACATTTCTCACCTCGACATTAAACCAATTAAATTTTTACTATTTTCGTATTTTTGAAATAATAAGCGAATAGGTAAAATATATTACATAATTTTTTTTCAATTACATTAAAAAAAAAAACGATTTTAAAAAATAAAATTTATAAAAAAAAGTTTGCACCGAGAATTGAACTCGAGTCTAACATGTGGCGAGGAAAAATAGGCGGTGCGTTTATTTCTTCGAATGCTTATTTTTTTACCATTTTGTTACTTTTGAAATGATAAGCGGATTCATAAAATGTATTACACATTTTTTTATGATTACATTAAAAAAAAAAATTTAAAACGAAAAAAAAAAATTTGTGCCGAGAATTGATGGCGAGTCACGTGGGGAGGATAAATACGCAGAGCGTTTATTTCTGCGCCTGTGAACAAAAGGTTTTGTGCATGCGCGCGACGCGAATAAATCTTAATAAAGTTCTGAAAGTAATTCATGAAGTTTTTCATTACACACATATGTACATAAATGAACGTATACTTTATATGTAAATAAATGATGGTATATGAAATATACATAAGTATATAATATGTATGTACATGTCAATAGGAGGTATTTGCATTCAGAAAAAAAGAACGGTTTAAGATAAATCAACACTTATTTTATATTGTATGTCAATTTATAGTTTATGTATTCGACAGCATTTACATGCATATGTATGTATGTACATTTGTATATGAAAAACAATAATGCACAAGCGCAAGAACATCATATCACATATGCAAGTATGCCCAAATAACCTTGACTTATGTATGTACACATGTCATACCACATCACATTCTTACAAGAAATCAAATACACATACGCACTAGTGAACTCGAGTTTCTTCCTTACAAGTGCAAAAACAATTCTGCTCTATGTATGCATACATATATACCGACTTTATGTCCTAGCATATATACATACATACATATATACCTACTTGCCTTCTAAACTTCCTACAAAATAATTCTATTCATATGTTACTACATCCATGCACGTTCATACATTCAAGCATACATATACATATGCGCGAGCACAGCGCTCCCTTCTTGCTTCCGTGTACTTTTGTCTTTCACCAGTCGATATTCCTAATATTGTACTTACAAAAACACAATACTTTGATAGACCCAAAAGCAACAGCAAGCACAACGCGATGGCCGCTTTGCCACCACACATTCTAAAATGTTCTAGAACACAACAAAAACATATACTTCACATGCGCATGTCACCCGAAGCTAAAATCTAAGCCTAGCGACTACAAAAACAAAATACATTCGTAGACGCAGTCGCAGCGGCCATGATTCTATCAGCGACGGCGCTGAACAATGTAGAACAAAACAAAAAGTTCATTCATAAGTTAGAGCTCATATTTCAATTTCATTCATAAAACGAGCCGCCCATATGCCAATTTTCGCGACCATTCGAAAATAGTCAATATTGGAATATTTCGCGTGGAATTATTTGCCAATATTTGATAAATCTTAAATTTTTGTCATGTCGAGTGGCCGCGGCTCCGTATGTATGTATGCACCCTTATATGTATGTAAATATGTAATATGTCTTCTAACTGTGCGACAGTCGCGAGTTAATGCGACTTCCAGCGAATCACACATTGCTGTCCGCAAAGCCACATATATGTACCTTAGGATCAGAAAGTACCGGGAATGTTTAAATTAAACAAAACAGAGTTAAATTTAAGGCAAATTTATATTATCTTCTTCAAAATATGACCCGTCTGAAGCAACACACATGTGCCAACGTTTAACCCAGTCCTCCAAACACCCCCGGCAGGCCGATTTGCATTCTCTTTGATCAGTGCGATGGCGCGTTATCATCATGCAAAATCTGAGAATTGTTTGCTCACGTTTCCGGCGATTTGCAACACACAGCATCTCTCTAAGGTTTCAAAACGGAGAAATAATATTCTCTATTGACTGTCTGGCCCTATGGAAGGTACTCATGGTGGACTATGCCTTGGCAATCGAAGGAAGCAGTCAACATCACCTTCCCGGTTCTTTTTGCTCATAGGGTATACATATCCCATGTGTCAAGTGTGCGCAGAAGCTTGTGTTCTGGGTTTGTTAGAATGGTGGTAGTTTGTACATATATTTATACACATATGTGAGTATGCGCGTTAGGCTTCCTGGATGGATATTAGAATATTTTCTCATCAATATGTGTATGTAAGTAGTTCAGATTTGACTGAAGAGATTAAATATAGGAATGCATATTCATATGATTGACTTTATGGCTGTTTTACATATAAATCAATTCAAATGAATAATGTTATATAGAAAATAAATTTCTAAATAACTGATATTAGAAAAACCTGAATACACTATTTTAAATCAATTTCAATTAAACCAAATATAAAAAATGAAATAAAAATATCGAACGAAAAACTGTGCACAGGATTTGAACCTGGGTCAAATATGAGACGATTTACTGCATACACGACACGTCTTTTACGATTGCGCTAATCTACAATTATTAATGATCTCTTCTAAATCACTCATTTATTCGATTCGCAGTTTTATATGCATGTCGGAACATTGTCTTGACTCATTATTCTTCTCTTTGCAAATTTCACAACTCTAGGCAAGTAAGTTCTGCTCTAGTGCAAGGCGCAATCTCAACTGCCCGACCGCCTGACGGACTTACGAAACTGAGCCTGTATAATTTCATCATCTCAGTATTCTATTGCTCTCTCTGTTTCGCTTATATATTCCGCGCCTTACGACCAGACCTTACTCGACAACAGAGTCCGTCTCTTTTCCTCTGTCGTCGTGCACAAAGTTATACCTGCAGAAATATGGCGCCACCGAAAAATATACACAGACGTACAATGGTCATACTTAGCTCTTATTTAGCTGGAATTGGTACAATGGGCAAATAAGCCTATTCTGCGACACGGCCTTCCTGACAAATCACACGTCCCTGTGTGTTTCCAGAAACGTTAGAACACAGTGGCACTTTTCCGCCTTAACAGATGTTTGTATTTCACATTCATCTTCTCTTAGCTTACAAGAATTAACAAGATAGTTTCACAAAATTCGATTATTCTTTGTTTCCATCACAACATTTTTTTCTTTTTAATGCTTATCCAATTCAACAAGATAATTAGCTTAATGACGTCGTGTAGTTCCCTTTACACAATTTTTCTGTTATAAATCTATTTAACTATAGAGATTACATAATTTTTTTTTTTTTTTTTTTTTTTAACAAAATAAAGTTTTTTTTTTTTTTTTTTTTTTTTTTACGTAATTCCATTTCCATATTAGTATGCTGACCCCCGCTATAACAAGTCCCTTCTGTTATAGTGCGGTCTGTGGAAAATCTGACCCCCGCCATAACAAGTCCATTCTGTTATAGTGCGGTCTGTGGAAAATCTGACCCCCGCCATAACAAGTCCATTCTGTTATAGTGCGGTCTGTGAAAAATCTGACCCGTATCTGGTGTCGCTTTATTTGTCTTATTTAATTTTTAAACATTAGACACATCTTCCTTCGTGCTGTCTTCATTTTCACATAACTCTTCAATCATTTGGTTATTTGGCAATGCTCTTAAAAATTCGTGCGAGTATTTATAAGTTCGCTTACTACTTAAAGATTTCAGTGTGTATCGGTCTCCATCTAATACTTCAACTATTTCAAATGGACCTTTAAATTTTGGATCTAGTTTAGTTTGGTGACGCTCTTCGTTCTTAAGTAATACATGATCACCTACGTTATGTTTAATGATTGTTGCTTTATTTTTATCGAACCTGTATTTATCATATCGTGCGTTTTCTTCCATATTTCGTTTAGCCTGCTTTCTGAGATTATCCCTATCTATGTCATTGTCATCTTCTTCGGTTATTGGCAGCAAACCAAAAGGTCTAACATCCTTGCCAATTAATAATTCTAAGGGACTATACTTTGTTACTCGATTCGCCGTGCAATTCATAGCCAACTGAACATCAGCCAACGCATCCTGCCACGATCTTTGACTGGTTTCTACGGCCGTCAACATATTTTTGAGTGTACTCATTACGCGTTCAACTTGGCCATTGGCTCTACTGGCCCCTGTTGCAATTAAATGCAAATTAATCTTTTGAGAAGAACAGAATTCGCGAAAACCTGAACTCGCAAAACAGCGACCTTGATCCGCGATTATCCTTGTGGGTAAACCGAATATTGACACAACTGATTTTACTGCCTTGATACAACTTTCAGTATCTATATTCAAGGTGTGGTAAAAATACACAAACTTCGTAAAAGCATCTATTAGTACTATGACGTACTCTTTCAAATCGTTCTTCCCACTCAGTTTACCAGTTATATCAATATGTATGGTGTGCCACGGGATTTCTATCTTGGGAATTGGATGCAGCTCCGCTTGCACCTTTCCTACAAGTGGCTTTGATACTTTACAGGTGATGCAATTGTCTACAAATCGTCGCACGTATTTTGGCATATTTTCGAACCAATAGTAACTATAGACCTTGTCTAACGTTTTCTCCCACCCAAGGTGCATAATAGATTCGTGTACGTGATTTATGACTGCCCATCTAAAACTCCTTGGAATTACCGGTAAGCATTTTGTTTTCCCATTTCGCTGTATTTTTCTGTGCAATATTCCTTTTCGCAATTCATAGGTCTTGGCTAAATTTTCGGACATTCCATTGTTTTTAAGTTTCGTTAATATGTCTAGTATTTCAGTGTCGCGCTGTTGTTCTGATACCAACCAATTATCGGTTACCTCCGTCAAATTAATTCGCATTTCTGATACTTTGATTACGTTTCTAATTTTTTCTGGCACTGGATTTCGTGATAGAAAGTCGACGTGCGCCATTCGCTCGCCTTTCCTATACTCTAAATCAAAGTCAAATGATTGTAGAAACGCCCACCATCTATGTACTCTCGGAGTTAAATCCAATTTTGTACGACTTGATTTCAAAGAATTACAGTCCGTATAAACAACAAATTTACGTCCCTGCAAATAATGACGGAAATGTTTGATACCGTTAACTACGGCTAATGTCTCTAATTCATACGAATGGTATCTAGATTCAGCGGGCGATGTACATTTGCTGAAATATTCAACTACATGAGGCTTATTGTCAATTCTATGCAGCAATATTGCTCCATAGCCAATTGAACTCGCGTCTGTATGCAACTCTATTGGGAACTTAGGATCGAATATGATTAATACTGGAGCTTTTGTTAGTATCGATATTATTTTTGATCGTATTTGCTCATGCTCTGATTTCCAAACGAAATTTGAATTTTTCTTTGACGTAAGGTGGTACAGGGGTTTTAATATCTCGGAAAATTTGGGAACGAATTGCCGGAAGTAGGAAGACAAACCGATAAATTGCCTTAACTGTGTCACAGATTGCGGCGGTGGTAACCCTATTAATGCCTGAATTTTACGAGCGTTTGGCCTAATTTCTCCGTCACTAATTTCAAACCCAAGGTACTCGATACTAGTTTTGAGAAAAGAACATTTGCTTATATTAAAGGAAAATCCAGCTTTACTTAAAGTTTCTAGCACGATCTGCAACCGGTCTAATGCTTCTTCTTTGGTTTCTGCTATAATCAAAACATCATCGATGTATACGATGGCAAAAGTATTCGCTAATGGTCCCAATGCTTTTATTATAGCCCGCTGGAAGACAGACGGTGTATTTTTAAGACCAAAAGGCATAGTCAAAAACTCATATTGCCCTTCAGGCGTTACAAATGCAGTTCGCTCAATCGAATCCACATGTACTGGGATTTGGTAAAACCCGCTTGCCATATCTACACATGAGAAATATCTTACACCGCGGAGTCTAGCAATTTGATCCGATATGAGAGGCAACGGATATTTGTCTGCCACTGTGTTATCGTTCAACATACGATAATCAACACAAAGACGATCGGTGCCATTTTTCTTTTTAACCAACATCATCGGACTGGCAAAAGGTGAACAACTTGGCCGTATTATATTTGATTGCAGTAATTCGTCAATTTTTTGTCGCACCCGGTTTTTCTCATCCTCACCTAGTCTGTATGGACGTCGTTGTACCGTCTTTTGTGGGTCAATCAGTCTTATTTCCAACTGTCCAGTGGAGACACGTGTCTTTGGAATTCCGTCAATAAACGAATCAGAATATAAATTTAAAATGTGAGTCAGTGCCACTTTATCAGATTCATTAATTTGGGTATTGGAACTTATAATATTTTCGTATTCTGTTGAATTTACAAAATTCACCTCTTTTGTTTTATAGATTTGAAACTTAGCAGCGTCCATTGAAACACCGAAGCCCTGGCCGAGAATTTCACGGCCAATCAGCACATCAGAACTTAAAAACTTATCCATAACAACATGTAACAAAATCTCAAAACAATATTGTTCAATATTTATATTAGATAAAACTTGCTGTGTACTACATATGGAGTCCTTACCAATACCGTTAAGTTTTACAATATTAGTGATTCGTTTTCCTTTAAATTTATTAGCGATGCTCTCCTTGACCAAGGAACATTCAGCCCCTGAGTCAAAACAGAATGGAACGTACTCACCGGACAGATTTATCATTCCTGATGGCGGGGCTACTGTACAAATTTCAACGCGCTTCTCGTAGACTTTGCCGTTTCCACCTGATCGACCTTTTGGACAAACTGATGCAAAATGTCCAATTTCGTCACACTTAAAGCATTTCACACTAGGCCGCTCCTTTGCTCCAGACGTACTGCTTCCGTTGCGATTCTTTCCAGTGTTCCTACCCTGCTCCAGTCTAGCTCGACAATTGGCGTATTTGTGACCGGCCTTTCCACAAAAGTTGCACTTCATCTGATTCTGTAACTTGGGCTTCTTCTGTTCAAAAGTAGTATTCGCATCGCCATCATAACTACGCTTCTTAAAAGCGTGTGCTTGTAGTTGTTGTTGTTGGAGTTCATTACGGGTTTTAACATTGTTGGTAAAAATCCAACGTGACAATTTACTATCAAGTTGAGCCATGTGTGTCAATGTTACGGAAACTGCTATTTCTGCAAAGTTTTGAGTTTTCCATCTTGACATTAGCAGCGTTACGATGCGAGTCCCATACTCAGCGAGTCCTTCTCCAGCTTTTGGTCGGCCATTAAATACGTTCAGTAGAACAGCTGCACCAGTCTCAATTCCAACAAACCGTCCAATAAACAGCTCCTTAAACTGCGTCCAAGTGATGCCTGCAAAGCATACTTGGGATAACCACTGTGACGCGCTACCTTCGAGTGCCTTGCTCAAGGCCATCACTAAATCGCTGCCCTCGACCACATTGTCCGCCATGATTAGATCGACTGTGGTGCACCATGCTGAAGCGTCCGCTTCAGCGCCGTCGGGATTAAATTTTGGTAGCGTTACGCGTTTTAACTTGTCATTGGTTGTTGGATTTCTTGGTGTCTGCAGATTTTTAATTATGTCCATGAGATTGCGGTTCTGCTCTATTAGCGCTGTTATATTTGATTCAGTAGGCAAAGCAGATCCCACTTCTGATGTCGGAACATTGTCTTGACTCATTATTCTTCTCTTTGCAAATTTCACAACTCTAGGCAAGTAAGTTCTGCTCTAGTGCAAGGCGCAATCTCAACTGCCCGACCGCCTGACGGACTTACGAAACTGAGCCTGTATAATTTCATCATCTCAGTATTCTATTGCTCTCTCTGTTTCGCTTATATATTCCGCGCCTTACGACCAGACCTTACTCGACAACAGAGTCCGTCTCTTTTCCTCTGTCGTCGTGCACAAAGTTATACCTGCAGAAATATGGCGCCACCGAAAAATATACACAGACGTACAATGGTCATACTTAGCTCTTATTTAGCTGGAATTGGTACAATGGGCAAATAAGCCTATTCTGCGACATGCACATATTCTGCGTTAGTTGAAAGTTTGTATGCGTAATTATATGCATATGTATCTGTGTATGCGCGTTTGGCTTTCTGGACGGATATTAGAATGATATTTTCTCATCAATATAATTTGGATTTGATGAAATAGATTATAGATATATGTACATATTTTCTGTTTTGATTGATTTGTATAAAAGTCAGGTCATATCCAGTATGAACTATTTTATACCGAAAAGAAATTTCCATTTATAAAATACAAAAAAAAACAGTATTTTAAAGAAATTTTAATTAAAATAAACTCAAAAATTTTACCAAACTTTCCTGGTTTGAATTGTAAAAAAAAAATGTGCAAGAAAAAAAATATGACTTCAGGACTTGAACCTGAATTATATACGTGCCAAAAAACAAAACGAATAATTCCGCCGACTTTAGCTTCTGCACCACAGACTAACTAGCGCGCGGCCTTCTTAATCGCAAATTTATTCGCTTCGATTTCCTTAGTAGTGTGCCGAAAAATCTTATGAACTTCCTCAGTAGTCTGGTAAACGCAGAAAATATCTGAATTCTTGTCCTAGCGTGGTAAGAAAATATAGAAACCCTCCACTCGCGTCACTCGCGTGGTAAATATCTGCAATTCGCCACTCGTGAGGAAAGTTGAATTTGAAATGACCTTATTATGAATCTATAAATTAGAACTCGAAAAAAGCTCATTTAACATTTGCTCCTTCTCATTGCATTAACATTCTCTGGTACAAGTACATTGGCTCTGCTCAGTTTTTGGTTTCTGTATGAAATCGAATTGACGAATGCCGACGGCATTTTGCAAGGTATTTGCTTGTGCATTTTTATGTTCCCTTGATAAACGAAAATTTATTCAATTTATATTTTCAAACAAATATAACCAAATAAAAAGACAACATTTAAAATCAAAGTAACTTTAATGTTTGATGTTTTAATTTTAAAAGAAAAATTTAAACAAAATACATTATAAAACGACCTTACATTTTGTTGTGTGCGTTTTAGTGTAAATTTTATGAAAATTTTTACTAATTTTTCGAGTCGAAATTAATTTTAGACAAGAATTCAAAGAGCATATTGGTATATTGATGAATATATATGTATATCAATATATGTATATATATCACATATGTACATATATTATGTTAGTTATATTTGTGCAAAAGTTCAATTGCATCTTCAATTCTTATAGTGACCTATCTCACGACGCATTGCCTTATCATATTTATGTACATTTGAATATGCATGTTTTGTTTTTTTTCAATTTACATATGTATGTATATTACAGGGAATAATTCATATATGTATGTATGCATTTTATAGATAGTATAAAACTTTGAAATTTAAAATAAATAAAAGAAAACTACAAAGAAACATATTTGCATACATATGTATATGGGACAACTAAGTTCTATTGCATCTTTAATAAATATAGTGTTGCACGCATATGTATGCACCGAAGCAACATGACTTACCTCACGAGCATCGCCTTATAATATTTCATGCAATAATTAGGAAGTAAATATTCGAATAATCGAATTCCTGCAAATGCTAAAACAACTTCTTCTGCATATGCATCGACGTGTGTGCATGTGCGTATATGCACACTTGATGCCCTAACTACACCTTTATATATCTATATCAATTGATCAAATCAAAAAATTCTGTATACAAAACGCTTCATTACCAGGCACACAGGAAGATGGCATATGCAAATATAAATATGTGAATTGAATTCGAGCAAATCAATGCTTATTAATATACACATATGCATGTACATACAACCGCACACACAGGGCACTCACCCAATTCCTCAAAATGCGTATGTCGTTCAAAGCTAAAATTCTATGCCTCGCGACTACAAGAACAAAATGCAGTCATAGACGCAGGCGTAGCGGCCATCATTCTAGTTTTCATAGCGTTGAACAGTTGCGGCGGCGCCGAACAGTTTCAACTATTGTACTGTACAACAAAAACTCATCATCAAAAAATTCATTGATAAATTCGACTTCATAGTTCTAAGAGCAAGTATTTTCATTCATAAAACGAGCCGCCCATATGCCAATTTTCTCGACAATTCGAAAATAGTCAATATTGGAATATTTCGCGTAGATCTATTTGCAAATATTTGATAAATCTTGAATTTTTGTCAAGTCGAGTGCCCGCGGCTTCGTACATATGTATGCATCAATATATGTACGTAAATATGTGTATATGTACAATGCTGTGCCTATGAATATGCGCTGCGCCATGAGTGCGCGCTGGATTTCTTGGGAAGTTTACCGTTTTATTTTGAGCTGTGGCTGGTGAGCATACATACACACAGCATATACATATGCGCATATGTATATAAATTCAAAAATTTACATTTGCATATGCCATCTTCCTGTGCGCCTGGTAATGAAGCGTTTTCTATAGAGGATTTGTATTCAGTTGAAGGGATTCAACAAAGTGTTACAGACACCAGACAGACATAACATATGTATATAATTTTGGATGATTTGGAAAAATTCAAATTATAGGTCATATTAAAAAGCTTCATTCTTTGCTTCTAATCACCAAGAAATTCTTATCGACTGCTGCTAAATTTACATAATTCAGCCCCTCACTGTTACTTTTGGTTGAAAAATGTGTCTATGGTGAAATTGTCTTCGCGAGACGAGTACCCCTCGAAATTCCATACGTTCCTGTCATTGAGACTTCTCTATATATTAACGTTCTCTGCCTCGTATAGTTCTTTTAAAGCTCACGTAAAATGTATAGAGAAGTCTCAATGACTGAAAAGGCATCACTTTTCAGGGGTACTCGTTTTGCGCGCGAGGTACACCACAGCCACATTTTTCACCAAAGTTAACAGAAATATGCTCAACTGCTGAAATTTAACAGCCTTTGAGAATTAAGAGCATTTTTTTGGAAACTTTCCCTTTTGTGCCAAAGTTAGGTTACAGGTGCTTTTTGTCTCTTTGTTTGCATGTGTCACACGATAACTAACTAAACACAACAATTGCATCACCTCATGGCTTCGTTTGCTGTCTTGCTAGCGATGCACACGCCGCCAAGTAAGTGCATAAATCTGGCAGCACTCTACAGACGGAAAAAACGAAAGAAATCAACGCGGCAAGTCAAAGAGGGAGTCGTGCCTCTCGCCTTCTTCAATCAACAATTCTGTGTAGCCTGACGCAAGTAAAGAAATCTACATGCATATGCATGTATGTGTGTGTGCATATGCATAAATGGAACTATAAACAAACTTATCTACATACATACATATTATTCTTAAGTGAGCTATGCTATTTGATTTTTGTATGTTAAAACTGTTTTGTCTAAAATGAAGCATTTACAAAATTAATTTCAATAAATGAATAACGTGCTGTCGCCGTGTTGATTTTGCGTAATTTGCGCCAAAATTTCCATGTCAAACCAAAAGAGTCTAATGAACTTTAGTTTGAGAAAAACTTTTGATTGACGTCGCGCAATTTTCATTCGTTGTCGATTTTCCGAATTTTTTTAAACTTTTTTGATTTAAAAATGAGCAGAACGTATCGTGTGCGCGGGTGTTATTTGAAAAATAGTGAAGTGAAACTATTTTCTTTCCCACAGGACCCCATAATAGCAGACAAATGGAGGCAGAATCTGCATATTGCCAGGACGGAACATCTTCCACCCCACAACTCATTTGTGTGTGTAAAACACTTTGAGGCATGTGTTGTGGGGGGACAATGTTTGAAAAAGGGTGCCATTCCCACCCTTCGTTTAGGTAAGTTTTTGCGCAATACATAAGTAGGTATGTGTGTTTTTATATTTCGCTAAAGCGAACCTACAAGAATATCAAACACACATACCTACATATGTATTGCATACATTTGATATAATATTAGGGCTGATAGGTTTTATTGCATAGATTTGATATAATATTAGGGTGGATAGGTTTTACTGAGGGTGAGGTTTGCTAACTGGTAGCATTAGAGTTTTGAGGCAGGAAAGTGGAGGAAGTTAAGAAATTTAAATTATTTTTGAATGTGTATGTGCATATATTTCATAGAAAATAATTTTTTATTAATAACCATAATATTACAATACCCGGCATCCGTTACTATGCCTTGTTGAATAAAATCAAAACAACCAATCAGAAAAATATCAAGCAAAATTATTTTTATTAATTTTCTATCTCAAACCGTTTCTGAACTTTGCATTTGGGTCATAGTTGAACAGCTTATGCGGATTATGAAGTCTAGAGTGTGCTATAAATAGTGGGAAATAGGGAAAACTAAGAGTTTTTATATTAAATTTAATCAAATATTATTTATTTTTACATACAACCATAGGTTATTTTTACAATGATTGACCTTAAGAATAGTTTACATAAAAGGATTAACAGTCAAATCAAAATTAAAATTAAAATTACAGATAGCAGTAAAGATAAAGTATTAAAAGGAAAGTAAGGTAAAAATAGTAGTAGTAGGAGTAGGGACTAATAGGAAGAGATTTAAAGTACATTCAGCAATATTCGATTATTAGTGTTGAAAGAGAGTGGTGGCGCGGCCTGGGGGCAGTGGGGAGGGAGTTCCATCATAAAAACATGCCTATAACCTTCATTGAATTATTATACGTTTATATTATATTATAAAATAAATTTTTTTAATAGGGCACGACGATGACCCTACATACAGCTGTACAATTCCAAAGAAGCAACGGAGCTGTTGCGTGGTAGGATGCGTGGTGGAAAAGGGTCATACGTTGTACAATTTTCCTCGACGCGGAGAGGCTCGAAATAGTTGGGCCCTGGCTTGCAACGTGCAACCAGCAGATTCTGACAGGCTATATGTTTGTAAGCGCCACTTTAGTCCAGAGCAAGTAACTCGTTATAAGGTTTTAGATGGGGCTGTTCCATCTTTAAGATTAGAGCCAGTTACTAGAAGTCGCTCACCTAGTACTGGCTCTGACTGGGTTTGCCCGCCCGTTACTAAAGTGTACGTAAATCGTACAGTAGGTGTAGGTGTAGCAAATGATCTCACATAAGAAGAATTCGCAAAATATTCCATGCTAGAGGAAACAAGGCAGGTACCCAAAAACAAAAACATCTGTGAGGACATAGAAATCACAAGCAGTAGCGAACGATTTGCTCAGGCTGCTCGTTTTTATTGGAGCAATGAAATACAATTAAGAAAAAGAGTTCAAGAGTTAGAAGCAGAAGAAGAAGAAACTTCAAGCAGTGATGCTGTAACTTTCGCAAGAATGATCGTCAGTGGCCAAAAAAAACGTTATAGCGAGGAGGAAAAGACATTGGCCCAAAACATCAATTATATGTCCTCCAAAGCATATACGTTTATGCGTGACGATCTAGGTTTTGCTTTGCCCCATAAATCATCCCTTTCGCGTTGGCGCCCCATCAAATATGTTGTTCCGGGGTTCGATGCCAATGTCTGTGATAATTTAGAAAAAATTGTTTCAACTGTGTCCGACACCGAACGCATAAGCGTACTATTATTCGATGAAACCATCATCAAATCGGACTTAAGCTATAATAAATCTAGAGATGTTATCGATGGGTTTGTAGACCATGGGGAAGGTCAACGCGAAAACAAAATTGGGAATAAATGTTTATTTTTTATGGTTAAGGGATTGTGCTCCAAATGGAAATACGTGTTTTCGTAGTGGTGGTATACGTACGGAGACATTGATGTCCATTTTGGAAAAAAATTTCGCACAACTAAAAAAAATGGGGTTAAATTTGAAAGGTATAGGTTGCGATCAAGGGCCCTCCAACAGTAGTATCTTTAAATCTTTAGGGATTTATGAGGATAGCCCCTTTTTCGTGCACGAAGGCACAAAAATTTTTTGCATGTTCGATTACTGTCACTTGATAAAGTCCGTCCGAAATACCTTGATGAAATATGACATCTTAACATCAGATGGAGTGACAAGCTTCAAGGTGATCAAAAAATTGTTTGATATAGATCAAATGAATCCCCATTTTAAAATTTGTCCGAAACTAACGGAGGCCCATATATATCCCAATTTTATAGAAAAAATGAGCGTTTCACGCGCGACTCAGGTCCTGAGCAATTCGGTAGCCTCTGGTATCGACATGGCCTTGTCCCAAAATTTATTAGGCAGTGACGACTACGTGATCAAATGCGCTAAGCCCACACAGATGTTCGTTAAAAAAATGAATGATCTGTTCGATGAATTGGATGCAAAAAGATTCCAGTCGAAAAATCCTTCAAAATGTCCGATTAGGCGGGGTGACAGCAAAAAAATTGATAGATTGAATGAACATCTAGATTTTTTGCGGTCATTCAAGTTGACGGAAAACGCACGCGTGAAGTGCATCGAAGGTTTCCGCATAACGATTTCAGCGATGCAAAAGTTATGCGAGGAACTTTTCATTGAGCACAGCTCCCTCATATTTATTTTCACCGGGAAAATGAATCAAGATGCGTTAGAAATCTTTTTCTATCGCATACGAGCTAGTCAGGGTATGAATACCCATCCAACAGCTCACGAAATTCAATACATAGTTGCGCGACCGATCTCAATGAAAATTTTACGCCAGAGATTTGAGAAGAAAGGTTCTAATTGTACAGATGATGACGATATAAATTTAGATTTATATATAGGCCCCGAGGATCGTCATCTGTAGACAGAGGTAGGAGACCAGCGAAATGAGGATCTCATTTTAGAAGAGATTGATGTGGAAGACATAAATTTTGCTGAAGAAAGTAATGAAGCTGAGGTACAAGTGCAGCGTTACTTCACAGGCTATGGTATTTACCAGAAAATGCTGTGCAAGTTAAAATGTGAAAAGTGCATCCACGCCATGACGAAAACAAAAGGGGAGCTGAGGTTGCATTCAGAAGCCCTGATAAGATCAAAAAACTTCACGGATGACAGCGATTTAAGGCTTGTCAATCCTGAAGACAATGTTTTCGAAGTGTGTCGACTTCAAATGGTGTGGTACCGTCAGCCCACATTGCAGGTCTTAGGTGTTTAATGTTGTCCGCTCTAAAAGAAAAAAGACAAAAAGTGTTTCCCGACTGGTTTGTAGGATCTGGCGAGTGTAGAGATCATCGCGAGAAGCTATTAGATTTTCTCTTAACTGTCCTTTTATTCAAGAATGCAAAGTGGCTCTTGCGAAATGAAGTCAATAATGTCAAAGAAGGAAAACTACAAAATAAATTAAAAAAGCTGTAGGTTGTAAGCCAGGGCCCCACGAAAAGAGATTCGCCGTTCACACAGGTAATTACCTATTCTTTTATTTCAGGCTTTTCCACTTTTCTATATTTAAGGTTTTTTTTTATTTATATATTTTACAGGTATTTTCCGTTTCAGGTTTTCTCTATTTTTTAGTCTATTTTACAGGTTCCTTTTTTATTTTTTCTTCTCTTTCAGCTAGCACCCGAGCCTAGACTTTTAAAGCACTACAATTTTTTCTTAATCATGATGGATTGAGAGTAGTGTTTTAAAAATCAGGTAAATCGCAATGACTTAATCGATGTCAATTGTTATAGTATAAGAACAATTTCGTAATTCGTGCTTTCACAATTTTATATATTTTTTTTTCATTTCATTAAATGTAAATACCTATTATTTAAGTATTGTAATATATATATAGTACATATTCATATAAGAGTACTTAAATTACTTATGAATAAAAATAAAAAATTTAAATTAAAAAAACTAGTATTTCATTTTCTTAACCCATTTGATCCCATTGTACTCGCTTGAGTACAGAAAAAGCATATTTTTCGAAACAACGTCAAAAGCCAACGCTTACAAATTTTTAAATGTACTCGCCACTTTATAATACAGAGCAATGTTGAAAAGGAATACACATGTTTCTCCTTCTTTTTTTTGAGTCCCGTTATCCGTTATTCACTTGTCTTTGCGTGCACGTTTGCTATTTTTCTTCTTTTCATGGTTTAGTTTGCAATAAGCTCTCTGTTTGACAAAATCTAAGTTATCACGGAAAAAGTTCAGTGTTGAAATATTCATAATACATATAATTTGTATACTTTATAACAAAATTGCGAAAAAATTTGTGGAAAAGTGCATTTCGGTAGGTTTAAATTCTAGTGTACTCGCATGGGTACAGTGGGAACATTAATATATATTTTGTGTGCATATTTCATGCAGATTTGGTAATGGATGTAAAAAAATTTTACGGAAAGAGGTTTCACAACCTTTCTGCGGCCACCGACTACATATATTGAATCAAGCGACCGTAGTCACTTCGACTTCGCTATTATACCGCCAAATACCCACTGGGACACAGATGAGGAGGTCATTGAAGAGGATAATATATTGCGTGATGGTATTCCAAGGGATGTTCCGGTCGAAGTTGACTTATTTTTGAGCAGTGACAGTGACAGTGATGATGATATTCCACTTGCAAGCTTACAAAAAAGGCAAAAGTTGTCAAAAGATCTAAATCCAAAATGGAGAAAGAGAATAACAAGTGCAGAAATTCCAGAAACGCATTTTTACGAACAATCCCAACTTGAAGCGTGTTCTTTATTGGTAACTAAGAACCCAGTTGAAAATTTTGAAACTATTTTTGACGATGAGGTGGTAAAATTAATAATCGATCAAACGAAAATATATGCCTTGCAGCATATCAAGCATGATTTTTGTTTCAATGAGGAGGATCTTAAGAGGATCAGAAAAAAAGTCTCCCATTAGGTTTAAGGGTCGTCCTTGATCTTTTCGCAAACATTCCACATCCGACCGATCACATCGTATTTTTCGACAACTTCTTTACGTCATATGACCTTCTTAGAATTTTGAAAGAACAAGGATTTAAGGCTACTGGAACTGTTCGTGAACGGCGGTCCAAAAAATGTCCTCTGAAAACGAACAAAGAACTACAAAAGAAGCAACGAGGAGAGTTTGATTTTATGTAAGTTTATCATAATGATTTATTTGAATAAATGTTTTGTTTAAAATTTTGTAGGGGTTCTGACTCAGGAATACTTTTTGTGAAGTGGAATGACAATAGCGTTGTGACAGTGGGAACAAACTTTGATAGAATTGAACCTTTACATACCGTCAAACGATGGTCAAGACAAGAGAGGCGCAAGGTGAATGCCCATCAGCCGAAGTTGATAGCGGAATACAACTCAGAAATGGGAAGAGTTGACCTCCACGACCAAGCTTTGAATACTTACTATATAAAGTTTAGAGGAAAGAAATGGTGGTGGCCTCTTTTCACCACAACGATAAGCTCGTGCGTAGTAAACGCATGGAAGCTTTATAAAATGGCAAGTAAGAGTCAATGCGACTTGTTGCAATACCAACGTGAAATTGTGCGATTTTATTTACGCAATTATAATATCCGGGGCATATCTTCAAAACCATCGACAACGGCATCAATAGCTGGTTCCTCATATAACCATTTTCCCAAAAGGATATCGAATCAGCTGAGGTGCAGGGAGTGTCACCAAAGAATTCGATGGATTTGCGAGTTATGCAATGTAGCCCTTTGCGTGGAGAGAGAGAATGTTTCAAAAACTTCCAAACTGTTCACCGAACTAATAACCAAGGCAGTCTTTGAAAGTGTCTTTTTATTTAATACTCCATATTTTCATATACAGGCAATGTATATACATATGTATTATCCCATTGTACTCGATTGGGTACAGCCCAATAAATGGATTTCTTTGATTTTTTTTCGTGTTTTTCTTTTTTAAGGAGCTTAATTACACTATTTCAATAAACGTTTTATAAACGCATTTAAAAAAAAAAAATTTTATATAAGGTTGGGATTTAATGGGTTAAGGGGGGAAGCTGGTCTAGAGCGCAAAAAATGGGCATATTTTATGAATTTATTTTGACTCAACAAAGGAATCAATCGAAAATCTGTGAAATAGGTTTAATAATGTAGATTTCATGGTACAAATACAAAATTTTTCGTCTGAATTAATTTCAAAATGGCCGCTGTCCAGCAGTTCTCCTAAGGCGCCTTTTTTTCTAGTGGGTCCATTGCCGAAGACGTAAACTCCTTAATTTTTGTCCTGGATCAAAAAATAAAATTTTTTTAGTTTCTATATAACAACAGAAAGAGACGTACGTAGGATTTTTTCGATATTTTGTTTTTTCGCGAAATGGTGCACGTTTGAACAAAAAGTTACAATTTTCACTATAAAGAACGACATAAAATTGTTGATTAAAAAAAAAACTATGTAATATAAATAAAAAATCCTACGTACGTCTCCGGAGAAAGGTATTTCGAATGTATTGTCAAAATTTCGTAAGAATCGGTAAAGAGTTGTTCGAGTTATGTCTTCGGCCAGTTTAAAAAAAGTGATTTCGAGAAAAACGCGTTTAAAGTTGTAAATAGCGTTCGGGGCATACCTGCGAGGCACTGCCGTCGAATGAAAAATTTGGGCATTTAGACATTTTTGCTGGCATCCCTCATTTGGTATATTATTTCTAAGACCCTAAAGCACCTTTTAAGAAGAAAAAAAATTTTTCGATTTTTTCAAAATTCTAGACCAGCTTCCCCCTTAAGGATTACAATATTTATTTGGTAAGAGGAACTTAAAGAAACATATACAAATAATATAATTCGACAGGATTTCATTACAAAATCAATATATTCGTTCAGCTCAATAAAAAAAATATCTGCATATGAAAAATCCTTCCTATGGACATGCCAAAGCAAACACGCATATCTATACTAATATTATAAAGAGGAAAACTTTGTTTGTTTGTTTGTTTGTAACGAATAGGCTCAAAAACTACCGGACCGATTTTAAAAATTCTTTCACCATTCGAAAACTACATTATCCAAGAGTAACATGGATTACATTTTATTTAAAAAAAAAATAGGGTTCCGTAAGATATTTGGATTTTTCGGACACAAACTGAAAAAAATCTTATATATAAAATAAAGTCAACTTTTTGTGTGTGTTCGCTAACTGGCCGTGTCTGCACCGAATTAAACCAAACTTACACACAATGTTAAGAAGGTATTGAAGATGGTTTCCGTATAGTTTGGATACCTATTGGTGGATAGGGCTCGAGATATAGGTCAAAACGTGGACCCGGGTAACCTTCGGATGTGTATGTACAATATGGGTATCAAATGGAAGCTGTTGGTGAATGCCTTAGTTCAGAGTATTTTTCATGCCGCTCCGTGACTAGGGTCTCGAGATAGAGACCAAAACGTGGACCCCAGAATGTGTTTGTACAATATGGATATCAAATTGAAGCTGTTGGTGAATGGTTTAGTACAGAGTATTTTTCATGCCGCTCCGTGACTGGGGTCTCGAGATAGAGACCAAAACGTGGACCCTAGAATGTGTTTGTACAATATGGATATCAAGTTGAAGCTGTTGATAATTGCTTTAATACGGGGTAATTTTCATACCTATTGATGACTAGGGTCTCGAAATATATACCAAAACGTGGACGTATGGAATTTTCAGGGGTACTCGTCTCGCGAAGACAATTTCACCATAGACACATTTTTCAACAAAAATTAACAGTGAGGGGCTGAATTATGTAAATTTAGCAGCAGTCGATAAGAATTTCTTGGTGATTAGAAGCAAAGAATGTTAGGTAGCCTTTTACTATGACCTATATATTTGAATTTTTCCAAATCATCCAAAATTATACACATATGTTATGTCTGTCTGTCTGGTGTCTGTAAAACTTTGTTGAATCCCTTCAACTGAATCAAAATCCTCTATAGAAAACGCTTCATTACCAGGCGCACAGGAAGATGGCATATGCAAATGTAAATTTGTGAATTTATATACATTTGCACATATGTATATGCTGTGTGTATGTATGCTCACCAGCCACAGCTCAAGATGAAACGGTAAAGCTTCTCAAGAAATCCAGCGCGCATTCAAAGGCGCAGCGCACATTCGTAGGCAAGAATGATATAAAGAAGATTGCGCCCATCAGACCGTACGTGACGTCACGTTTGCAGAGTTGTGCAGTATTGCCAACCATTTGATCTTCGCAATAAATTTAGTGCTTTTTTATACCGAAAATGCGACAATTTTTAAGTTTGGTGTTTGTTTCTTTTTGTTTTTAATTTAAGGCTACCGAGACTTTAGGTTAAAAAAAAAACTGTATTATTATACAAAAGAAGTTTAAAAAAGGCCACTCTGAGAAGATGTTAGTGCTAATGAAAATTTTTTTACTCCTGTAAAATTTGATAATTTGAAAGTGCAAATTTAATTTTTGGCTCCATTTAAGGCTATGCAAAAATATTAAATGCCCCGCTCTCAACTCTTCTTAAGATTGAAAACCTTTTTACACATTTTTAAAAGCCTTTGAATTTATTGAATGCGAATTAAAACCATAGAGGTGTAATCGTTTCTTCCGGTCATCAATCCTTAGTGAGACATAGAGCATCAAGAGGTGTATTCATAGTAAAAATAAGCAACAAAATACCAGAAAATACTAAAGAAACCATACTGACATTTTTACAAAAAGAGTACCTTATCTAGTTACATAACTTCAAATATAGCAAAAAAGTCGTTCCCTTAATAAAAGAGTCTCGCTTAACAAAAAAAAACTCATAAATTAAATTGTACATAAGCATAACACATTTATTTAAAAAAAAACGCACATTCTACAGACAATTTGTCACGCATACAAAGTTCTTTAAATAACACAATAAAAATTTCGTGTTTTATTTTCTTTAAATGGGCATTTAGTTCGTTTTTATATCCAAAGCTAGGCAACTCTGCAGTAGCGAGAGAGAGATTTGAGTGCCGAAAGCATAAGAACACCAACAACACCGGCAATCGCGGGCAATGCCACCAGATGTTAAAAAAAAGTAAAGCTAAATAAAACTGATTGAATTATTTAAATAATTATTAAAAAATGTATATTTTACAAAATTATAAACATTACATTTTAATTAGAACAACTAGAAAAATGTCATGAAGAAAGAACTAGAACTCCGAGACACAAAATAATAAAAGTAACAAAAAAAAAATGATAAATCAAGTTACGAAAATGGTAATCTGGCCATACTGGAGCTAAAATCACGTAACTAGTTGTCAAATTCGCTGAGCGCAAAGTAACGGGACCACGATGGGCGCCATCTCATTATTCTTTGCATCATGATTCGTAGGCATTGTACATATACACATATTTACGTACATATATTGATGCATACATATGTACGAAGCCGCGGGCACTCGACTTGACAAAAATTGAAGATTTATCAAATATTGGCAAATAATTCTACGCGAAATATTCCAATATTGACTATTTTCGAATTGTCGAGAAAATTGGCATATGGGCGGCTCGTTTTATGAATGAAAGTACTTGCTCTTAGAACTATGAGCTGGAATTTATCAATGAATTTTTTGATGATGAGTTTTTGTTGCACAGTACAATAGTTGAAACTGTTCGACGCCGCCGCGACTGTTCAGCGCTATGTCAACTAGAATGATGGCCGCTACGCCTGCGTCTATTGGCCTCTGGAGACGGTCCAGCATGCTTGACTGAACTTTGTGTGTGTTAGTGCAGTCGGGTGTCGTCGTGTCACACATACTTGTTGTCGGCTTTTGAATGATGAAAATCAAAAATTTTAGATATTAGCGTCAATCAGCCGACACGCACACATATAAAGTTCTTGTCAAACAATGCTTGACCGTCACCAGAGGCCATATGACTGCATTTTGTTCTTGTAGTCGCTAGGCATAGAATTTTAGCTTTGAACGACATACGCATTTTGAGGAATAAAGTGAGTGCCCTGTGTGTGCGGTTGTATGTACATGCATATGTGTATGTTAATAAGCATTGTTTTGCTTGAATTCAATTCACATATTTATATTTGCATATGCCATCTTCCTGTGTGCTTGGTAATGAAGCGTTTTGTATACAGAATTTTTTGATTTGATCAATTGATATAGATATATGTAGGTATAGTTAGGGCATCAAGTGTGCATAATACGCACATGCAAATACGTCGATGCATACGCAGAAGAAATTGTTTTAGCATTTGCAGGAATTCGATCATTCGAATATTTACTCCCTAATTATTGCATGAAATATGATAAGGCGATGCTCGTGAGGTAGGTCATGTTGCTTCAGTGCATACATATGCGTGCAACACCATATTTATTAAAGATGCAATAGAACTTAGTTGTCCCATATATGTATGCAAATACGTTTGTTTCTTTGAAGTTTTCTTTTATTTATTTTAAATTTTAAGTTTTATACTATCTATGAAATGCATACATATATGAATTATTCCCTGTAATATACATATGTAAATTGAAAACAATTTCACTTGGCAAAGTAACAAAATATGCACATTCAAATGTACATAAATACAGGGCGGTTGATGAAAGCCGCTACCAAAAAAAAAAATTGAATAACTTTTTTTCTTTTTAAGTTATCTGTTCCATTTTTGTCTTAATTTGCAGATTGATCTTTAAAATTTATTAAAATGGATAACTGGGATACGCAAACAAGAATTTGGATAGTCCGCCGCTATCACGCACTGGAGTCCGTAGTTTTGGTACGAGAGGCGGATGTTTGGCGGCGATCCCCCGAGCAGATGGACCATAATGAGACTGGTGAATAATTTTGCTGAACAAGGAACAGTCGCAAGAAGGCCTTATCATCGAAACCCACCAGTTCGGACGGAGGAAACGATCGCTGCTGTAGCTGCAGCTATACAAAGCAAGCCAAGGATTTCAACAAGAAGCTTATCTGCTCAACTTGGTGTCAGCCGACAGTCTTTGCAAACAATAATGCACAAAGATTTAGACTTATTTCCCTACAAAATTCAAATGGTTAACAAACTGAATGCAGCAGACTTGCCGATTCGCTTGGAATTTTGCCAGAAGATCCTGCAAATGGTGGAAGAAGACCAAAACATGTTAAACTGCCTTTTCATGTCTGATGAGGCCCATTTCGATTTAAACGGCAATGTGAACAAACAAAATTGTCGAATATGGAGTACTTCTAACCCACAGATACTCCACGAGACGGAATTGCATCCTCTTCGCGTGACAGTGTGGTGTGCGGTTTCTTCACGCTGTATTGTCGGGCCTTATTTTTTTGAAGAAAATGGTCACACCGTTACGGTTACTGAAGACCGTTATTTGAAAATGCTGAAAGAATTTTTCTATCCAGAACTACGCCGAAAGAGAATTCCTTTCAACTCTGTGTGGTTTCAACAAGATGGGGCAACGTCTCACATAGCCCAGACTGTTATGACAGAGTTGCGACGAAAATTTCCCAATAAACTGATTTCAAGAAACTCCGAATTTCGTTGGCCCCCCAGGTCGCCTGACCTTACTGCACCTGACTTTTTCTTGTGGGGCTTATGTAAACAAGAAGTTTATAAAACAAAGCCAACAAATTTGGATGAACTAAAACAATCCATTCGGGCAACAATTGCGGATATTCCTGTCGCAACTCTCAAAGCAGCAATGAACAACTTTTTACTAAGATGCCGCACTTGTGTCAACGAGCATGGGGGGCATTTAAATTCAATTATTTTTAAAACTAGTTAAGCTACATTTAATACAATTTAATGACCTTCAACTTGAAAAAAAATAAATGAATTCCATACACTAAAAAAAGTTATTTGAGTTTCTTAATGTAGCAAAATTCATCAGCCACCCTGTATGATAAGGCAATGCGTCGTGAGATAGGTCATTGTTGCTGGAGTGCGTGTGCACATACATTTGTAACATTATAAGAATTGAAGATGCAATAGAACGTTTGCTCAAATATAACTAACAAAATATATGTATATATACATATATTGATATACATATATATTCATCAATATACCAATATGCTCTTTGAATTCTTGTCTAAAATTAATTTCGACTCGAAAAATTAGTAAAAATTTTAATCAAATTTATTAAAACGCACACAACAATATGTGAGGTCGTTTTATAATGTATTTTGTTTAAATTTTTCTTTTAAAATTAAAGCAACAAACATTAAAGTTACTTTGATTTTAAATGTTGTTAAAATCTTTATTTGGTTATATTTGTTTGAAAATATAGATTGAATAAATTTTCGTTTATCAAGGGAACATAAAAATGCACAAGCAAATGCCTTGCAAAATGCCGTCGGCATTCGTCAATTTGATTTCATACAGAAACCAAAAACTGAGCAGAGCCAATGTACTTGTACATAATTCACTGTAATCAGCTCTGTTAAGGGGGCGTCCATAAATTACGTGAGATGTTTAAGGGGGGCGGGGGTCGAGTCAAATCTCATCTAATCTTACGTTGGGTCTCGGCAAATATCACGCAATTTTTTTTCTGATTGAAACAAAAAAATTGTACATGCTTAAGATTTAATCTCAAGCGTAATCGTAGTATGATTAAGATCATTCACTAATTCGTTCGAAAGAAAATAATTTCATTCATACTTCGACGTTATACATTACTACTGTCAAACCACCATATTTGTTTTATACCAAATAGCTCAATTTAATCTGAATTTGCGGTACAGTGTAGCCCGTCGGTTGTTTTCGCGCCACTATGAGCCGAACGCCCTATCACTCAGGTTGACGTTTGACAATTCCGGACTTTAAAGAACATGACGGAAAATCATTTGCTCCATTTCTAATACGCGTACCGATTCAACCGCTGAGTGCCTTCATCAGCACGCCTATTGGTCTCTATTGCCCAAGTATACGTGATGATTTAGAGAAAATATGCTGCAGTACATGCGGTATTTACTTCGCATCTATCACAAGAGCTGCAGAGCACAGGAGAGCAGCTCACATTGCACCAGCTAAGCAAGCGCGTATGTTCCGCAAAGTGCGACCCTCACGGATTGTCACAAGACGAGCTAATGAGTTACTGTGCGCAAGCGTCAACGGCTTAGAGTGGCTAGATTAGAACGAAGTTGAAGGAGCACATGATTTTACTGAAAATCATATGGACATGTTGGTCCCAATAGTCTCTCTTGTAACCGCGCATGATTCTCCATGGACTGAATCAGAGTAGATTTTCTTTTTTTAATCGCAGTAGTTACGATTTAAGTCTTCTATTGTTAAATTTTTATTACACTTATAACTCTCAGCAATATTGATTACTAGTCTTAACTAGTCGTAAATAAAAGCACGAAGCAAATTTTTTTTCTTTTTACAATAACAATCCAACGCGTTTACATAAGAAACCCACATTTTGAAAAATCTCACGTGAGATTGGGGGATGGGGGAGGGGGTTGAATAAAATCTCACGACATCTCACCAGGGGGGGGGGGAGGTAGGGTCAGAAAATTGAAAAAAACACCTCACGTAATTTATGGACGCCCCCTAAGAACTTTCCCGCTGTCGAGTTAAGCGAGGTGAAATAGTGTTCGCGGTTTCACTTCATTTTTGGCAATTCACACTATTCGTAGCTCGTGAGAATTCTCTATATTTAACGTTCTCTGGCATAGGTGAGTAAGTAGTTAGGTAAATAAATAAAAATAAGAAGAACGGAAAGTATGGCTGTAGAAATAGAGTGAATGGTCGAAAGTAAATAGCGGAAGGTAAGCAAAACGAGAAACAGTAATGTGTATACTTATATGGTATATAGAAAAATAACTTAACATTAAGCTTATATATAATTTGCATTTCCATATTTATTTATTTAATTTCGAATATTTAAAATTTCAAACAATATTTTATGTATTTATTTATTTACTATAATTGCAAATATTTAAAAGTTCAAACAATATTTCTTTTAGCTACTTAAAACTAATTTAAATAATGTTGGATTTTAAATCTTTGTTTGGTTGTATTTGTTTGAAAATATAAATTGAATAAATTTGCGTTTATCAAGGGAACATAGAAATGCATAAGCAAATCCTCGCAAAATGCCGTCGGCATTCGTCAATTTGATTTCATACAAAAACCAAAAACTGAGCAGAGCCAATGTACTTGTACTAGAGAATGTTAATGCAATGAGAAGGTGCAAATGTTACTGTAAGCTTTTTTTAGTACAATTGAGATTTGAAAGATTTGTAATAAGGTAATTTAGCACACCTCACTGACTTTTGCCCACACAAAAATTAGAAACACCACACATCTTTCACCTCAACACACAACACATTTCTCACCTCGACATTAAATCAATTAAATTTTTACTATAATGTTTCCGTATTTTTGAAATAATAAGCGAATACGTAAAATTTAGTACATAATTTTTTTTTTCAATTACATTAAAAAAAAAACGATTTAAAAAAAAAAAATTTATAAAAAAAAGTTTGCGCCCAGAATTGAACTCGAGTCTAACATGTGGCGAGGAAAAATAGGCGGTGCGTTTATTTCTTCGACTGCTTATTTTTTGACCATTTTGTTACTTTTGAAATGATAAGCGGATACATAAAATTTATTACAAATTTTTTTACGATTACATTAAAAAAAAAAATTTAAAAACGAAAAAAAAAAAAAAATTTCCACCGAGAATTGATGGCGAGTCACGTGGGGAGGATAAATACGCAGAGCGTTTATTTCTGCGCCTGCGTTTTGAACAAAAGGTTTTGTGCATGCGCGCGACGCGAATAAATTTTAATAAAGTTCTGAAAGTAATTCATGAAGCTTTTCATTACACACATATGTACATAAATGAACGTATTCTTTATATGTAAATAAATGATGGTATATGATAATATACTTAAGTACATAATATGTATGTATGTACATATCAATAGGAGGTATTTGAATTCAGAAAAAAAGAACGGTTCAAGATAAATCAATATTTGTTTTATATTGTATGTCAATTTATAGTTTATGTTTTCAATATTATTTACATACATATGTATGTACATTTGTATATGAAAAACAATAATGCACAAGCGCAAGAACATCATATCACATATGCAAGTATGCCCAAATAACCTTGACTTATGTATGTACACATGTCACAGCACATCACATTCTTACAAGAAATCAAATACACATACTCACGAGTGAACGAGTTTCTTCCTAACAAGTGCAAAACCAATTCTGCTCTATGTATGTATATATACCCACTTTATGTCCTAGCATATATACATACATATACGAGTATACCTACTTGCCTTCTAAACTTCCTACAAAATAATTGTATTTATATGTTACTACATCCATGCACGTTCATACATTCATGCATATACATATGCGCGAGCACAGCGCTCCAGAGAACATTGATGAATAGAGAAGTCTCACGAGCTACGAATAGTGTGAGTTGTCAAAAATGAAGTGAAACCGCGAACACTATTTCACCTCGCTTAACTCGACAGCGGGGAAGTTCTTAACAGAGCTGATTACAGTGAATTATGTACAAGTACATTGGCTCTGCTCAGTTTTTGGTTTCTGTATGAAATCAAATTGACGAATGCCGACGGCATTTTGCAAGGTATTTGCTTGTGCATTTTTATGTTCCCTTGATAAACGAAAATTTATTCAATTTATATTTTCAAACAAATATAACCAAATAAAAAGACAACATTTAAAATCAAAGTAACTTTAATGTTTGATGTTTTAATTTTAAAAGAAAAATTTAAACAAAATACATTATAAAACGACCTTACATTTTGTTGTGTGCGTTTTAGTGTAAATTTTATGAAAATTTTTACTAATTTTTTGAGTCGAAATTAATTTTAGACAAGAATTCAAAGAGCATATTGGTATATTGATGAATATATATGTATATCAATATATGTATATATATCACATATGTACATATATTATGTTAGTTATATTTGTGCAAAAGTTCAATTGCATCTTTAATTCTTATAGTGACCTATCTCACGACGCATTGCCTTATCATATTTATGTACATTTGAATATGCATTTTTTGTTTTTTTTCAATTTACATATGTATGTATATTACAGGGAATAATTCATATATGTATGTATGCATTTTATAGATAGTATAAAACTTTGAAATTTAAAATAAATAAAAGAAAACTACAAAGAAACATATTTGCATACATATGTATATGGGACAACTAAGTTCTATTGCATCTTTAATAAATATAGTGTTGCACGCATATGTATGCACCGAAGCAACATGACTTACCTCACGAGCATCGCCTTATAATATTTCATGCAATAATTAGGAAGTAAATATTCGAATGATCGAATTCCTGCAAATGCTAAAACAACTTCTTCTGCATATGCATCGACGTGTGTGCATGTGCGTACAATTCTATATCAATTGATCAAATCAATAAATTCTGTATACAAAACGCTTCATTACCAGGCACACAGGAAGATGGCATATGCAAATATAAATATGTGAATTGAATTCAAGCAAAACAATGCTTATTAATATACACATATGCATGTACATACAACCGCACACACAGGGCACTCACTTTATTCCTCAAAATGCGTATGTCGTTCAAAGCTAAAATTCTATGCCTAGCGACTACAAGAACAAAATGCAGTCTTAGGCGCAGGCGTAGCGGCCATCATTCTAGTTGACATAGCGCTGAACAGTCGCGGCGGCGCCGAACAGTTTCAACTATTGTACTGTACAACAAAAGCTCATCATCACAAAATTCATTGATAATTCGAGCTCATAGTTCTAAGAGCAAGTACTTTCATTCATAAAACGAGCCGCCCATATGCCAATTTTCTCGACAATTTTCTCGACAATTCGAAAATAGTCAATATTGGATTATTTCGCGTAGAATTATTTGCCAATATTTGATAAATCTTGAATTTTTGTCAAGTCGAGTGCCCGCGGCTTCGTATATATGTATGCATCAATATATGTACGTAAATATGTGTATATGTACAATGCTGTGCCTATGAATATGCGCTGTGCCTTTGAATGCGCGCTGGATTTCTTGAGAAGTTTTACCGTAATATTTTGAGCTGTCGCTAGTGAGCATACATACACACAGCATATATATATGCACATATGTATATAAATTCACATATTAAAATTTGCATATGCCATCTTCCTGTGTGCCTTGTAATGAATGAGTTCTCTATGAGTAGTTTGATTTGGTTGAAGGGAAGCAGACAGACATAATAATAATATATGTATAGGTATGTATGTGAATCGTTCAGCGCTGTTCATATACATAAGTACGATGCAGTGCCTGTGAGTGCGCGCTGGATACCTTGAACATTTTTTGCGGTGCGTAATATTTTTTCTGTGGCAAGTGCACGAGGCCGCATATGTATAAATTCACAAATTTAAATTTGCAAAGGCCAACTTCCTGTGTGCCTGGTAATGAAGTGTTTTCTATAGAGGATTTTGATTCAGTTGAGGGAATTCAACAAAGTTTTACAGAGCACCAGACAAACAGACATAATATATGTACATTAGCGTGGCAGTTATTTGACCTGTTTTTTTATATGCAATATTTTTTCGCGGGCTACCCTCCAGTTTGGTTGCATTGTATATAAAAATGCCTCTGTGAAATTTGGTGCCAATCGGATAGGGGAAAGGTGTGCCCCCGAGTCTTTCAATATGCAAAATTTACCCCAAAATGACAAATAATTTTAATTTCATTAAAAGTGTGTTTTTTATTTTACATGAGTATATATACACCTAACAGAAGTGTACGCGCCAATTATTTATTTATGTTTATTATATATACAGCGTAAATAAGTAGTAAAAGAATTTAATTGGTAAAGTATATTAGTATAATTGAAGAAGGAAATTATTATCCATACAGTATTTAGAATATTTAGTTCCATAAGACGCTTACTTCATTGCAATTTAGTTTAATAACAACATGTAAAAAAACTAAAAAAAATAAATAACTCATTGAAGAAAATAAAATAAAAATGAATTAAAATTAAAGAAATCTTCATGTTTGTGCCATCGGGCAGGATCTGTGCATAGGAATTCGTCATTTATGTTAAATCTGGCAAAGAATCGTTTTGTTTTGTTGGAGACAAATTGTTCAAGCCCTTGGTGTAATAATTCAGGAACTTGGCTTGTTTCCACGGTTATCCTTTTAATACTTTTTTCACATTCAGCATCAGTTTACGATTCAACGCCTTTACCATTTTAATTTTTGATTCTACCGTCACATTTGGGTCAAAGAAGGCCAAGGCGATGGATTCAGGTGATAAATACCACAAATGATTTTAGATTTTTTGTAAAGCCACACGAGAGATGTCTTCGTCAACTGTCCGGTATTTATAAATTTTGGAAAGAACACTGAAATCCAAAAATGGTGCTTTGGCTGCAGAAGGTGCACAAAACCACGCTTCGATATATATACTGATAAGGAAAATGCAAATATCACAAATTGCATTTTCCTCACGCGGTGATAATTTAAATTCATCGCGAAACATGAATATCTTAAAGCAATAAATAGCCTTAGCCATCCACCTTGCATCATGGATAGCTCCTTGAGCACGGAAGGATACTCCACGAGATGGTATTTCGCCAAGAAAAATAGCAGCCAATTGTAAAAATTGTTGTTGTTGCAACGTGCTTCGTAAAACATCAAGAACTCGAGAAACATCGACCGGACCCAAATGTTTTCTGATCTTCTTATTCACGATTCCGGTTTTAAAATTATTTATATTTATTTTAGGCCAAGCAGTTTGGAACTTTTTTAAGATTGGTACGGTTGGGCCGGTAGTTTTACCCATCTTCTCCTCGAAAACGGCTTTTAAAATGATTTCGTATATGTGATGGCGGCAAGGCAAATATAAGAGATCTTTTTCTAGAAAGCTTTCAATCAAAACACACGCACCATTAAAAGCGCCCGTATTAGAGGCAGTAGTGTCAAAAACCCATGCTTTTACGTAGTCCTGAAGGCCCTATTCCACAAGGGTTTCGCAAACAGCTGTTGCCTGTTCCTTTTCACTCCCTGATTGCAATGCAGGTACACCAAGAAGTTGATCAGCACCGCAATTTGAAAGAATAACAGGAAGTCGGTCTACTGTCTCTTTACCTGTTAGTGATGGCAGTAATTTACTATCCCAATGTAATGTAGCGGCAGGCAATTCCTTATCCTTAAAGATATTTTTGATTTCGGTAGCTTTCTTTTCGCGGAGTTTCTCACGAGAATTGTTAACAGACCACCTGTTGATCGCAAAAGTCTCCACATCTTGGCCAAGGGCTTCAAGTGTAGCTATAAGAAGATGAACTGCATTCCTGTCACTGATCTTGCACTTATCCAAAACAGCAGCAAGCTTAGGAGTTATTATTATTTGTCGTCCTCTTTTTTGTTTTGCTGGTACAGACAAATGTTTTGAGCATTGCGGAATTTCCTCTGAAGCACGCGCTTCTAAATCTTCTCCGCTGCTTGAACTCGACGTCATCAGTATATCAGATTGAGCTAGAAATAGTATTAACAATATAGGTACGATTTAGTTCGATATACATAAATATTCATGTTAAATAGGTAGCTAGAGAAGATGAAGATAAATACTTACTCAATTGAAGAACTTCATTACACTGTGTGACGAAAAAACAAAAATTAAATATACTTTTATGGAGACCTAGCACAACTTATGGCTACAGAAAAACTAAGCAAAATGGTATAGGAGAAATTTCCAATACACCCCCAAAATCTCATTTTATGGCCATAAAACCGTTTTTCAGTAGGTTGATGTGAAGAATCACTCCTAACTTCGCCAATTTTCATCCGATTTCGAATTTGTTTTCTTAGTTCGAAAGAACAAAAACAAGCCTTTTTGACAGTTTGTTGAGAATTTTTCTGAAATGACAACTGATGAGACTGTAGACGAAAGTATTTGGAATTTTTTTATTTTTTCTCTATTTTTTCAACTTTGACATAATTTTTACGATATTATCCGATATTGAGGATTTTTTTTAGTACACTGCTGTTATAGTAAATTTAATTTTGCGTCGAATGAGCTATATTTGACTGTAATTGAATTAAAATTAATAGAGTTGCGTGAGTTTTAAGATTTTTTGTTTTTTTTACTAATTTGGTATGTAGGCATCGAAGCATGAAAATGATAACAAGTGTCATTATAAACACATAATATTTATTGGAGTATTGTGCAGTGCAGCATTGTACGGTATGGTACGGCGCGTTACGGTGCAGTATACAACGGAACTGGTTCCAAACTTAAAAATGCATTGGAAACGGCCCTTTGGAGTTTAGTATGGTACGGTACATTTGTCATTCTCTTCATCAGTTTTGAATACTTCTCTGTAAGAAATTCGATCATCATCATTCATCTGAAGTCGTCATCAACTAAATTCCGTTGTTTAAATCGAGAAGCGAGCGTTTCAGATTGTCTTCCCGATAGAAGTAAATCACGAGAAAGATCCTGAAAATCTGAATTTGATACAATGTGTCGTTCTGAAGACTTAGAACCAGGCGGATAGTACTCTTCATCATCAGGTTTAGTGTTATCAGTTTGATCATCATCAGCAATGAGTTGAACTTCCTTCAGTTGAGTCAATCATATCGTCCAAGACTACCGGGTTCTTAACAGTTGCAACATCAGCATACTTTATGAGTTTTATAATGATGACCGTTTACGTCCGTTTTATAAAAATAACAATCATCTGGTTTATGATAAGGCTGATGGTGCCACATCATAGGAGAATATTGAGAAATTCGACTTTTCTGGCAACGTTTTGATTTATATCTCTTGAATTTCAATGAAACAAACAATAAAAGTTTGACGTTTTAATAAGGTTAAATTATAATAACAAACTTATTTTGTTAATCAATGTACAGTGTGAACTTTGGTACACTTGGGAGCTTTTCCATATTTCTATTGAAAAAAAAGTGCTATAACATGTCAGATATTTGCGTCAGTTCTAACCAGTTCTGTTGTATGCAGTACAGTGTACTCTTATGTATACATATATACTCCAATAAATATTACGTATCTATAATAACGCATCAAAACACGTCCTTATTCCCATTTAGCGTAAGTTATACCTACATACAAATTAGAAAAAAAAAAAATCTTAAAACTAACATAACTCTTTTAATTTTAATTCAATTACAGTCAAATATAGCTCATTCGACGCAAAATTAAATTTACTAAAACAGTAGGGTACTAAAAAAAATCCTCAATATCGGATAATATCGTAAAAATTATGTCAAAGTTGAAAAAATAGAGAAAAAATAAAAAAATTCCTAATACTTTCGTCTACAGTCTCATCAGTTGTCATTTCAGAAAAATTCTCAACACACTGTCAAAAAGGCTTGTTTTTGTTCTTTCGAACTAAAAAAACAAATTCGAAATCGGATGGAAATTGGCGAAGTTAGGAATGATTCTTCACATCAACCTACTGAAAAACAGTTTTATGGCCATAAAATGAGATTTTGGGGGTGTATTGGAAATTTCTCCAACACCATTTTTCTTAGTTTTACTATACCTACAAGTTGTACTAGGTCTCCATAAAAGTATAAAATCACTGTCGCACAGTGTTATTGCTTCGTTCTTTTCTCTTCTCCTCTCGTAATTTTCGCTCAGAAACTCGAGTCTTTTTCGCACTTAGCTGGTAATCAATTCCATACCTAAGCCCCGGGCGTCCTTTCATCCGCTGATTGTTTAAGAACTGCTTATCTTCTTCATTGGATATGATATTCAATGCATTGGCGTGTGCAATATCGAAGAGATCTTCGAGTTTTTCAACGAAATCTTTTTCTTTTTTCTTATGATCCATCGACGTTCTTGCAGCATGCTTTTGAAGTTGCCGCCACTGCTGATAGAGACCTTCTAACTTTGGTATACAGTTCTTTAGTTCTTGCGTCGGAATTCGGGCTTTCTCCCAATATATCATCACTTCCCACACAGCTAGTGAAGCACTGCCTCATATTGTTAACTTACACACCCGTAAATTGAAAAAAAAAACTTGTAACGTTTGTTTTATAAATGGAAGTTTGTTTCCAAAAATTTCATTTGAATAATACCCGAGCAGATAAACTTTTTCTCGTAATAGAGGTCCCGACATTGTACTACCGAATGTCTTCACTTCAAATGTTGTACGCAACAAATGATTTTTTTAAAAAACTTTAATACAAAACTTTTTTAGCCATAAAAATTTGAATTACCGTTGTTATTTCAGAAACGAAATGCTCGCCTACTTTATTTGATACCAGTACTAGTTTTTGATATTGATATTATCCAAGACACGATGTGTACGTTAGTCAAAACGCGAACCCAATTTTTTATGCGCGGAAATCTGTTTGAAGAAATCTATTTTCATTTCGAATTTCAAAATGTGATCAGTTGATAAGTTATCTCATATATTTTAACTTCCGTTTTGTTTTTGTAATTCAGAAATTGAAGAAAAATGGAAATATATGGACAGAGTTGAAAATAAATGGACAGAGTTGTCAAAATGCAAGGGTCGAACGACTTGGTAGATTCTGCATTGAATATATTTTTTTTAAACGTAATAATTTGAATTATCATTGTTATGTGATAAACTAAGTGCTCGGCTACTTTTCTTACTACTAGTACTTATACTACGAATTTTCGGATTTTTTGAAACTTTGAAGGCCCGGGGGCACACTTTCCACTTACCAGATTTACTTCAAACTTTTTTTCCACCATTTTTATATATAATATAAAGGAACCAATCTGGGGGGTAGCACTAATAAAAAAATAATCTTGCAAAATAACAGCCACCCTAATGTACATATATAATTTTGGATGATTTGGAAACAATTCAAATATATATATACAGTTAGTAACAGAAGTAAGTATACACCGGACACGTTTTAAATTTTCCCCCAATCGATTCCTTCAAACAACCTAAGTTATAACAAAATTCTTGTTTTATTTACATGAATGAAATACAAAAATTATATTTAATCCAAATAATGACAAAATTTTAAAAAGGAACAAAATTATAGCTTTTCATATTAAACTTTAAAAAAATTCATGTCTCAAAAGTAAGTACACATTATTAATTTGTGAAATCAAAAACATATTTAAAATCAAATTCTGGTATTTGGTAGGATAACCATTAGACTTTACAATCGCTCTAAGTCGTGACGGCATTGATTTCACTAAGTTTTCAGTTACAGCTGATGGTATTTTATTCCATTCCTCTTGAAGGACGTTTTTCAGTAGTTCCTTATTTCTAATCGGATGTTTACGTATTTGCGGCTTTAAATGCTCCCATAAATGTTCGATTGGGTTGGTGTCCGGGGACTGTGGCGGTGTTTTCAGCTTTTTTCGCACATTGTATAACAGCCACTCACGTACAATCTTGGACGTGTGCTTGGGGTCATTATCCTGCTGGAAGATAAACCTTCCTCCAAGGCCCAATTTCGTAGCGCTTTATTTTAAATTATTTTTCAAAATTTTTAAATAACCATATCGGTCCAGAATATTTTACATAAATACCAAGTTTCCAACCCCGTTCGCAGCCGTACATCCACAAACCATCACAGAGCCCCCTCCATGCTTCACACTGCCGGTCATATTGTTTGGATCCAATTCCACGTTAACTTTTCCAAACTTTTTTACGGCCATCAGATCCACGGCCAACGACCATCAGATCCAAACGTTTTGTGTAAGTTCAGTACTCCTCAGAAAATATCACTTGGTTCCAAAACGTTTGGTCATAGTTTTCATGATCTTTTGCGAATGAAATCCGTTTACTCCGATTGACACTACTCACGAAGGGCTTTTTCCTAACATTGCGCCCATGATAACCATTATGCAAAACCCGGCGAATAGTTTGGGTGCTAAATTGTTTTCCAGTCTCATTTTCAACTTCAGATTTCAATTTGGGGGCACTTATTTTGGGGTTTGTCCTGATTTTCCGTACGACTAAGCTTTTTTCTCTGGGACTTAAGAGCGGCGGACGCTCACAACGCACTTTATTAGTGGTACTTCCCGCACTTTTATATTCATTCACAATCTTTTGCACTGTAGCAAAACTCCTATCTATCAAACGACCGATTTCTCGCAATGATTTATCTTCCTTGTGATATTTTATAATCAGTTTTTTTAAATCATCAGACATCTCCTTTACTCTTGGTGTCATTACTAAAAATGTCACAAAAACTAATAGAATACGTACTTCAATTTGTATACTCACTTTAATTATTTCCTTTTAATAGCTTTAACTTTTTTAATCAATGCGTAAGAATAAATGTTATGCCAACTGAACAATCGTTTGCTGTATACTATACGAACTTTTGTGACATAAATTTCACTGGCACCAAAGACAAAGCAAAGCGTGGATAACGTAACTTAAAAATTACAACTAAATGAAGGCGCATATGAAAGCTTATCCCAGTACACAATCAGCATGTGTAAAATATTTTGATTACATATTAAGGAAAGCGTTAGCGTCAAACAATTCCATAAATCAGGCTCCTGCGTACTTATTTATGTTACTAACTGTAGGTCATATTAATAAGCTACCTAACATTCTTTGCTTCTAATCACCAACAAATACTTTTCGACTGCTGCTCAATTTACATAACTCAGCCACTTTGTTAACTTTTTGTGAAAAATGTGTCTGTGGTGATTAGTCTTAGAGAAAGGAGTACACCTCGAAATTCCATGCGTTCCTGTCATTGAGACTTCTCTATACATAAACGTACGTAAACAAAAAATATTACGGTAGAACTTCTCAAGAAATCCAGCGCGCATTCATAGGCACAGCGTTGTATGTACAGGAACCTTCAAATACTCTGATTTCAGAGTAAGTTTCTAACCTTGCAGATATATGCATATGTTTTGTGCACTTTTTATCAATAGAAGAACTACATACGTAAAGAAATGTACTAATGAACTATTTACCTACTATCAGAAAACATAAAATAATTGTCTCGAAATTTACTCCTAGTATTGGAATGTCCGACACAGAACTTTTTTATAAGCTACTTATGTTGTTTTCTGTAACTTACTGTATGCTCATGCGCGCCCTTGACGCACAGCAGCTGCGGTTGTCGGGCATTTAGAAAGACATATTTACATACACATATTGATGCATACATACGGAGCCGCGGGCACTCGATTTGTCTAAAATTGAAGATTTACCAAATATTGGCAAATAATTCTATCAAATCAACAAAAATTAAAGTTACTTTGATTTTAAATGTTGGCGCATATAATTCAAATATCAAATTCTTTGATTGTACATTTAAGTTTGTTTGAAAATGTAAATTGAATAAAATTACGTTTATCAGAGGAACATAGAAATGCATAAGCAAATTTCTTGCAAAATGTCGTCGGCATTCGTCAATTTGATTTCATACAGAAGCCAACAACTGAGCAGAGCCAATATTCTTGTACATAATTTACTGTAATCAGCTCTGTTAAGAAGTTTCCCGCTGTCGAGTTGAGCGAGGTGAAAAAGTCTTCGCGGTATCACTTTATTTTTGACAATTCACACTATTCGTAGCTTGTGAGACTTCTCTATACATTAACGTTCTCTACGCAGAGCAGAAGTCTCAATGACAACGCATGGAGGATTTTGAGGGGGTGCTCGTTTTGCGCGCGGAGTTCACCACAGACATATTTTCCACCAAAAGTTAACAGAAATATAGTCAACTGGTCAAATTAAACAGCAGTTGAGTAAAATTCGTTTGTATGAGTGGAGAAAGAATGTTAACGCTGTAGGTTAGCTACAGGCACTTATCATAGAAAACAAATACATATGCTAAGTTCAAAGGTGACTTAGAAAGAGGAAATCATCCAAAAATGTACAAATATATTATGTCTGTAAGGCATCTTCGTAAAATTTTGTTGAATTCCTTCAACCAAATCAAAATCCTCTATAGAAAACGTTTCACACAGGCACACAGAAAGATGGCATATGCAAATTTAAATATGTGGATGTATGCGCACTTGCCACAGCAAAAAATAGGCACAGCATTGTATGCACAGTAACCTCCGTCCGAAATACCTTGATGAAATATGACATCTTAACATCAGATGGAGTGACAAGCTTTAAGGTGATCAAAAAATTGTTTGATATAGATCAAATGAATCCCCATTTTAAAATTTATCCGAAACCAACGGAGGCCCATATATATGCGAGTTTTATGGAAAAAATGACCGTTTCACGCGCGACTCAGGTCCTGAGCAATTCGGTAGCCTCTGGTATCGACATGGCCCTGACCCAAAATTTATTAGGCAGTGACGACTACGTGATCAAATGCGCTAAGCCCACACAGGTGTTGGTTAAAAAAGTGAATGATCTGTTTGACGAATTTAATGCAAAAAATTTCCTGTCGAAAAATCCTTTAATGTGTCCGATTAGGCGGGGTGACACAAGAAAAATTGATAGATTGAATAAACATCTAACTTTTTTGCGGTCATTCAAGCTGACGGGAAACGCACACGTGAAGTGCATCGAAGGTTTCCGCATTACGATTTTAGCGATGCAAAAGTTATGCGAGGAACTTTTTATCGAACAAAGCTCCCTCAAATTTATTTTCCCCGGGAAAATAAATCAAGATGCGTTAGAAAACTTTTTCTATCGCATACGAGCTAGTCAGGGTATGAATACCCATCCAACAGCTCACGACGTCCAATACATAGTTGCGCAACTAATTGTTATAGTAAAGCCCTTATATATTATATATATATAATTGGCGCGTACACCCTTTTTGGGTGTTTGGCCGAGCTCCTCTTCCTATTTGTGGTGTGCGCCTTGATGTTGTTCCACAAATGGAGGGACCTACAGTTTCAAGCCGACTCCGAAGGCAGATATTTTTGTGAGGAGCTTTTTCATGGCAGACATACACTCGGAAGTTTGTCATTGCCTGCCAAGGGGCGACCGCTATTAGAAAAATATTTTTCTTAATTTTGGTGTTTTCACCGAGATTCGAACCGACGTTCCCTCTGTGAATTCCGATTGGTAGTCGCGCACCAAGCCATTCGGCTACGGCGGCCGTAAAAAAGCCCTTAAGTGTAATATAATACGCATAATAAATTCTTAACATTCATAATTTAACTGAATTTTCATTTCCGGCACATGCCAATACCCTTTCACATTTCATAAATGCTGAAATGGCTAAAGAACCTTTTATCACATATTAATCGAAAGAATATTGAACTTGCTTAGCAAATGCTGAATTTGCTCAAGAACTTTTTTATCACATATTAATTAAACAAATATTGAACTTACTTAACAAATGCTGAATTTGCATTTCCGGCACATGCCAATATTTTTCATATTTTTTTATAGCAAAACAATTCCAAAGAATCGATTTGCAAATAATAATTAAATTTCCTGCTGACCAAATATGCAAGGTAGACATAACGAAAGGTATAAGTAAGACAATTGTAATAAGTTCTAGTAGTCTGTAATTAGCAATCAAAAAGATAGATTGGACAGTCGGTAGAATGAAAGCTCAAATAAAGTGAAGTTTACGGATTAAAGAAAAACCATTTCGTTATTTTTTTTCTTCCAAACGAGCTTCAATTTAAAGTACTAATATCAATGAAAATTTTAGGCCAGAGATTTGAGAAAAAAGGTTCTAACTGGGCAGATGATGACGATATAAATTTAGATTGGAATGTCGGCCCCGAGGAACGTCATCTTGAGACAGAAGTAGGAGACCAGCGAAATGAGGATCTCGTTTTAGAAGAGATTGATGTGGAAGACGTAAATTTTACTGAAGAAAGTAATGAAGCTGAAGGTTTTCGAAGTGTGTCGACTCCAAATGGTGTGGTACCGTCAGCTCTTCGCAAAATATGCCCACATTGCAGGTCTTAGATGTTTAATGTTGTCCGCGTTAAAAGATAAAACACAAAAAATATTTCCCGACTGGTTTGTAGGATCTGGCGAGTGTAGAGATAATCGCGTGAAGCTATTAGATTTTCTGTTAACTCTCCTTCTATTCAAAAATGCAAAGTGGCTCTTGCAAAATGAGGTCAATAGTGTCAAAGTAAGAAAAGTCCAAAATAAAAAATAGTTAAAAAAAACTAAAAAACACGCTTTTATTGCTAATCGAACTAAAAAGTAGAAAATAAATTTTAATGACAAAGAGACCTATAATGAAGTAATAGCAAATCGAACGATCAGTCATAATCAACTACCTCAGAACAGAATTATAACAACAATTAAGATACAAATAGAGTAATTCAAATTAGAGTTAAAAGCCTGGGATGCATTTTGCTTCACTTTCGTAACGCTCTGTAAATAGGTAGTTGCCAATAGAATGATTGTAATATTTACTATATCAAGCATCCCACGCTTTTAACTCTAATTTGAATTACTCTATTTGTATCTTAATTGTTGTTATAATTCTGTTCTGAGGTAGTTGATTATGACTGATCGTTCGATTTGCTATTACTTCATTATAGGTCTCTTTGTCATTAAAATTTATTTTCTACTTTTTAGTTCGATTAGCAATAAAAGCGTGTTTTTTAGTTTTTTTAAACTATTTTTTATTTTCTACTTTTTAGTTCGATTAGCAAAAAAGCGTGTTTTTTAGTTTCTTTAAACTATTTTTTGTTTATTATGAATGAAAATTATTGTTATCATTGCAGTCAGTGAATAAATGATTCGATATATTCGTGTTATATTTAATTCCTTTCTTATAGACTGTGAGTCTAAAGCTATGCAGTTATCGGCCGTGATAAAGAAGTAATCGGGATGAAGAACTTATTTCGTGGAGGGAGCCTGAGAAACTGATTTACAAGAATAAAAAAAGATTTTTCATTTTACAACCAAATTCACCTTACTTTTTGCCCACAGGTAAAAAAAAGAAAATATTAATCCTGGCAATCCTAATAAGGATAATGGAAAACTTTTATCAAATTATTGCATTGTCATCGGTCCTTGATAGGTGTGCAAAATTTCAAGTCGATCAGATAATTAGAAGCCAGTGAAAATTAAGCTCAAAGATTCCGTTACATACATACATACATACATACATACATACATACAACCCGACCTAATAAAAGTGTGTTAAAAAAGATTCAAAGATTCAAATTCACCTTACTTTTTGCCCACAGGTAAAACAGAAAATATTAATCCTGGCAATCCCAATAAGGATAATGGAAAACTTTTATCAAATTATTGCATTGTCATCGGTCCTTGATAGGTGTGCAAAATTTCAAGTCGATCAGATAATTAGAAGCCAGTGAAAATTAAGCTCAAAGATTCCGTTACATACATACATACATACATACATACATACATACAACCCGACCTAATAAAAGTGTGTTAATAAATTTAAAAAACTGTAGTACTCGTAGGTTGTAAGCCAGGGCCCCACGAAAAGAGATAATAATAAGATTAATAATCTATTAGCTATCTTTTGCATATGATGATACCTATTCTTTTATTGCAGGGGTTTCCACTTTTCTATATTTCAGGTTTTTTTTATTTAGATATTTTACAGGTAATTTCCGTTTCAGGTTTTTTCTATTTTTTAGTCTATTTTACAGGTTTCTTTTTTATTTTTTCTTCTCTTTCAGGTAGCATCTGTCAAATCTTTTGTTTATTATTCAGCTGTTTATGCCAAATCATCATGGCAAGTTACACGATTGAACAGCACGTTCAAATGATAAAACTTTATTATAAAAATGAGTGTTCATTAACGCAAACGTTGCGCCCATTTTTCGGTAGACGTGGTGGCCCTTCCAATTTCTTATGGCCCATATTGAACCATATGTACCTAGACGACATGTGGTTCCAGCAGGACGGCGCTACGTGCCACACAGCAAATTTTATTCCATTTCAACATCTACCCGCCCTTATTGAAAAACGCTTTAGTATGAGAACAATTTCGTAATTCGTGCTTTCACAATTTTATATATTTTTTTTCATTTCAGGAAATATAAATACCTATTATTTATACTATTGTATTGTAATATATGTATATACATATACATACATATAAAAGTACTTAAATTACTTGTGGATAAAAATAAAAAAATAGAAAGAAAAAAACTAGTATTTCATTTTCTTAAGGATAATAATATTTATTTGGTAAGAGGAACTTAAACAAACATAAACCAATAGTATAATTCGACAAGATTTCATTACAAAATCAATATATTCATTCAGCTAAATAAAATAAATATCTGCATATGAAAAATAGTTCCTATGGACGTGCAAAAGCAAACACGCATATACATTAATACATGCAAACAAACTGCCATAGCCATACTTGAATATGAGGCTGCGAGCACTTGCCAGAGAAAAAATATTTATTGCTGTCGAGAATTTAGAAGACATACATATTTACATACATATATTGATGCATACATATGTACGGAGCCGCGGCCACTCGACTTGACAAAAATTCAAGATTTAGCAAATATTGGCAAATAGTTCTACGCGAAATATTCCAATATTGACTATTTTCGAATTGACGAGAAAATTTTCATATCGGCGTATGAGCATATGAGCTCGAACTTAGCGTTATGGCCTTTGGACACGATCAAGCATTGACCCGATTTACACGAGGAGACATCTGGAAGGGAGACACTGGAAATTCTCTTTTGAAGTTTCATTCGCGTTCACACGGGCAAAAATGTTTCCGCGACATTTTGACATTTAACACTTTAGCATCGTCTGGTTCGGATGTATTCTAGCACGCGCTTACATGTAAAGCAGAGAGCGTTCGACAACAGTTTCTTAAATATATGAATGAAAAATACAAACTGGTTAAATAATAAATAATTTGTTGTTTTTTTATTGAAATATATTTATAAATTCTTATACTTGAATAAAAAAACTTAAATTAAAAATACTTCATATGTAAATAATTAACTTAAAATTAACTTGAGTAACTAGAAATGCGAGGAAAATTAGAATTCAACATAAACATGTCCCATAATATATTTTAAATTATACCTACTTTACTAGCAAAAATAATCGTGCATTTCCCAAGCAGTGGTCGGATGTTTGTCATCTTTGTTATCTTCCGTTTGCTTGAAAACCAACACATAACTCAGAACCTTCTCCCACAAAAGAAGAAAACGAATGAAGCAACTGTCAAAAATTGGAAAGATTGGAAATACGAATAAGAAGAGCAAAGCGTGTCGCCGAGTACGGGAGACAAAATCCCTTCTCTCTTCCCCGACCGTCCTTCGCCACCGAACAAAATGTTTCCCTTTCAGATGTCTCCTCGTGTAAATCGGGTCATTGTTGACAAGAACTTTATATGTGTGCGTGTCGGGTGCTTGACGCTAATATCTAAAATTTTTGATTTTCATCATTCAAAAGCCGACAACAAGTATGTGTGACACGACGACACCCGACTGCACTAACACACACAAAGCTCAGTCAAGCATGCTGGATCATCTCCAAAGGCCATTATAGAATATTTTGGATTTCTCAGCGTCGTTGCAACTAAAAAAATCATGACCGCTACGACTGCGCCTATGAATGCATTTTGTTCTTGCAGTCGCAAGGCTTATAATTTTAGCTTTGGAAACATACGCGTGCAGAGGCATAAAGCCAGTGCTTTGTGTGTGCTGTTGTATGTACATATGTACATATGTGTATACTAATAAGCATAGTTTTGCTGGGAGTCGAGATTGTATATATATTACATACATGTAGGAAATGACGGACACGTGAAGAAGATGAGACCTGGGCAATATACTGTGGAAAAGATTGGCGATCACGAAGGTCCAGGTCGAACCACGACAGTGCCTGAGTTCCTGAAAAGATGGGATCCCTCATTCGGGCCGAATGAGCGCGTAGGATGGCCGAATGTAGAAAATGACGGACCCGACGAACAGACATAATAGGAGACAGAGCGCACAGTGTATGACCGGACTAATACAGACAACAATGTAACGCAACAAAAAGACCGAGATTACCATACCGCGAACATACCCAAAGAAGACGTTGACGATACGAACGACAGGACAGATAGAACATTGTGAACTAAACCGCCATCAAACGAGGAACGCACAGGAACAAATTGTCTAAGTTGAAGTAATAAAGAAATTGTCTAAATTAAAGTAAGAACAAATTGTTTAACTCGGAATCCTACATACATATAATAGGGCATCAAGTGTGCATACTTACATACATACATGAGAATTGCCTTTGCATTTGTTAGACAGGAATTCGGTCACAACAATATTCCGATACGTTAGGTAGGTCATGGTTGCTTCGGTACATTGAACTTTTGCTTAATGGTTTCTTACATGTGTATTTATATATGTACACACATATATATGTAATAAGAAACAGTTTAAACAGATTTTGCTACTGATCCAAATATACATACTTACGGTAACATACGAATATGCTTTTTTATCCTATAAAATATGTAAATATGGAGGATATCTTGGGTTTGTTAAAATTATTCTTTTATTTATTTTGAATATCAAAACTTGTATACAAACCATGATTGTATACCTCCTGCAATAAGATGTGGATGAAAAGTTACAGAACAGAAATAAAAACGTAATGCCTCAAATGCCATGCAAAATGCTGTCGGTCAATTTTATTTCAAACAAATGTATAACAATGCCTATTTTCTTTTTGTCCAAAAATAACAAATATATATATGCAAATACGTACGATTCTTTGAAGTTGTCTTTTATTTATTTTAAATTTCAAAGTTTTATACTATCTATAAAATGCATACAAATTCTATTCCATGTAATAAATGTAATTGAAAAAAATTTCGTTTGCAAAGGAACAAATGAATGCATATTCAAATGTAAATATGATAAGGCGGTGCGTCGTGAGATAGCCCATTGTTGCTTCAGTGCGTGTGCACGTATGTAACTCTATAAGAATTGAAGATGCAATTGAACTTTTGCACAAACATAACTAACATATATTGATATACATATATATACATCAACATACCACACGCTTGTTTGCTCTATGAATTCTTGTCTAAAATTAATTTCGACTCGAAAAATTAGTAAAAATTTTCACCAAATTTGTAAGAAGTTTTAAATTTACTAAAACCAACACAACAAAATGTGAGGACGTTTTATACTGCATTTTGTTTAAATTCTTCTTTTTAGATTAAATTAACAAAAAAAAGTGATGAATGTTGGCGTATAATTTCATAATTGTATTTGTTTGAAAATATAAAGTGAATAAAATTACGTATCTCAAGGAAACATAGAAATGCACAAGAAAATTCCTTGCAAAATGCCGTCGGCATTCGTCAGTTTGATTTCATACAGAAACCAAAAACTGAGCGGAGCCAATGTAAATATATACTTGTACATAATTCACTGTAATAAGCTCTGTTAAGAACTTCCCCGCTGTCGAGTTGAGCGAGATGAAAAAGTCTTCGCGGTCAGACTTCATTTTTGACAATTCACACTGTTCGTAGCTCGTGAGACTTCTCTATACATTACCGTTCTCTGAGCTGCGGTTGTCGAGCATTTAGAGAGACATATTTACATACATATATTGATGCATACATATGTACGGAGCCGCGGGCACTCGACTTGACAAAAATTTAAGATTTACCAAATATTAGCAAATAATTCTACGCGAAATGTTCCAATATTGACTATGGTCGGGAAAATTGGCATATGGGCAGCTCGTTTTATGAATGAAAGCAATACTTGCTCTTAGAACTATAAGCTCGAATTTATCAATGAATTTTTAGATGATGAGTTTTTGTTGTACAGTACAAAAGTTGAAATTGTTTGGCGCTGCCGCGACTATTTTAGATTTTTCAGCACTAGAATGATGGCCGCTACGGCTGCGCCTATTAATGCATTTTGTTCTTGTAGTCGCTAGGCATAGAATTTCCGCTCTGGACGACATACGAATTTAGAGGAATAAAGTGAGTGGCCCGTGTGTGCGTTATATGGAATTCAGAACAAAAATATGTATGTACGTACATTGGCTAGGCCATGATTCTAGTTGCCATAGTGTAGCATATGTACAAAAAATTCACATACATATTTAAATTTGCATATGCCATATTCCTGTGTGCCTTGAAGCGTTTTCTAAAAAGATTTTTTTGATTTGATGAAATTACACAGTTAAGGAAAAAACTCTACATACACCCGACTATTTTCAACTTCTAGAGAGCTAGGGAAATATTGGTAACTTATAAACTATTCGCGATAAACATAGAAATCGGTGGGAAAAAAGTCTACATACAGATTTTGAACTTTTAAAATACATAGGAAAACGAAGAACTTATAGGGAAAAAACCCGTTAGTTTTCTTAATTTGCTTTATCTGTCAAACATTACATTTATTTAAATTCAGAAAGCGATTTGTAAAACACGTTTTAACTTTAAAAATGGCAAATAGAAAAGAAATTCAGCAATCAGCTCGAAATTTGGTGGTTAATCTTCGAAAAGAAAACAAATCTTACGGGGAAATTGCTGAAATGTAAAATTAAGTCGCTCTACAGTTCAAACTATTGTCAAAAACTATAAAAAACCCAACAGTACAGAAAACAAGCCAAGATCTGGAAGGCCGAATAAGCTCTCAAGACGCGATGTCAGTAGTGTCCACAGTGTCAGAAGTCCACAAAGATCCAAAAACAAGTGCCCCAAAACTAGCCGAATACCTTTCAATATGTTCGAATATTACCTACTGTTTCATCAAGAACAGTAATAAACGTTTTGCATGATAGCGGTTTTAAAAGTAGAACAGCACTCAAAAAGCCATTTATTTCAGCCGAGAATCGTCAACTTCTTCTGGATTTTGCTAAGGCACATTTACAGAAAGGAATGGATTTTTGGAAGAAAGTTATATTTACTGATGAAAGTAAGTATAATTTTCGGGAATGACGGCCGAAACAAGGTTTGGCGAAAACCGAATACTGCACTTGATCCCAAAAATATTATACCTACTGTGAAACATGGTGGGGGTAGTGTTATGGTGTGGGGAGCTATGGCGGCATCTGGAATTGGTCGATTGGTTTTTGTTGAAGGCGTTATGGATAGATATCAGTATAAGACAATATTGGAACAAAATACGAAGCCGTCTGTGGAAAGCTTGGGCCTGGGAAACCAATGAATTTTCCAACAAGACAACGACCCCAAGCATACTGCGCATATTGTTCGAGACTGGCTTCTTTATCATGCACCAAGACAGCTCAAAACACCTCCCCAGTCACCAGACCTTAACCCGATTGAGCATATTTTTGCCGTTTTGGAAAAATCTGCTCGCAAATATGATATCAGAAATCGTGAAACACTGAAAACTGCCCTAACTCGGTAATTTCAAAGTTTTATACTATCTAGAAAATGCATACATAGTAATTATTCCCTGTAATAAATGTAAATTGAAAACAATTTCGCTTGGCAAGGGAACAAATAAATGCGACGTGAGATAGGTCGTGGTTGCTGCAGTGCGTGTGCACATACATACATACCTATGTAACACTATACGAATTGAAGATGCAATTGAACTTTTGCACAAACATATGATATGTATACATATATTGATATACATAGTACATATATATAAATATACCGAAACACTTGTATGCTCTATGAATTCTCGTCTAAATTAATTTTGACTCAAAAAATTAGTAAACATTTTCATCAAATTTTTATGAAGTTTTAAATTTACTAAAACGCACACAACAAAATGTGAGGTCGTTTTATAATGTATTTTGTTTAAATTCTTCTTTTTAAATTAAATCAAAAAACATTAAAGTTACTTTGATTTTAAATGTTGGCGCATAATTTCAAATCTTTTTTTATTTATTGTATTTGTTTGAAAATATAAATTGAATAAATTTTCGTTTATCAAGGGAACATAGAAATGCACAAGAAAACTCCTTGCAAAATACCGTCGGCATTCGTCAATTTGATTTTATACAGAAGCCAAAAACTGAGCTGAGCCAATGTACTTGTACATAATTCAGTGTAATCTGCTCTGTTAAGAAGCTCCCCGTACTCGAGTTGAGCGAGGTGGAAAAGTCTTCGCGGCTTCACTTCAGTTTTGACAATTCACACTATTCGTAGCCCGTGAGACTTCTCTATACATTAACGTTCTCTGCATAATATAAGGACAAGAATTAATAAAGAGCATCACTTTTGAATTGGTAATCGGATGTGTGCGGTGTTATTTTTTAATTACGCGACTACAGGCAACGTTAAATTAATTTCGCGTTTCCCTCCTTATAATTTTTTTTAAACAATTTAAATATCTTCACAATGCGATAATTCAAGCAGAGAAGACTTTTCACACATTTCAATAAAAGAAATGCTAACATTTTTACATACTAGCGAAAGTACATTAATAAGCCAGAATTATGTTATTTTTGTGAATAATTCTCATAATAAATGTTACTGTGGCTTCGGTTTTTTGACACTTTGAGTGTATTTATTTTGTACTTACATGGGTTTCGAAGCCTCAGCCTGGTCCGTTTGCAGTTTTTCACCATTCTCCACTTCCATAGTGCAATAAACTATTCTATTAGGAGCTAGCGATTTAAGTCCCTTTACTTCCATGACTATTACTTCCAGTTGAAAAGTGAGCACAACATCTAATTTCGTCAGTTGCGTTATACCCTCATCTGTGTCACCTTCCAATTTTGAAAGTGATCCATGTGATCGCAATACCATCTTCCTACTTAAAAACACATTAACAAAAAGAATAACAATTATACCAAAACAAATGCTAGAAGGGGAAAAAAGAAAGAACGGAACAAAGTGGAAAGCTGTCAAGTGGAGCATGTGGGACAAGATGGGGGTAAAGTGTGTCACTTATAAGGCATGGCATTTTCGCCGCCAACTCGCAATACCTACTTACGTTCCATTTTTTCAGAAAGTGTAATCTTTCCCAGATGATGGCTTAACTTGCAGTGTGCTGTTAGTTAAGCGGGAGGGTTCTTAAATTTTTTCAATTAAGTTTCTTCGAGAAGAAGTTATGAACTCTTTGAATACCTTTTTTTTTGATGTACCTAGATGTACCTGGCTTTGATTTAGCATTTCATTAAGACTATAAGTAGAATACTTCCGACGGTAAATTAGAGGTGGAAAAGTGCGAATATCTGCGTAATCGCAATAATGTCATATGCTTGATGCGATAATACATATTTCAAAGTTAGGTAGTAAAACCGAATTGTTAACTATAAATATCCTAGGTTAGGTTAGGTCGTACTCAAAATTAATATCGACAGGTCTCCCATCTTATTGGGATCTTCGAGTTGCTTACGGAAGTGTCTACCGACGTTGCACCCGTTCCCCTACAGGTTTTGAAATAGGTATCAGCTCGACCTGAAGAACGTTTTATTAATCAGTAGAGCAAGGCAAAATATGTATGTACCAAAGATCAAGTTTTTAGTGCTTATAAACTCAGTACAAACTTTATAAAATGGTGTGCTGCAAAAAATACAAATAAAATATAATATAATTCGTTTAAATCAACTAGAAATAATAACATTTTTTATTAATGAAAGAACAACACATAACGCGTCACATAGAGTCCCTAAAAATATATATGTACGAGTATGTATAAGTAAGTAAAAACAATAAAAAAATTAATTTGTGTTATTATTGCCGTAAATAATACAAGAATGTGTCCAAGGCAGATAATAAGTAGAGCAAAACCAACATGACCACTGTATTGTAACAAATCGCGATGAGCAAAGGTGCATGCGCACAAAGTAATTAGTGTTATGTTGAGCGTGCGAACGTGTACATGTGACGTAAAGTGATTAAGAAGTGAAATTAAATAAAGCAAGCCATACGTCTATGAGTTTTGTTTAGCAATCCAGTGATCGAACTCACCGGAAAAATAGATATACGTTTATTAGAAAAAAAGTAACAGTATTTTGATAACAACAAAATCAAAATCTCTTAGCCAAGATTTACTGTAATTTGATCAAAATTTGAGAATTCAAAGATCAATTCTAATTGTCTACGTTTCTACATTTTCGATGTACCTTGATTCTACCATAAAATTCAAAGAAAAGGATGTCTATTACCGAGAAATGTTTTATACATAGAAAATGTAAGGTCGGCATCCACAGATGTGTCAAAAATGATAGCTCTGAATCAGTGCCGGTCGTTTTAGATTTGTATTCCATAAAAGAATTTGTAGTATTTCAAAATATTTCAAAGTATTTGTTTTTCAGTAAAACAGAGTCAAACTTTTGATATAACTATTTTTTTTCGACGTATTTTGACATGTAACCGTAGTTTACAATAATAAATGTTTAGGAAATATCTATCACTTTTGCATTGAAAAGCTACGTTAGCTACGAGTATTAATCAATATACTATAATATTTATCGAGAAGCTTTCTTGCTAAATAGTGTTTTTACAGATTACAGATTAAGAAATATGCGTAAAAAAATTAAAAGTATAGTTATGCCAAATAAGTATACTAAAATATTGAAATAATGCCATACAAATTAAAATTATGCCACTTCTTCTTCAATATGCAAAACCATGTCTTCATAACAAAATATGCCGAATTATGTTTTAACATACATATATTCTCTTCGTCTCGACTTAAAACTCCGATATACATGTAATAACAATAAGGTGGAAGGTTTAAAATAGAAATGCATGCATTTGCATTTTTTGCCTTGTCCTAGTTATCTCATCATGATGGCCGCATAGCCGAGCCGGTTTCTGACTGACTACTATTCGGTGGGTCCGAAGCATACTGTAGACATGAAACATAACATATTGGAGAGCCGTTTCTAATAGCGGCGGTCTCTCGGCAAACCTCTAAGTGTACTCGTATTTCTACTATGAAAAAAGCTTCTCATAAAAAGCATCTGCTGTTCACAGTCGACATAAAACTGTAGGTACCTCTATATGTAGGACAATGTCAAGACGCATAAGTCAAATTGGAGATAAAGGGTGTGTATATATGTACATATATGCAAAAATGCTATATAGTCGTTAACAAGTCAATACTACGAAGTGATTCAAATTGGACTGATTAGAATATAAAATATTTCGGTACCATAAAGTGTTTTATCGGGCAGAGCCAAATGGCAGTGTGAAGTTAGATTTCTGTCTCCTTAATCTCCTATTTCAGTTTTATACTCTGGTGCTTTATAATAAATATTTAACAAGGATTTAACTTACAGAAATGATGGAGTACTGCAATAAAATAAAAATATATTTTGATAACTTTCCCATATTGTAACCAAAAAAATTAGTACCTATGATTATAGCGTTTGAGCTTTTGTAATCCGTACTTGCTATCCATATTTCCTTTAGATACTGGTAAAGATTCCAAATTCGCCATCAATAGATTTATAGACGATTTTAACTCTTCAACATAAAGAGACTCCATCTCCTTAAGCACAAACTTAGGCATCAATTTTCGGTTTTTTTCCATTTCACTAACTCGCTGCATTCTGCCGTCTAGTTCGCGACGAATTGCGGCTGCTTGTTCATCGGCTGAATCCAGCTGTTATTTTATTGTATGTTTTATCGTGATGCGTCTCGTTTCTTTTCTTATTAATATTATGTTTTATATAATTGCCTTACTTACCATTAATGCGTTGAAAAGTATTTGATGTTCAAATTTTTTAACGCTTACTATCTGTTGGAACATATCATATAATTGCTCCTTTGACAAGATCAATTCACTGTTCAGAGATTGTTGCATTCGTGGGGGTCGTTTTGAGTCTTCTTCGCCGGTACCTTTAAGTATAATGTCAAATTTTGCCATCCAGGATGTGAGAACTGTTTCCTTGCTCAGGCCATCAATTTCCGGCAATGATCTAAAATTTTAAACGGTGAGTTTTAATTAAACATGGTTAGACGGATAGTTAAAGCGTTTTCTATTAGGTTAAGTTCAGGACGCCGCTGACAATTCCACCAGCAGACATAAACCTGAATTTCCGTACTAATACGGACGATGTAACATGTTGGTTAGCAGTACCAACACAAAAGAAGTCTTTAGTTATTTTTCTGATATTTAAATCACAAAATTAAGCAACTTTCCATTTTAAAGTGCATCTAAAACATATGTGAGGTTATCTCTAAAAATGGTTTAGGCCTCACCCACTCAGAGACTTAGTTCACATCTGATCATTGCGCTGAGAATTGAGCTTATATCACCAAACACAATTTATTAAAAAAAATACGTCGTATGAGCCGAATGAACCTTTAAAATTAGAGGCCGATTTCGAGATTGCAAGTTGCTCCATATTGATGCGAAATACTTACATATATACGAGGTGTGTTCAAAAAATATAGCAAATTTTCAAATTTCGCGATGTACGTACATTCGACTTTCGATTTTAATTTTTTTATGTTGGTACACCCGTCTTGAAGATATGTTCACGGTTTCAATAATATGGCACGTTTAGTTTGTTTGTGAGAGGCATAAATAATACAAGTGTTTTGCGCATTCGGTGATTTTTTGCTATCGACTCTAGGCTTTCCTTGACTCTTCCATTGGGAGTATTGGCTTGTGGTTTCGATGTCATATATCCATACCCATGATTCGTCACCAGTTATTACCCTTTTAAGCAAATCTAGATCAACGTTGGCGTCATTCAACCATTCTTGAGCGATGCTCATGCGACGTTGTTTTTGGTAGAAATTCAGCAATTTTGGAACGAACTTCGCTGCCACACGCTTCATGCCCAAAATTTCCGAAAAGATTGCTTGACATGAGCCAACCGATATGCCGACATTCTCAGCAATTTCTCTAGTTGTGACTCGACGATTCTCTAAAACAATTTTCTTCACTTTCTCAAAATTTTCATTCTTTGTTGATGTGCTGGGGCGTTCAGAGCTAGCGTCGGCGTTCACATCTTCCCGACCTTCTCTGAAATGCTTGTACCACTTTTATGCAACTTCTTTGATCCACTTTTTTCGATAGCAGAAAATCACCGAAAACGCAAAACACTTGTCTTATGTTTTCGATCCACGATCTATCTGTGGCTTAGCAGAACCTTTACCCCCACATTGACTGGTGCTAAGACTGCGTTTGTACCTTGCATTTCAAAACTCATGAATAGGGAAAGTGAAATCATCAGTATACATAAATTTAAGTGCAGTGTGCCCAATGCATCTACTTCCACTTCACGGGTCATTTTTCTCGAACGGACCGCTTTTTCTTTTTGGTGTAAAAATAAGCTTCTTTCGACAGCCTTTTATTTATCTGCATATCTTTCTTTTCCGGACATTGTAAATTATGTTATGTGGCTATTATTTCGGTCACTAAGCCATATGGCTATTTTATACGTGTCGATAACGTATGAAATGCAGATCGGTACTCGATACATACCGATTGTTGTATTCAAGAAATTTATACAAATGCAAAGCAACATGCAATTTGGAACGGTTCAATTGTTACCGCTCCAGCAGTAAAAAAGGGTCGACGTTCTGACGAAAAAGTTATATATTTACACAATACATCGGTTTGTGTGTGTATATGTTTGGTTGTATCTACACAATGTTGCTATTGATATTTTTGCTTACACACTTTTCACACATCCGCGTTATCAGTTACAATATTTCATTGTTTAATAAACCAAAGCCAAAAACCAACAAATCCAAATAGTTCGTTTATCTATAATTAGCATTATTAACATTTTTTTAAAGTTATTTTAACAAAAATTTAAATTTTTCCAATTTTATTTTGTAAATGTACTGTGTGGTGAGAGAGCAATTAGCTGACACGGTTCTGCGGGAATTTTCAACAATCCTGCGATAAAATCTACGATACTACGGTACGGAAGGGAAGTAATTTTTCATTTACGTGGGGCTCTCATTAGTTTGATCGTAACAGCTGTCAGGGGACTGCGTCTACGTCTGTGACTGTTTGCAGTATTAGCCGTCGTACGCGAAGAAATATAGTCGTTGCAAAAACAGCAGCCAACTTCAGCTAATGGATAAGTACCCATTGCAGTCCAGAATCCAATATTTGTTAGTATTCTTAATTTCAATCTTGAAACAATTTTTTCAAAGTATGACGAAAAGGCTTTTATTTTATTTTTCAGGGTATGTCTTCCACAAACATAACAAAATGAATCGGGTGAATTTACACACTTACGCGGCTTTGTAAACTACTTTTGATGGTTTCCAGTAATAGTTGATTTATCCGCTGACCACCTCCAACTCCAAAAGTGGAGCTAATTGACCATCTGGATTTCAACCGATGAATGATTTTGAGCGAACAGCGCTCGTGCTCGGTCGACATACTCTAACGCAGTGGTCGCCAACCTTTTCAATGTGTTGAGCTACTTTAAAGATTTTGAAATAAACAGCGAGCTACTTGCACAAGCCAACATAAATTTCATAATACACAGTTATATTCGACATACAATACATGTATTTATTTTACTAATATACGTCCTATATATAATAAACTTATGACTTATAGTGCTTATACTTATGCATAACTACATCCATGTTCCCACCTATCAATCGTAACAAAATTTTTTGCAGTCATAATGGCAAATCACAAGCGACTTAAAAAACAACAAAACAGTAATAGTGCATTATTATATAAAAAAAATATGGGCAGATAAAAAGAGCATATTTAATGAGAAGGTTGAAAATCTGACTCATCGATAATTTTTTTAATATTTGCAGTATAATTTGATACAGTCATTCGAATACAGTTATCCAAATGTATATCTGTTGGCCGATTGCGGTATTTATTTTTAATAAATTTCATATTGGAAAAAGAAGATTCACACAAATAAGTTGAACTGAATAACGCTTTCACTTTCAACGCAACACGACATAAAACTGAATACTTATCTTTACTTACTAAAGTCCTAAAGACTTTAAAGTCAAGTCACTTTGCAAAGCAATCAGTTCCATTTCTGTCACAGCAATGTCTTCGCCAGAGTTGTTCATAACACAAGTTGCAAACTGTTGTATATCAATGTCCATGAAGGATGAAACAACAAATTGCGTCACTAAAGCAATTTCGCTGAAATCTTTGAAACGATTTTTGAAGTTTTTCTTCAAGTTAGAAACTATTTCCATATGATATTTACTGTCATAGGGCTATAATAGATTTTTGGATATCTTTTCGGAAAGAATAGGAAAATGCTTAGTATCGCGGTTTTTTAGGTTTTGTTTCCAAAATTCAAGTTTTGTAATAAATGCATTTATATCAGAAATCATTTCCGCTAATTCTTTATCCCTGCCTTGAAGTTGCAAGTTAAGCTCATTTAATTTCTCTGTAATGTCCACAAGAAAACCAAAGTCTCTGAGCCAAGTCGAATTTTCCAGTTCAGGAATCGGTTCATCGCGTTATTTTAAAATTGGAGTATAGCATGCAGGACATCATTGAAACGTTTGAGCACTCGTCCTCTGCTTAACCATCGCAGTTCAGAGTGAAGAAGTAGCTCTCCGTATTGACAGTCAATTTCATCAGCCAAGGTTTTAAATAATCTTCTTTGTAACGCTTGAGCTCTAATCTTGTTCACAATTTTCACCACCAGTTTCATAACTTTGTTCAAGTTTAGAAAATTTCCACATAATGCTTGCTGATGTATAATACAGTGGTAACTAAGAAATTGTGGAAAACTTTCATCCTTATGACATAGCGCCACGAGCCCCTTATCACAACCCACCATAGCTGGAGCACCGTCAGTTGTCAGGCCTACAATTTTTGATATTGGAATTTTCTCAGAAGAGATGAGATTTTTTAAATCAGAAAACAGCTCTAGCCCAGTAGTATGTCCTTTGAGTGGAATAAACTTCAAAAGATCTTCTTTAATTGTAAAATCACTAAAATCCATCCTGACAAATATGGTCATCTGTGAGGTGTCAACTACATCTGTTGATTCTTCCAGTTGCAGTGAAAAATAAATACAGCTATCTAAGTCACCTCTTAACTGTACAAAAATATCATTGCTCATTACTTCTACTCGCCTCATCACTGTATTAGCAGAAAGTTGCATAGATTTTATAACAGACACTATTTCGTCTTTATTTCTAAAGTTGGCGAATAAAGAATCTGCAGCTTCCAAAAATGCTTGTTTTATGATTTCCCCGTCTTCATAAGGTTTTTGCTTTTGTGCAATTATCTGGGAAACACGATAAGATGCTTCAGTTGCAGCCTTATTTTTGTCGATTGTTTTCAAAAATATTGACTGTTGTCCAATTAACTGGATTTTTAAATGTTTCAGTTTTTCTTTTCTGGTGGCAGAATTTAACGGGAATGCCTTCTCAAAATTCGAATGTACAGTTTTATGATGCCTCTCAATATTTCCTTTTTTAGGAACTGACACAGATGTATTACATAACAAACAAACACTTTTGCCTTTAACTTCTGTGAAGAAGTATTGTTCTTTCCATTCCGAATGGAAATGGTATGTCTTCGCCTTCTTACTACTGCTGTTTCGAACTCTAACCCAACCGCTGCACGCAGAACGTTGATAATGCCGTTCAGTATTAAACTGAGCGCAATGTCGACGTGCATTGCATATATATAAAGCCAAAAAATTCTCGAACACGCTAATCGGTTCCAGCCGATCCTAGAACGGAGACGCGACTTCGCGTCGTGTTTGTCGGGGCGAAATCGCTTACCGCAGTGTTGCCGCTGTTTATCTATTTATTATGAAAATTTCTGAAATTTGCTAATACTGGTATGAATTTCAGACTTTTGGATTTTTCGCAACGTGAGCAGCGCGAGCTACCAGAATTGCCTTTGCGAGCTACCGGTAGCTCGCGATCGACGGGTTGGCGACCACTGCTCTAACGCATCAACCCAAGTGTTACTCGCAAGTTTCGACATGCTTATATAATGTACGACACATGAGCGAATCGTGCTTGCCAATCGCTACTTGTCATGCATACCGGCTTCTGCATATGGTTTCTTCTCTTATATTTTATAAAGCAAAATTAAAATACTCAGATGTTCTTATATATGTACTTACATATAGTACATATAAATATAAGTATATTGAAATAATATACATAACTATTTTTTGTTCTATCTTTAATTATTTTTATTTTAAGCAACATAAACATATTAATTACGAAAAAAAAAACTTGATCTTTTTTGTTGCATTTTGAGAGAAACACAGTAGCGTCAAATGGTTGAAATGGTGAAAATGGCAATCATGCATTTGGTAATATGATGTAGAAGAGTCGATACATGATACATGAACGTCAAGGATCAATCAATCAAAGTTATTTTGCAGCATTGAGTAAGCACGCTGCAGTCTGGGGCAACTCGATGAGTCACTACAGGAATGACTCCCGAAAATTGTACCAAACAATGGTCTGTGTTTCAAGACCGGGGCGTCATCTTGTAGAGACGAAAATGATGTTTTGGAACCGGGTTCGCAATGTGTGCCGAGATTGTGAGGAGAACACTTCTCCAAGCTGTTAGCAGACGCAGTACACAACAATCCTGCCTCTGAAGCTGATATCCCGCAATCCCCAATCAGAGATGATGAAGGGCTGATCCTGCCCCCAAGTTTGACCAAAGTGAGAGTTGCAATGCAGCCACTCAAAAACAACAAAAGAGCCGGAACTGATGGCCTGCGTGGTGAGCTGTTTAAAGCTGGAAGAGATGAGTTGATACGGAGCATACACCGACTGATCGGCTTGATATGGCAAGCAGAAAGAATGACCGCTGATTGATAGAAATAGATTGAATTATATCCTGCCTGCTATGTGATATACTGAAACCATACGCCTAATCCCCAATTGGGTCGTACCAGCGCGGTTTCAGACCTTGAACAAAAAAAAAAAAATACTGAATGAAAAATTAAAACCAAAATAAGTATTGTTCTAAAGCTCTTCTCCACCGTTGACCAAATGTTCACACTGCGTCGGATCCTGGAGAAGGTCCATGAGGACCAAGTTGACACACATCACCTATTCCTCAACTAAAAGGTAGCCTTGGTTAGCCTGATTCGTGGCCAACTATATCGCACAATATCTGAGTTCGGGATAGCAGGGATAAGCTGATACGGCTTTGATACCTTTCAAGGTTTCAGACGAGGTGACCCATTGCCATGCAATCTCTTCAACTTTGTTATGCGTCCCATAGGGCGGGGGTAGAAAAAAACAATTTTTTTCTATAAAAGGGATCAGTTCATTGCGTATTGTCATGGCATTGACATTATCGGTTATATCAAACGAGATGTTGCTGCCGCTTTTACGGATATTGAAAAGTAGCCTGCACGATTTGGTCTAGCGGTAAAAGAGGGCAAAACCAAGTACATATATGCTGACGTACTGCAGGGACTTCATTTATCTTGGGCTTGCTATTACCAACAACAATGATGTCAGCCTCGAAATCAAGCGAAGTATAACTCTTGCCACCAGGTGCTACTTTGGACAAAGTGCGCAATTTAGTAGTAAAGCCTTTTCCCGACTACAGTAAACAACACTCTACAAGTCGCTCATCCTCCCGGTGCTTCTCTATGACTCTGAAGCCTGGAGAATCCAACAATCAGATTCAGCCACTCTTGGAGTTTTCGAGAGGAAAGTACTTCGCAAGATTTTTGGCCCTTCTCGCGTAGATTACGATTACCGCTTTCTATTGAGCTGTATTAGCTTTACGGAGATATTGGCATAGTCAAACGAGTCACCCTGTAGCGACTAATGTAGCTGGGTCATGTCGTCCGTATGTGAGGAGCTGCTACGGCGAAGAAGGTGTTTGAAATGGTAATTTGCAGTGGAAGGCGAAGAGGACGTCTTCGTTTCCGATGGAAAGACGAAATTGGAGATGACCTGGCGTCTCTTGGCTTAAGAAACTGGAAAAGGTGTGTGGAAAACAGAGGCACCTGGCAAAAAATTATTCAGTCAATTAAGTAAGTAAATAATACGATAGAGTCACAATCGCTAAATTTTTGGCAAGCGGGCATATTGATGCTTTCGAACGGGTTGAAAAAATGGAAGCGGAAACATCCTGATGAATTGTATTATATATGGCGAGAACCTATAATGATAAAATAAGATAATTCGTTGTGACGTCAGACTCCGAAAATATACAGACAAAAGGTAAGGGAATTACATGTTTGTGAAGAGGGTGTATAGGCGAAAACAATAGAACCTACCAAACACAATAAAATTATGCACACACACATTCTTGCCAAACACACACAACTAGACACGGCAATCAAAAAAGCTTGCCTCCTCAAATGGCCATTAGCTGGAGTCAGCAAACTAGTATGTCGTTCAGATGAAGTTTCACGTGCTCCTGAATTAAAGACGGCGACTGAAGTCATCCGAAGAGCTATCAGAAAGCTGTGCCCACTTCCAAAGTAAGATGAAACTGAAAGCCAGAGTCTTTCAACGGGAGGAGAATGTTTGGTTATGCACCTCAAACGAATAGCGAAACAAGCACACTCAGCGCAGTACCCAATTTAGTTCAGCGGCTCTGCTCTCACGTACATGCATATCTAAGTTTCTCTTGTTCCGCGAGGGCACAAAGGGCCATTCACCTCTGTTGGACGCCAGCCACCTTAGTTCGTTCTAACTTTTATTTGTTTTTGCTACTCTCATTTCTAAGGTTCTTCTCTAGGTTAGTGATAGTCTGCGTCTGCTTCGGCTAGCTTGTGGGTTCCAATCAATCGCATTACGGGTGATGTCGTTCGGATCTCTTCTTAAAATGTGTCCACACCACCTCCACATTCTTTTGAGTATTGAGCATTGTAGTTTGGTTCGACATAGACCAAAGGTTTTGGTTGAATATGGGGATGAGCCAAAAGATGCATAAGAACACAACGGATCACAAATACTTCTAAGCGCTGCAAGTCTGTGGCTGCAAGATTCCAAGTTTCGCAGCCGTACAATAGAGTGGACTTGACATTAGAGTTGAATATATGAATTTTGGTGTTACGAGTGATCACAGAGGATTTCCAGACATCTTTAAAAGAGCCAAAAGCTTATTTCGCTTTACTTACATATACGATTGATAATATCTTATTTTGAGCCTCCGCTTGAAAATATAATGTTACCCAAGTAGCAGAAAGAGTTAACTTCTGCAAGCACAGTACAGTGGATATTAAATTTGTGTGTACAGATCAAGCTTAAATGCATCACCTTGGTTTTACCGATATTTATTTCGAGGCCTACTTTCGCTGCTGTTTCTATTACTAGCGTTAGTTTTTTCGACATATTGTTAACACTAAGCCTACCGTCATATTATATATACCTATTTCTATCGATGGCGGTCAAATGACCGCCTATGAAATAAAAATTATAGTATTATCCAGTTGACTATAATTGTCGGACGCCAGCCACTTTACTGCGTTCTACCTTTTATTTGTTTTTGCTACTCCCATTTCTAAGGTTCTTCTCCAGGTTAGTGATGGTCTGCGTCTGCGTCGGCTACCTTGTGGGTTCCAATCAATCGCATTACGGGTGATGTCGTTCGGATCTCTTCTTAAAATGTGTCCACACCACACCCATATCTTTTGAGTATTGAGCATTGTAGTTTGGTTCGTCAACACTAAACCTACCGTCATATTATATATACCTATGTATTTTTATCGATGGCGGTCAAATAAAAATTATAGTCTTTTCCAGTTGACTATAATAATTACAGAATTTAGCATAAGCAATAAATACAAAAAATTATCTATACTAATATTATAAAGAGGAAAACTTTGTTTGTTTGTTTGTTTGTAACGAATAGGCTCAAAAACTACTGGACCGATTTTAAAACTTCTTTCACCATTCGAAAACTACATTATCCAAGAGTAACATGGATTACATTTTATTTTGGAAAAAAATAGGGTTCCGTAAGATATTTGGATTTTTCGGACACAAACTGAAAAAAATCTTATATATAAAATAAAGTCAACTTTTTGTGTGTGTTCGCTAACTGGCCGTGTCTGCACCGAATTAAACCAAACTTACACACAATGTTAAGAAGGTATTGAAGATGGTTTCCGTATAGTTTGGATACCTATTGGTGGATAGGGCTCGAGATATAGGTCAAAACGTGGACCCGGGTAACCTTCGGATGTGTATGTACAATATGGGTATCAAATGGAAGCTGTTGGTGAATGCCTTAGTTCAGAGTATTTTTCATGCCGCTCCGTGACTAGGGTCTCGAGATAGAGACCAAAACGTGGACCCCAGAATGTGTTTGTACAATATGGATATCAAATTGAAGCTGTTGGTGAATGGTTTAGTACAGAGTATTTTTCATGCCGCTCCGTGACTGGGGTCTCGAGATAGAGACCAAAACGTGGACCCTAGAATGTGTTTGTACAATATGGATATCAAATTGAAGCTGTTGGTGAATGCTTTAGTACAGAGTATTTTTCATGCCGCTCCGTGACTGGGGTCTCGAGATAGAGACCAAAACGTGGACCCTAGAATGTGTTTGTACAATATGGATATCAAATTGAAGCTGTTGGTGAATGCTTTAGTACAGAGTATTTTTTATGCCGTTCCGTGATTGGGGTCTCGAGATAGAGACCAAAACGTGGACCCTAGAATGTGTTTGTACAATATGGATATCAAATTGAAGCTGTTGGTGAATGCTTTAGTACAGAGTATTTTTCATGCCGTTCCGTGATTGGGGTCTCGAGATATAGGTCAAAACGTGGACCCGGGTAACCTTTGGTTGTGTATGTACAATATGGGTATCAAATGGAAGCTGTTGATAAGTGCTTTAATACGGGATAATTTTCATACCTATTGATGACTAGGGTCTGGAAATGTATGCCAAAACGTGGACCCGCCGTGTCTTTGCACCGAATTAAACCAAACTTACACACATTGTTAAGGAGGTATTGAAGATGGTTTCCGTATAGTTTGGATACCTATTGGTAGATAGGGTCTCGAGATATAGGTCAAAACGTGGACCCGGGTAACCTTCGGATGTGTATGTACAATATGGGTATCAAATGGAAGCTGTTGGTGAATGCTGTAGTTCGAGTATTTCCATCCGCTCCGTGACTAGGGTCTCGAGATAGAGACCAAAACGTGGACCCTAGAATGTGTTTGTACAATATGGATATCAAATTGAAGCTGTTGGTGAATGCTTTAGTGCAGAGTATTTTTCATGCCGCTCCGTGACTGGGGTCTCGAGATATAGGTCAAAACGTGGACCCGGGTAACCTTTGGTTGTGTATGTACAATATGGGTATCAAATGGAAGCTGTTGATAAGTGCTTTAATACGGGGTAATTTTCATACCTATTGATGACTAGGGTCTGTAAATGTATGCCAAAACGTGGACCCGCCGTGTCTTTGCACCGAATTAAACCAAACTTACACACATTGTTAAGGAGGTATTGAAGATGGTTTCCGTATAGTTTGGATACCTATTGGTAGATAGGGTCTCGAGATATAGGTCAAAACGTGGACCCGGGTAACCTTCGGATGTGTATGTACAATATGGGTATCAAATGGAAGCTGTTGGTGAATGCTGTAGTTCGAGTATTTCCATCCGCTCCGTGACTAGGGTCTCGAGGTAGAGACCAAAACGTGGACCCTAGAATGTGTTTGTACAATATGGATATCAAATGAAAGCTGTTGATAAGTGCTTTAATATGGGGTAATTTTCATACCTATTGATGACTAGGGTCTCGAAATATATGCCAAAACGTGGACCCGCCGTGTCTTTGCACCGAATTAAACCAAACTTACGCATATTGTTAAGTAAGTATTGAAAATGGGTTTCGTAAAGTTTGGTTGTAATTCGGAGCACTGGCAACGGGTACAGCGTTCTTTTGAACCAGCCATAATTTCGCTTACTTTTTTAACGCTTGGGGCGGAACTGAACTGTTAAATTGATAGTGTGAGTTACAATGTGTCAATAGTTCTTTCTGATTTGGATGCCATAAGGAAAAAACGTAAGTGCAACATGTAAAAATTGTTTGTGATTTTTTTTGGAGTGGATTTTGGAACAGTGAATAATTTCTTACGAAATTTGAGAATTTAATGTGAAATCCGAATGAAATTATGTGTTCGTGCTCCAATGCTTAATAAAACATATAAATTGAAACGAAAAATTCATGGATGATCAGGAAAAAAGACGATTGTTTATTCATATACGTTGATTTGAAATTTAAAAACAATCTTCTTTTTTCCTGATTTTCAATTTATATTTTATATTTACTCAAAAACAAATAGAAAAACAAAAAATATTGTTTATGCCAAAGCGCTTGAATAAAGAATAAAGAAATAAATAATATGAAAACCATATATTTTCTGTTCTAAACCATATCTATTCTATTTTAGTGTGCCCAGCGAAGGGGGCCGGGTTTGCTAGTCATATAATAATTAAAAAACATTTATTTTTCGTGTGTACTCCACATTTGTAAAAACAAGGCTCGACATTGAAAAATTATATGTTATTTCAGAAATTTACATACATATCCTTAAACAAACTAAAATAAAATTTATTCGTTGTCGCACTTTTTACAGATGAAGGGTCTCTCCCGTAAACATTTTCCACAAACATATTTCCTTATGGTTTTATTTTTTTTGCAATATCCAATTTGACACGTTTTTCATATTTCAGAAATCGTAGTGGAATCTGCTGAAGTTTTCGCCATAATTTCCATTTTTTTTGTTCATGTATGTAGGAAATGACGGACACGACGAACAGACATAATAGGAGACAGAGCGCACAGTGTATGACCGGACTAATACGGACAAGAATGTAACGCAACAAAAAGACCGAGATTACCATACCGCGAACATACCCAACGAAGACGTTGACGATACGAACGACAGGACAGATAGAACATTGTGAACTAAACCGACATCAAGCGAGGAACGCACAGGAACAAATTGTCCAAGTTGAAGTAATAAAGAAATTGTCTAAATTAAAGTAAGAACAAATTGTTTAACTCGGAATCCTACAAGTGGGGTCAGAACCGGGATTCGGCCACAGTGAATTTAATAAGTGCAAAATACCGTATACTGGCTAATCACGCCACGTACACACATAACTGGAGTAGCGGCGAGTGTGTTAACGGGAACGATCGCATCAGCAGCAGTGGTAACGGAACGGAGCAGAGAGCGACTGCGCAAGTGAACGACGTTGGCAGAGCAGCAGCGAGACCAGAGCAGCGTAGGCGACAACGGCAGAAAAGGGTACCGCTAATAGTAGAGTAATATAAATGCATAATGTGCAACTCATGCAAATATACATAAGTACATATTTAAATATTATATATTATTGAACGTTATTTTTTGAATTGTTAAGCGCTAAGTGAATTAATTTAAAAATAATTTTGATCTAATTTTTAAAATTGAAGATTCGCTAGTGTTGCAAACTTATGCGAACATTTTTTAATAATCGAAATTTTTCCTACTTACATTTTTATTACACCGAATCGAAATTTTTCCTACTTACATTTTTATTACATCGAATTGTTTATTATTATTACTAAATAATTAATTGTAAACTCTGTAAGACATGGACCAAGACCAAATTTTAGCATTGACGGTAGACGGGTTGAGGGAACAGCTGGAAGGGTTGGGGTTGGACACAAGCGGACGTAAAGCGACATTAAGAGACAGATTATTCGTACATTTCGGCCTGAATGCTAGCGACGGCAAAGAATCGGATTATGATGATGTACCAGATAGGCGTGGTATGCGTAGACCGACGGCTGAACGTCTAACATTTACCCTTCGTGATATTGAAGATTCACTGACGAAGTTTAACGGATCAGGACAGCCTACATTTGAACAATGGATAGAAGAATTTGAGGATAACGCAATAGCAGTACAGTGGGGTGATCTACAACGATTTATATACGGCAAACAATTGTTAAAGGGTGCAGCGAAGCTTTACGTTCGAAGTCAGAGCGGCATAAGCAGTTGAGATTCACTAAAATCAGCAATGCGTAAAGAATTTGGCACAAATATTTCATCGATCGAGATACATCGTGCTCTTCGTAATCGTCGCCAGCGACAAGGAGAAGATCTTCGTGAATACCTGTACGCTATGATGGAGATTGGTAAACCACTTAATTTAGTTGACTCCAGCTTATCGAATATTTCATCGAAGGGATCTATGACACCAAAATCAACAAATCAAATTTATATCAGGCGACATGTGTACAAGATCTAAAGGAGCAAATAAAGGTCTATGAGAAGGTGAGATCAAATACGCCTTCGCGAAATAGGCACAACTAACATCCATGGGAAACGTTTCAACGAGTTCGGGTGCAATAAGTACGCGTTGTTTTAATTGCGGTGACAGTTCGCATTTTGCTCGGGACTGTCCGCGCAAGCGTTTTATATGTTTTAAATGCGGCAATGAAGGTCATCGTGCTAGCGAATGCAAATATATAAAAAAAGATTCGAAGCTCGAAAAGAATTCGGTAAACATGATGGGTGTAACCAAAGCGGTCTAATTTTTAAAGATATATGTTTTAGCACAGGCGGCCGCCGTAGCCGAATGGGTAGGTGCGTGATTACCGTTCGGAATTCACAGAGAGGTCGTTGGTTCGAATCTCGGTGAAAGCAAAATTAATAAAATAATTCTAAATTTCTAATAGCGGTCGCCCCTCGGCAGGCAATGGCAAACCTCCGAGTGTATTTCTGCCATGAAAAAGCTCCTCATAAAAATATCTGCCGTTCGGAGTCGGCTTGAAACTGTAGGTCCCTCCATTTGTGGAACAACACCAACACGCACACCACAAATAGGAGGAGGAGCTCGGCCAAACACCTAACAGAAGTGTACGCGCCAATTATTTATTTTTTTTTATTTTATGTTTTAGCACATCTAATCAAACGGTTTCGGCATTAATTGACACTGGTTCAGATTTATGTTTAATGCGTTACGACACATTGATGATGTTAAATTTAGATGTACAGTTGAACAAGGAGAGGCGGAAATTGGTAGGCATTGGTAATAGCACGCTAACAACAATCGGCAGCTTTACCATGCCCATGCAAATAGACGGCGTTTCGTTAGATATAGCGTTCCACGTGACGAGAGAACGCGATTTAAGCTACTCATTGGTAATAGGCAATGATGTCCTCAAACATGTTGACCTAATTATAAGGGAAGAAGGTGCTCTATTTCGAGAAAAGTTAGACAAACACAGTGAAAGGAAACGTGCAGGCGGCCGACAGGTGATGGGAAGAGGGCGAGTCGAAGAAAGTCCAGATGACGGTGCAGCGGTATGCAAGGCAGTGGCTGGTAATTGCGCAAGAGCAAGCTTAGAGAGGGCCCTAACACGCAACCATTGGTGGATGAGCGTCTGCGTAGGCATGCAGAGATGCGAGGTGAAGATGATCACAATCAGAGCGGCGCTGGGAGCGTCAAGTATGTGCACCCGCAGAACAGGGTGGTACATGAGTGTAATCCGGTAGTAGAGGAGCCTGTCGAACGAGAGCCAGCAAGCAACATCGTGGAGTTGAGAGAAGAGTTCGGAAATCTTTGTCTAATAGGGAAAATGGAGGAAGACGTACATCACGGGACGGATCTCTTGCATCTGGGTAAAGCAGAAGCAGAAACAGTGGAGAATTTATTAATGGCCTACAAGCCTGTGAAGAAAAGGATTTCACCAGTGGAGATGAAAATTTTGCTCACCGACGACAATCCAGTATACGAGCGACCAAGACGTATGTCATATGCAGACCGGAAGATAGTAGATGATCAAGTAGCGGATTGGCTAGCGGAAGGCATATTCAGGTCAGTAATTCAAACTACGCGTCGCCAGTTGTGCTTGTCGGCAAGAAAGATGGCAGCAAACGTCTTTGCTGTGACTATCGTCGATTAAACGATAAAATTGTGCCTGACAATTTCCCAATGCCGATGATTGACGATGTTATCGAACAATTGCTAGGAGCTAATGTTTTTTCAACATTGGATCTTGCGAACGGATTTTTCCATGTCCCAGTAGAAGTAAGTTCAAGGAAGTATACCTCTTTCGTCACTCATAATGGTCAATATGAGTTCCGATACGTGTTGTTTGGAATATCTAATTCCCCCGCAGTTTTCTCAAGGCTCGTCTTTGCGGTATTGAAAGAACTGATCCAAAATGGAACGGTGATAGCTTATATGGATGACCTGATAATTCCCTCGAAGGATGAACTAGAACGGATCAAGAAGCTGATGTTGGTGTTAAAAAGGTCAGAAGCAAGTGGCCTGAAAGTCAAGTGGAACAAGTGTCAGTTCCTGAAAAGAAGGGAAGAGTTTCTCGCAAAGACAAACGCAATTTAAAACTTTGCTTTGCCCAACGATAAAAAGTCCCTACAACGTTTTCTCGGACTAACATCGTACTTCAGGAGGTTTGTTGAGAATTATGCCGCGATTGCTAAGCCACTGTCCGATCTGCTTAGAAGAGATACTAAGTTCGTCCTTCAAGATGACCAGATAGCAGCGTTTAAGCAGCTTCAATTAGCTTTAACAAGTGCACCAGTCTTAAAGCTATACAATCCGAAAGCGGTTACGGAAGTACATACTGATGCCAGTAGTTTGGGGTACGGGGCGGTTCTACTGCAGAAAGACTACGATGACCAGGAGTTCCACCCGATTCAATACATGAGCCGTAAGACAAAGCCGATCGAGGAGAAATATCATTCGTACGCGTTGGAGGTACTGACAGTCATCGAGGCACTCAAGATTTCACTGCAGATAACTTCATAAAATTTCATATATACTCTAGCGGTCAAAAGACCGCTCAGGGTAGACAACGGTAGAGTACATACAAGCTGCGCCATCTTTTATGTCGCTATGAAAACATTGAATAATTATAACATTGTATTATTATCAGGGGAAACGAAAGAAGATTGAAAAATTAAACAGCTATATATTATAGAAAATGTCGTGCAATAAGTTTAAGAAAAATAAAGACCTGGAATGTAATAATTTTGTTTAAAGTCACAAAAGCGGTCATTTGACCGCTCTAGTGCTTTAGTGTTAAAGGTGTGTGTGATAAGACATATCTCGCCGGCATAATCGAGATCTTCGAGTCGCCCAAGTTACGTCAATGCTTGCTTTTAGACAACATAGAAAACAAGTTATTTAAGTAACCAAAAATAAATTGTATTCAGTTGATAATTACAGTTCAGTAAAGTAACTTTTAAAATTATACGAGTTAAAATTGTTTTCTTTTTTTATCGAACGGCTCGGAAGAAGTTATTGGCACAGTCGGTAATCCTCAAGTCCGAAGATTTGAAATAAGTAAAAGTATATATATACATCCTTTTTAACTAAGGACTAATTTTAAATAACATAAACAAAAGAGGAAAACAAAAACGCGAAGTGAAATACCATTTAAAAAACTTTTTTTCCACATGCCCAAAGTGCATAAACAAAAAGAGAACTCGAGACCATACGATATTCTCAAAGAGAACGATTTAAGTGAACAAGTGATAAATATAAATAAAACATCAAATATGCAACAAGCTGCGAACACACAAGCTACAATTGCATTAAGCATACCATCTAGCAAACTAATAAAGGAAGCCGCCAGAATTAGAGAATTTAGGGGAGACAACGAATATGATTTAACAGCGCCTATTCGCGAAGGAGAAGTCATCCTCCCTCTGTTCGAGAGCAACCCAGCGCTGCAGCTCTTCATACTACTCGTACAAAGGTACATAATCAAAAAAATACAAGGAGAAGCCCTTAAAAGCATTCGGACATTAGGGAACAACCTTACATGGGGCCATATAAAAGAAGAACTCATCAAGAATTTCGGAATGAAGGATACTTACTTTAAACTATCATACATCAGAAGGCACTATATTTAAGAAATTTCAATAATGTAAGTGATTATTTTAACCAACAAAAAAATTTATTAGATGATTTAAACACAAAATATGAATTGGATACACAAAAACAACCTCAATTCTCACCAAAATAAACGAAAGTGCAATTCTTAGTATATTTTTAAAGGGTATAGATCTTTCATTATTAAGCATTATACATAGTAGGAACATAAAAACCTTAGAGAGGCATACCACACATTAGAACAAACATGCTCAGACACTTCAACAAAAAATTTTACAATGAGAAAAATGATAAAGGGAATCACTCTATTAATCTCAATCACCATCAACACAATCCATATCTTCAACATAAAAGCATACATTCAGGTCCTTCCCAAAGCACGAACGATAGAACAAACCCTAGAAATAACCAAAATTATAACCAGTATAACAACAGGGTACAACCAATAAAAACGAGGTAAAAAATTACTACCAACAAAAACAAATCGCTATCAAGATACAGCCCAACCAATGGACGTAGACCATATTCAAACACGCCTCGACTCGAATGAAAAAGATGGGACTAATAACAATATTTACATCGAAACTGACGATAGTAGATGAAAAAATAAGATGTCTAATATGTAGACACAGTGCGACAACGTCACTGATCGTCACAAATTACTAAAATTTAAAATAATGAAATAATGAATAAAGAAGGAATATTTCAACTGGAAAAGAAAATATACAAAAATACCGACCTATTCTTTAAAGAAGGCGATAAACTTACTCATACACACCGAATTCAGCATGAAATTATTACAACAATTAGTAAACAAGTTACGCGAAAATATATAGATATCCACAAGTACACGAAGAAAAATAAAGACGCAAATAAACGAAATGTTAGAGCAGGGAATAATCAAGGAAAGCAATTCACCCTTCAATTCACCGTTATGGATTGTAACAAAGAAATTGGACAACTCTGGGAAAAAGAAGTGGCGGATTGTAATCGATTATAAAAAGCTAAACGAGATAAGCGAGAATGATAAGCTTCCAATGCCAAACATTGAAGGAATCTTCGAAAAACTCGGAAGTGCCCAATATTTCACAACACTCGACGTCGCTAAAGGCTTCCATCAAGTCCTTATTAAAGAAGAAGAGAGAAGAAAAACTGCATTCTCAACACCCCTAGGCCATTATGAGTTTGTAAGAATGCCGCTTGGACTGAAAAATGCACCGGCAACCTTCCAAGGACTCATAAACTTAGTACTCAGGGACTATATAAGCAAAATATGCCTAGTATATCTTGACGACATACTAATTTTTGGCACAAATATCCAGGAACATACAGATAATGTACAGAAAATATTCAGTAAACTAAATGAGTATAATTTGAAAATACAAATAGATAAATATAATATATATTTTTTGCTAAGACAACAGAATTTTTGGGCCATACTCTGACGCAGGACGGTACTAAACCAAATATGGAAAAAAATCGAAAAAATACTGAAGATAAAATTGCCGGAGCTAACACATTAAATCATTCCGGGGCATAAAAGGATATTACAGGAAATTCATCAAAGATTATGCCAACATCGCTCATGGTATGGCAAAATATTTGAGGAAAAGAGCGAAAATAAATAAAAAAGATTCCCAATACATACATATGTATATGCCTTCGAAAAACTTAAACCACTTAAACAACTATCCTGTCTTAAGATATGTAGACTTTAATACAAAATTTAAAATTGCTACAGATGCAAGCGACTTTGCAATAGGCGCCGTCTTAACACAGGAAGAACATCCGATAAGTTACGCCTGTAGAACACTTAATGATCACGAGAGGGAGTATTCTACAACTGAACGGGAGTTACTTGCTATCGTTTGGGTTGTTAACTATTTTCGACCTTACATTAATGGTAAGCCATTTGATCTTGATCAGATCAGATCACAAACCACTAGGGTGGCTTCAATGTAAACAAGACGGAAAAGACATAAACCCTCGACTACAGCGATGGATTTTAAAGTTGTTTTACATAAATTATATAAAAGGAAAAGGAAATAACCCTGTAGACTTCTTAAGCAGAATCAACACAGATACGTTCGAAATAAACACTGGAGAACATATTAGAACAAATTGATAACATGAGTACTTGTGCAACCATTCACTCCAAAAAAGAAGAAAAGAATTTAATTTTCCAATCTTATATACAACAGTTAACAGATTTCATACCCAACTAATACTGACGAAAGAAAAACAAGGGAAATCGACATAATCAACAACAAACGAAAAATTTACAAGTTAACACAATATGCGCTCATAACTTCATACATATAGTACATACAGTAGGGAGCAAAAGTGTTTCCATAGTTGACATTCTCAACTTTGTGGGCCAATAAAATGCAAACGAATGAAGCAAATCAAAAAAACCTTTTGTTCTAATAATATTTAATTCTTTAATTCTTAACAAATTGCCGTATATGATAAAAACAAAACAGAATCAGCAAAATATTCAAACAAAAAAAACCAAAACAACTCGCATGTGTACAATTTTGCACCTTTAGTGAACAAAATGAAATATGATATGAAATTAATATTTTGTCCACATACCCTTATTAGCTATTACACCTTTAATTCGGTTTGGCATACTCTCGGCCAACTTCTCTATGGTTTCTTTTGGAATTCGGTTCCACTCCAGTTCTACACGCTTCCAAAGATCGTCTAGGTTGGATGGCGCTGATTGATATTGCCCGAGCCGTCGCTTCACGATTGACCACAGGTTCTCAATCGGATTGAGCTCGGGACTTTGAGCTGGCCACTCCATCAACTTAAAATTTTGGCAGTGTGCTTCTTGTTGAAAAGTAATTTCCTCTTCGAGATATGCACACTTGTCCAGAAAATTTGATAGTTGGGTTTGCAAAATATTGAGGTAGTCTTCTTTTAACATTATACCATAAATTTTTTGTAATGGTCCAATGTGCCACCAAGTAAAGCATCCCCAAACTTTGACATTGCCTCCTCTATGCTTGACGGTTTGCTTCACATGGTGTTTTTGAAGCTTGTCGCCGGGCCTATGCCAATAGTATTGCTAGCCATGCGACTGAACTGGGTTGAACTGGGATTCATCTGACCAGATAACACGTTTCCAGTCATCTAGAGTCCAGTTTCTGTGTTCCCGGGCAAATTTCAATCGAGGCTTGACATTCTTCTCGGATAGAGCTGGTTTATTTTTTTTTACACTTGCCACATATCCAATCTTAGCCAGTGCTCTACTAGCTGTCCACCGACTCACGTCTTTTCCTATGTCCATAGATGCCTTCTTTGGTGTTAGGAACTTATCAGATCTCATTTTCGACATCATTACTCTGGCGTCAGAGTCTTTTAAGAGGGGTTTACGGCCTTTATTAATGTTTTTGGGTGCAACATTTCATCTTTTTTGGACCTTGGACACATCTGAATGGGAAATCTTAAGCTGATCGGCAATAGCAATAATACTATTTTCGACATCAGACGAAAGCTTTCTCATTTTTTCGCGGTACTTTATAGACCAATTGCTAAAATCAATAAATCTGCTTCGAATAATAAGAAACATGTAATTTTCTGGATCATATAAGCGAAGAATGAACAAACAAAATATATAACGGTAAAACTGCATGTCTATTGCTGATAAGAGAATTAAAAAATCAAACAAAAGTAAGAATAACGGAGAGTGCAAAATTGTACACATGGGAGTTGTTTTGGTTTTTTTTGTTTGAATATTTTACTGATTCTGTTTTGTTTTTATCATATACGGCAATTTGTTGAGGTTTAAAGACATATTATTAGAACAAAAGGTTTTTTTGATTTGCTTCATTCGTTTGCATTTTATTGGCCCACAAAGTTGATAATGTTCACTATGGAAACACTTTTGCTCCCTACTGTATGTGCAACGAAAATAAAGAAATGCTCCAATAAGCCAATTCGCCAACGCAGCGTTACCGCTTCATGCGAAGCTAGGACGCTTACGTTGTGTTGTTGTGTTACCATTGCATGGGAGCGTAAATATGTTTACGCTGCATTACTTTTGAATGAGAACCGTTTTTACCAAATTTATGCAACGTGACTTCTGACTATAAATGTTACGAATAATATCTAAGTTAGTTAGTTAATTTTTATTTGTCGTGAATAAAGTAATCAACTCAAGGCATTATGCCTAAAAAAAATCCGAAGTTTTATTTTTAAAAGTGGAACAATAAAATCCAATAAATTATATAAGCCCCGATGACATACAAAGTAATTTTATGACAGATATATTTAGACGTTATTTGCATAAAGGTAAAATAGGAATACATTCAACACTCACCAAACATCAATACCATCTAGTTTAACAAAAATTAATTGAACTGTTTGACACACAATTGAAATTTTATAAATGCACATATAATGCTAAAGACATGGCGAATGAAGAAGAAACCCTAAAATAAATACAACGTAATCTTCGCTTTCCTAAGAAATTTAAAAAATGTTTAATAATTTTGAATTTTTCCGACCTTCTGTAATTTGGCACATGGCTTACCGCTACCGAATCGGGCTCTTCGTTTAGACTTAAGGATTTGTATATACTTTCATTTTTCTTCTCCTACATATTTATCATATTCGCTCCTATGCAGCTCATAATGTGATTCTCCGTCTACATATTTGCATAAAAAAGTTATATCCCACTTCGGATTGAAATTTAACAATTTTCTTTTATTTGAGATCATGTTCAACAAAATGTTTTATATTTAATATTTTATTTAACTTTAGAAATAAATGAATGTTTTTGTCGGCAGTTGAACACTGTGCACTTTGTTTTGACGTTCGCCGTTTCAAATTTTAAAATGTTTAAATTTTCAGCACTTTCACTGCATCCACATATGTATATACTCTTGGTTGTTTATTTTTATACGCACTTGTGCATATCAGAGTGTATAGGATTTAGATGGACGACATTAGTTGTCAATCACGTCCATTTTTTATGACAAATAAAAGAAAAAATGGTATCATTCAGTAGCTAAAAATTCTAAAACATTTAACAAACTTCGGTAGCTAAAGAGACTTTGCAGTTCTATAAAGTAATTGCTAAAAAACTTGAAAATCTGGATTTCTTAGCTCAATTTAAAAAAAACATCAATTTAAAAAAATATATCCGAACTCAAAAACCATTTAGGTAATCATAAGATAAGTGTGCATAATTTTCAGATTCGTCAGATTCGTGATCAATATTATTGAAGATTTAACGGTCATTGCTTTCCAATATGTAAGATTTTAATTTAGTCTCAAATGAAATATTTTCAGAGGCCTTAATCTTCCTTACATCTAGCAATTAAAAAACAGTATTACGCGAACTTTTGAAATGTTTTATTGCATTGTAGTTCTATTGTAGTTTATTATCTTAATTCATTATTATAATAGAAAGTGTAATATGTATTTGATTTAGTTGTTGAAGAAAAATCTACCAAAAAACCAAATTTTTTAGAAATTTTTTGATATGAAGTTAAAAGTTGACATCCTCGGTAAGAATTCATGAATAATTGCTCTCTCATTCAGGACACAAACACAGACACAACTCGCTCAATTTTTCTGTTTCTTCCCTGTGCTTTGTTATCCTCCTTCACCTAGCACTGTGCTGAATTTGCCCATCACTACTTTAGAGAAACCGACTGGATACTCAAAAAATAAAAGATCAAGCAAAAGCCGAAAGGCGAATTCTTCACCAGAAGTAGCTAGCCAATGCGGATCCTCGGATCTTAATGTAAAAAAAAAAACGAATAGTGGAAATGACTTTAAAAATTGCATGCCCAACTTATCGTAACTATAAATATTTGTAAAGATTATAAAAAGTGGTTCTCTATCTTTGATACTCCTAATTATCACTTTTACAAAATTGCTAACGAAAATATTCCTTGGTTCAGTTATGAAAACAATAAAGGTAATAGTAAGAATCCTTCATTAGTCATGTGATCGAAAATAAATTTTAAATGAAATTAAAAATCTCGGTCTAAAATCAGATAATGCAATCAACAAACTTAAATGGACTTTCACAATGGAACCGCTTGGTATGTTGTATTTGACATTTGATCCCTCTGAAGATGTGAAAAAAACTTATGAAATCAAAACAAATTCTTAACGCAATTATGAAGATCGAACCAAATCATTTAATTCCTAAGTGCAAAAAATGTCAGTAATTTCAGTGGAAAACCCCTACAGTGTGTGAAGTGCGCTGGCAAAAATTCGACTACTAATTACCAAAAAGCGCTAGCCCATAAACCAAAATGCTGCAATTGTGGTGATGCACAACCAGCTAATTATCGCGGTTGCACTATTCCAAAAGATTCACTTCTTCTTTTTCTTAATTGGCGCGATAACCGCTTATGCGATTTTTGCCGAGTTTAACAAAGCGCGCCAACCGTTTCTTTCTCGTGCTAACCGGCGCCAATTCCAATTGAAGACAAAGTCATTCTCCACCTGATCTTTCCAACGCAGAGGAGGCCTCCTCTTCCTCTGCTACCACCAGCTTGTACCGCATCGAATATTTTCAAAGCCGGAGCGTTTGCACCCATTCGGACGACATGACCCAGCCAACGTAGCTGCTGGATATTTATTCGCTGCTCATCTTTTCATCGCCTGCGATATTCGCCATTGCCAACGAACAGAGGTCCAAAAATCTTACGCAGAATCTTTCTCTCAAACACTTCAAGCGTCGCTTCATCGTCCAAGCTTCTGCGCCATACGTTAGATTGGGCATGATGAGAGCCTTATAGAGTGTTAGTTTTGTTCGTCGAGAGAGGACTTTACTACTCAGTTGCCTACTTAGTCCAAAGAAGCACTTGTTGGCTTTGCTAGTGTTGGTTTTAAGATAACTGTGTTCTGTAAGAGTTTACTTTTGAGAGAAACATGAAAATTTCGATTAAAAAAGCCGTTTAGGTTTCGGAGTTTAATTCAAAGTGCTTTGCGTTTGGTGAAAATATGCGTTTTCCATTTAAGCTTGCCGTCGAAGTGCATGCCAAGATATTTTGTAACATTGTTTTGAGGAATGATTACATTATTGAGTTTAACGGGCGGGCAAGTGTTTCGTTTGAGTGTCAAAGTAACTTGAGCAAATTTTGTCTCGTTAGCTTTTATTTTCCAGTATCTCAGCCATTGAGCTATTTTATCAAGTCCTTTCTAGTTTCTTCTGTGATTGGTAGATCTTGTGCGTAAAGCAAGTAAAGTATTGGGCCCATTATATTGCCTTGGGGTACGCCAGCTAAACTTTCATAGAGTTCAGACTGTTCTTCATTTGTTTAACCATGAAGTGCCGGTCTTTGAGGTAGGACATGATAAAAGTATAATAATGAATAAGTAGAATGAGTTTTGTTTTGCAGAATAACCTGTTATCCCAAACGTGATCGAAGGCTTGAGATATTTATGTCGAGAAAGGCGGCCGTGCAATACTCCTTATGCTCAGAAGCTTTGTGAATAGTATTTACGAGTCTGTGTACTTGTTCTGAATCCGAATTGGTGATTTGGGATAAATTATGGGCATAATTCTTTTGAGAAAAAAGGATTCAATAAATTGGAGATAATGGGCAATAAGCTTTTTTGAGAATAATTTTTATTTGTGCGACTTTCCATTGGGGAGAACAAAGCCAGTTGATATGATAGCATTGTATACCTATATACGAAAGAAAAAAGCTTTCCTTGTTTCGAGCCTTTTTATTTCTGGTTTTACTTCGTTTTTTTCGCAAAAAATGTATGGGCGGGTCCATCTGATGGATGAGTTCCAGGGTGTCTTGGACCTTTTGGGCAGTGCTTAGCGATGGTTCTACTTCATGTGGTATAAAGTTTCGGGAAAAGTAACGAGCGAATGTATGAGCCTTTTCAAGATCCGGTTACTGAGGTGGGATGGAGTTGAGTGTTACGCTGTTTTTCATTTAATTTTCGAGGTGTCTTCTTTGTTGCCATTTTTTTTCTCTCCTGGCGCTTTTCTTTTACTTTTTTTTGAACCACAAGAGATATCTGGCACAAAAGAAATTGGCTATGGGGGTTGTTGAGTTCCAAGCTGCTTGATGAATGCAATTATTTAAATGTTCAACTGCATTGGAATGTCTTCATTAGACTTGAGTGGAAGCTCCAGGTTAATTGTTGAGACAATTAAAGTTCGAAAATACTGCCAGCCAGTTTTTTTGCTGTGAAGAGTACAGGGGGTAAGAGATTCAGCTATGTTTTTATTTTATTTAAGGTTAATTCATAACACGACTTACAGGGTATTTCACTTTCTGTAATACCTTTCGCAACGCAAAACTAAATGAGATCGGGGATTTTGTGTGTAGCCAATATGTTGGAAAGTCTAAGGAGGCTGCGATGGGGTTCAATTTTGTGATGGCGGCTAAAACTTGCCGACCTTTCGGGGTAGAGAGATGGGATCCCTACTGCGTGTGTTTCGCGATGTAGTCGCCTTCAGCTTCCGTACAATATGAGTTAATGCCGCAATGTTTAATTCCGTTTTTTTATTAAAATAGCTGAGCCAGCATATGCTTTTCTATCGGGGTGCATTATGTGATACAGCTTGTAATTGGTTAGTCGAAAATACCTTTTATCGGTGAAATGAGTTTCATATATCAGAATAATATCTATGTCATGAGATTTGAATAAAGTTTTTATGTCCAATATGTGCTTTGAGAGCCCATTGGATTTCCATAGGAGAATATTCATGGGTTTGAAAGGTTTTTGCGTCGTGAAAGTTATCAGCAGACACATTCAACGATGAGACCTGTTGGAAGACTTGCTTGAGAAGCGCGATTATTTCTTGCATTTCACTTGAGGACTCGGATGTTGTTCCTTTGGAGTGAGGGAGCATTTGTATTTTGTAGAATATTGTTAACAACTTTTGAATAGGACGGGGAGTTTGAGTTGTGTTTGGATGCTTAGTAACAGAGATGACCCTGGATGAGTCCCGTTGTTGAGCGGCAGGAGCGGATATTTCATTATTTCTTCAGTTTTTACAAATTTTTACCATAAAGCGGACTTCACGCTGTCATTTTTCATTTTACGCGAACAGTTTACAAATAAATGAACTCCAGCGCACTTTATGTAGATTGGTTTTTTGTGGCAAAAATATTTAGTGTGTCGATATTGCTGGCAGTTAGCGCATTGAGGGATATCACGCTTTGGATGTGGGGCTCAAATATAATTTTTGTATTTAGAAGATGGTTGACACCGTAAATATCTTTGTTATTTTGAATTTGCTTTAATTCAATGTGGTTCTGTGTTTCATATTATATATATTTATGGCTTTTTGACCGAGATTTTCAAGTTCAAGAGAGAAGTCTTCTGTGCTGATACATGTTTTTTAGAATAACTTTAAAGTTTCTTTCGTATTTAGGCTTGTACGTATAAAATTCTGTTCGTTTTTCTTCTAAGTGCGTAACTATAGTTTTGTAGACGTCAGGGTTGAGCGGTTTTATTTTAACCTGCTTATTATTTATGAGCTTTAGAGCATACGAGGCTGGAACTTTTCGTGTTAGGAGCTTCATCATTGTCAACAATTATTGGTGGGGGTTTTGGCATTTTTCCTGGGGTTTTAGGTTTTCATCTACCTCCTCGATTTCTAAGGGAGAAAATCGATTTCCTCTTGGTTCCGAGCTACCTAGCCAATACTGTTGTTGATAAAGCAGATGCAGTTGCTGCTGATGCTGCTGTATTTCATAGAGATATTGAGTTTTCGGCTGTTTGGGGCTATTTGTAACTGATTGATTAATTGTAGGGGTAAGGAATTTCGTGTTCATTGAATTTGGGGACTGTCCCCAGGCAGATGGATCTTAATAACAGGTTCTTTGCGTAAAACACGAAATTACATATTCGTCTATAAAAAAATAATCGCAGGCGTTCCACGGGGAAGCATTTTGGGTCCTCTACTCTATCTTCTGTATACCCTTGACCTACTATCAGCTAAATCAGCAATTAACTGCGCCTTGCTCATTTGCAGTATCTGCCATGCTATCGAAAACACAACGAATAAACTACTCGTACAAGCAGCCTCAACCTTATTGCTACATTGACTAATAATACGTTCACATATGTATACATAAGTAGATCATCTACTTTTTCCTTCTTAGCTCCCAATTCGTAATTAAAAAACGATATTAGCCATGCAAAATTTCTCTCCCGAAATCTGAGATTATAAAATAATCCCAGATTATTGCCATACTGCTTCATATACAACCCTGTATTTTCTGTGTAATAAACCATTATTTTTACGAATGTAAAAAGAAACGTCAAAGTAAAAACTAAATTAATTGGATGTCGGCAAAGAAAATAGGTTTGTAGACATAATCCATCTCCTTTCTCCTCTCCCATGTATGGCACCACAACGGACGAATTTCTTAACTTTTGTCCAAGTGAGCCCTTAAGCTAGGGCAGCCACTTAACCTGACCTAACCTAACCTTGTAGACATAATTCTAATAAAAATGTTATTAAATATTATTAATTATGCCTTCATATTACAGAAAACGAGTGTGTACATACATTTTTTGTCCTCTTATTACTTATTATAAAATATAATGTCATATTTCGAATGCGTATTGCTGCCATAATATTTTGAAACCTCAGTAAACGTTGTTTACGGATTTCCTCCAACTATTTATAACTACAATAGTAGCCCACTGCGCAATTAAATTAGCTATTCCTTGTCCTTGTCTATACCTCGTATTGTTAATAATTAAACAAATCAAAAACTCCAAAATATTCCACCAAAGCAATTTCTGTTCAGAAAAACCTTTCAAAGCAGTATTGACAGCTGATTGTCAATTTTGGAGGTAATCTGCCATGTGTGAACGGGTAGATTAATTTTGTGGATTAATTGGTAATTACTGCATTTGTTAACGTACTTTTAGGCAGGAATTCGTTCATTTGCATATTTACTCTTGAATTCTTGTATGGAGATAGTGTGAGGTAGGTCGCTTTTGCTTCAGTATATATAGGTATGTACTATGTGAATTAAAAGTTGTGTTAGCCAAGATTTAGACATAACCATCACGTGTTTTTTGTAAGCCAAAACTCAAGTTTAGGTAAGGTTAGCCTGTTTGGCAATAAGCCACGCATAGATCTTTTGGTCCCTAGCGATACCAGATGGAGACCGACCTCTATGAATACCGGAAGTAGACATCATGTATGATGTCAGCGCTTTAGGCGAATTTAAGCAAAGCTGGCAGATCCGCTTTTGAGACGTCCTCCAGTTCCTCAAACAATGGGGCTCCCAGACATTTTAGACGCGTTTTTAATAATGCCGGACAAACGCACAGAAGGTTTTCTAAAATTTCCTTAACATCCTCTCAGCATTTCATGCATTTGTCCGTGTTAGCAATCACTATCTTGTACGCATGTGCAGCCAATAGATTATGGCCTGTTAGCATACCTATGATGGTTCTGCAGTCCTAACGCGAGAGCGTAAACACGAATTGAGTCAGTTTTTTGTTGTTAGTTCTGCAAATGACTTTTGCTGTTTTGCATGTGGTAAGATTAGTCCACTTAGCTTCCACTTAGCTTCCACTCGCTTTTTCATGTAGTTGTCCGTTTCATTGTATATTGTATTTAGCGGTATGGTAGTCTAACAGCACTTTTTGCTATCTCATCTACTATTTCGTTCCCCATAATGCCTTTGGGAAAACTCAAGTTTAAGAGCAAAGAGAACCGTGAGAGAATCATGTTGCCATATAATTTTTGCACCTATTTTGAATAAAATTCCTCCAAATATGCAATGCAAAATTGATTTTTCATATAAATGTTAAACATATGGCAACGCATCACAACCAACTGTTTGCCAAATAAAGGCAAAGACTCAAAACATTGTAATTTGCCTTATGCAATCGAGATGACGTCCTAAGTAACAATCTCTAAGATTCTTTGAAAACTAAGTGAAGTCTAACTCCTTATTAACACAGCTCTAAAGATGTGTTTGAACTCAACACATACACATAGTCCATGAATTCTGCGTTCATCTTATAAACATTTTAAAATTGAAAACACAATGTATTTAAATTTATAGTTCAAAAGTATTTCTTATTTCCTTCTTAATCCTCTACATTCCGAACCCTTAAATACCCGACGCCAACAATTTGAGTTTAAAATATTTGTTTAAATGTTATATAAAATTAAGCGATTTCTTTGAATTTTAGATTTCTTTTCGAAATTTTGGAAAAAAATAAAATTTCCTTGGAAGTTATTTGCAAAAAAGGATTTGTATCTTAGAAGACTAAGCATTACATCAAGTTTTCCCTTGGTTGCGTAAAATTTTGCTATTCAACGCATTTACATAAATATGTTATACAGAAAGTCAAAACATATCGGAGGAAACAGATAAGTTTTGCATTCGCTCCGTAGTTATCAAGTGCATTACATCCCAAGGGGATTTTTACCCATTTTGATGGCGGTATGGTGATGTAGTGATACCAGAATATATGATTATTGATATAAATATGTTTATTCCAAACAAACACATCCCTATATTGTCCTCTTAAGTTCTGAAAAGCGAAAGAATAATAATGCAGGAATGAATAACAGCGCCAACCAGTGAAAGTTTTAGGAGGAAAAAATTAACATAAATTCAACACCCAGATTTACCCCAACAAATCGGAAATTTACAAATTTCAAGAGGTTAATATTCATAAATATTTATAAAACATATATAATTAACTCAAATATTTCACACACGTATATATGTATATTACACACCTAATATATATATATATAAATAATTTAACAATTTTTCAATATTTCGGAATTGGCCACATATCGTCGACATAGCCCGACATTTTGCTCCTTCGATCCACAGAAAGTGAAAAATACAATTGGTGTATTCATCCGACACATAATAGAGTCAAACCACGTCAAGTGGGCCCCGAATTTTCCATCAAACTCCCGATTTTAAAATCAAATGCATTTTTGGATAGAGAATTTGTCACATAATAATTGCTGTGAATAGTTTTTTTTTTATTTCGCTTTTTGTTTTTGTTATTAACAATTGAATTTTTTTGCATTATATTTTTGTAAAATCAATATCTCAGAAACTACAATTGATAATTTGATGAAATTTATTTCGGTTACCGAAAAATGTTTACTCTACCAATTTAACGTTCAAAGACTGTGTATTTGTTGAAACAATAATTTTTAACAATAATTTTTATGAAAAATCGCAATTATTTTTGCGTTCTTCACGCTCTAAATGGACAATATTACAGTCAGATAAAGCGCACAATGCTCACCTTTAATAATCTGTAAAAAAAACTTTGTTCATCCAATCCGTTCTGAAGATATCGAATTTTTTGTCAGTCGAGGCACTACGCACGAAAACGAATAGCAGCCATGTTGTGGCCGCCATCTTGGATTTTTAAATTTTCCATTTTGTATTTTAAAGTAAACTTTATTAGCTAAATTTTGAGACCTCGTACAACTCTTTCCGTTGAAATGAATTTTTTTGGCATAGGTTATTAGAATGAATTTAATGAATTTCGATTACATTTTTAGCCATATTAAATGAGCCATCTTGAATTTCGTTTTTGGCCACTCTGCATTGAAAAGTAGATAAAAAGAGCTAAATTTTAAGCCCTATTAGAACTCTCTAGGTCAAAAACATTTTTGGATGGATAGGGGTCTCCCGTTGAGAAAGAATGCCCCATATGTACATATATGAAAATTGCACCAAATATTGAAAAGCTTTTATGATTGCATGTAAGCAATTGCACTTTGGTTTGAATTTTAATGCGAAAAGAAAGAAAGTTGATTGAAAGTATTGTTTTAAAAATCAGGTAAATCGCATTGACTTATCGAGCCCGTGTGAGAAGTTGTCTTTAAATGAAGAGACAATTTCCCAATTCGTTCATCAACAAATTCTTTTTTTTATTATTATACAAATTATTTTTCTTATCTCATAAAAATAATAAAATAAAATAAAAAGATATTACCATAAATTTTTCCTATATACATAATAATAAATTAATAAAAAAAGTCTTAAAACAATTGGTATTATTAACAACTTGTCATCACTAATTATAAATTCGGTAAGGATGATGATTATAAATATGATACATTGGTTGTATTTTAAATTCTTCAAGCATATCAAATGAATAATCTTCATAGAGAAATGATTCAGGCACACAGGAAGAAGGCATATTCTAATACAAATATATGAATTTATATATGTATGTACATATGAGGCCGCGTGCATTTGCCACAGCAAAAATATTACGATTCGCAAAAAACGTCCAAGGTATCCAGCGCGTACTCATAAGCACAGTATTGTGCTGTTGTTATAAACAGCGCTCAACAGTTCATAGAGGCTTCAATATAAAATATTTGACTCTTTCGGCTTCATGCGAAGGCTGAATGTATGTACAGTAACATGCAAATAAGTCGCACTCCCCTTTCAGTGTAAGTTTCTAACTTTCCGGGTTTATACATATGTTTTTGTGCACTTTTTATCAATTAGAGAACTATGATACATACGTCAAGTAATATACCAATTAATAATTTACCTATTATCAGAGAGTATAAAATAATGGGTTCGAATTGAAATGTCCGACACAGAGCTTTTTTACAAGCTATTTGTTGCTGTTTTTTGCCACTTACTGTACGCTCATGCGCGCACTTAACGCAAAGCAGCTGCAGCTGTCGAGCATGTAGAAAGATATATTTAAATACATACATATATTGATTCATACATATGTAAAAAAAAACACCCACATTTTAAGGGATTTGCACCTGTACTTAGCAAACATACGCGGCAATCACACCGCCATGCAACACCCACATATACACACACATACACCCCGTTAAAACTATGGCAAATCTCTAAGAACGCTCCATATCCCGTCGCCATTAAGTGTCGGCGTAGGTCTAGATGTAAAATTCCTAGCTAGCACTGACTCGGCTCTGAACTTAGGCTCTCATAAGGAGCCTTCGTCAACCCTCGCATGGCCTCCCTGCTTGCAAAGATAACCATGGAATCATGAACAAGTGACTACGTACCGGGATAGGGATAACGGCTTATGAGTTGGGGTCCAACAACAACAACTATGAATACAAGCAATCAAAATCTGAATATAAATATCCTAGCTAAAATAACAGCAATCAGTCCATCATTGGATCCGCCAAAAGAGACTGCAGACGGCAGTAACAGCAGCGGGGAGCTGGTAAAAAACCCCTTTCAAAGGAGCTCGAGATTGGCTCATGCGCCTCCGTTGATTGTAAGAACCCGATCTGCGTCACCATGCATACAGTACAGCAGTGTCGCAAAGGAGGCCACAACAGAAGAGCTCAACCGCAGCATCAGTACTAAAATTAAAGAGCTAACGGAGATGATGGAACTCCCAAAGCGTAATATTAACCAGCCAATGCGTGATCTGGTTTCGAGCAATTCTGAGCTTCATAAGAAGTTACAAAGGTCGATTCTGACTTCTAGAATAAGGATGTTAAAAGGGACAAAAAGTGTGGTACTCGAAGCAAAAAATGAATGCACGCAAACATCGCCTCTTATAAAGCGCGTCAAGGATGGTACGCCAAAGAGATGTATAGACACAGTTGCTGCACGGAAAAGCCCGGCAGAAAAGAGCAAAAGGGACCACGATGGAACACTGAAGGCAACGCCGATATCAACATAAGAGCAAACCAGCCCCGAAGGATGGCACACGGTAATAAATAAGAAAAACCGTAAAGGAAGCAACAATAAAACTCCAAAAATAGACGGGAAACAAAGAGACGAAGCAAACACGAGGGGAAATCGCAGGCGACAGAGACCGCCCCGTAAAGACGCGATCGTTGTTAAAAGCGTTGGCAATGTCTCATACGCTGACATTCTGAAACGTGTGAAAACAGAGCCATGTTTACAGGAGCTTAACTCGAAAGTATATGGTGTTAAGAAAACTGAAAATGGTGACTTGTTACTGGTGCTTGAGCGATCATATGATCCAAACACTCTGAAGATCAATGAAGAAGTTGAAGCTGTCTTAGGAGATGTAGTTGAAGTAAGAACACTAACTGAACTACGCCAAATCGCAGTTCGTGATCTCGACGAAATCACGACGAAAGACGAAGTTCATGAAGCTATAACTAGCCAATTCAAAGAACTAAATGCGCCTTTGTCTGCAGTTGCTAACTTGCGAAAAGCTTATGGTAGGACGAAAACGGCGACCCTAAAAGTTACACTAGAGATCGCCACTAAGCTTACAGCAGCAGGCAAAATACGGATTGGCCTAGTTATCTGCCGTATTAGAGAAAAACTTGACCCGAAAAAGTGCTTTAAGTGCATGGGGTACGGGCATGTCGCAGTGAGATGCAAAAGTACGGACGACTTCACCAAGTCCTGCTTTAAATGCGGCAGTAAAGATCACCAGGTTGTACCCAAACAGCAAGTTGCTTAATTTGTAAAAAGAAAAAATAAGCGGCACCGCACACGCGATGACTAGCAACAAGTGCCCTTTATATCAAAGAGCACTCAAAGAAATGCGACATAAATGAAATTTCTCCAACTGAATTTAAATCACTGCGAGAAGGCTACGTTCGGAAAATGGTTGCAAGCTACTTCACTAACAGAGTGCTGCAATACAAAACCGATGAAAGAATGAAAAGGTACAGAGTAACCGGAGGAGTACCACAGGGGTCAGTGTTGGGCCCACTCCTCTGGAATATAATGCACAATGGAGTCTTGCGTCTCCAACTACCTCCAGGCTCCCAAATCATAGGGTTTGCTGATGACATTGCAATCGTAGTCGTTGCTAAATTCCTTAACCAGGCTGAAGCGATTTGCAACCAAGCGGTCGAAATCACAAAAAATTGGCTGCGCAATAGTGGTTTAAGCCATAAAACAGAGGCAGTTTTCATCAGTAGCAGGAAAATTGTTGAAACAGCAAATCTCAGAGTAGGTGACCACGCACTGGAGTCTAAGCTGTATATCAAATATCTTGGGGTAATGATTGACCACAGGTTGAGAATTAAACAGCACCTAACATACGCCAGCGATAAAGCAGCGAAGGCTGTAACTGCATTGACACGTATTATGATGAATGCGAGAGGACCTAAGCAGGCTTCTAGGAAGTTGCTTAGCCGTGTGGTATCGTCTATCTTGCTATATGCGGTAACAGCCTAGCAACAAGATGCAGCACATATATGAAAGGCATTAAATCGGTATACCAGTTATAGACCTCGACGAACTAGAACTGGCCTGCAAAAGAATTAAACTGCAAAGAGCACCGGGCATTGATGGAATCTGTAACGCCGTGCTGAAAAAAGCACTGCAAGTGAGACCAGAAGTTTTTCGAAACATGTGCACAACATGCATTAAAAGTAGTAAAATGGAAACAACAGCGACTAGTCCAATTGCCGAAGCCTGAAAAACCTCCAGAAGATCCTTTATCATACAGGCCGCTCTGTATGCTGGACACCGCTGGCAAAGCGCTAGAAGCAATAATCTGCAATCGACTACAGCAGTACTCAGAAGGACATACAGGTCTGTCAGCTCGCCAATACGGTTTCAGAAAGTAGTATACGAAATAGCAAAAACTGCTATCTCTGGTAGAATATGGCTAGGAGGAACAAAGGAGCCCAGACTCTGGACCTTAAAAATGCGTTCAATACGGCCAAATGGGACCAAATACTGATGGCACTTATATAAAGGTGCCGAACTATCTGATAAAGCTAATTGCTTCATACTTTGATAACAGAACCCTATGGTATGATACAGACGTAGGCCCCAAAAGCTATAAGGTAACTGGAGAAGTTCCTCAAGGCTCTGTACTAGGCCCGGGTCCGTGGAATATCATGTATGATGGAGTGCTACGCGTTGAACAGCACGAACAAGCCAGCATTGTTGGGTACACAGATGACCTAGCTGTGGTAGTCTTAGGGAAAACACTACACTCACGAAGGGTAGAGGACACTATTAATAAAATCAAGCAATGGTTACAATCGTCTGGACTAAGACTAGCAGACCATAAGACCGAACTGGTTCTCATAAGTTCTAAGCAAAAAGTTGAAAACATTAAAATAAAGGTTGGTGGTCACAATATAACATCAACAGATACCATAAAATATTTAGGGGTAATGATCGACAGAAGGCTCAATTTTAAAAAGCATCTGGAATACGCAAGCTTCAAAGTTGCAAAATCCTGCGCGGCTTTATCGCGACGGATGCCCAATGTGGGTGGACCAAGGCAACAAGTGAGAGCATTGTTAGCAAGCGTCTGCAACTCGATCCTGTTTCATGCTGTGGAAGTGTGGGGCGACGCAGTGAAATATCCCAGCTATTTGAGACCGGCTAAACGGGTGTACAGATTATGCAATGTCAGAATCATTAGAGGCTATAGGACCATATCTGACGAAGCAGCAGGGGTAATAGCAGGCAGAATCCCCCCCGATATAAAGGTAAAATGCATGAAACAAAAATACCAGCATGCAAAAAACGCGCGGGTTTCTGGTGACAAAGCCTTACTGAGAGACGCCCTACAGAGGATCGATGATACCGCTCTGCAAAACTGCCAGACCAAATGGAATGATAGTGGGAAGGGAAGAACCACTTTCACTATGATCCCCGGCAGACAGAAATGGATCCGGTGAACATATGGAAACGTTCCTTCATGCTGACACATTTTTTAACTGGGCATGGCTGTTTCACGCAGTATTTGTACAAATACAAGCACACAGACTCTCTATTTTGCCTATACTGCCAAGAAAAACATGAAACGCCTGAGCATGCCCTGTTGTAGTGCTCTAGATTTGATAGGGAACGTAGCACGTGGCGCTCAAATATGGGCGAGAACATGACAGCCACTACCCTAGTACAATATATGCTAAAATCTAAAGAAACGTGGAACTATGGTTGTAACGTAGCCTCAACAATTATGCGAAGGCTGAGACATGATGACAACGAACGCAGACAAATGAGTGAATAAACGCATCCTGCCCCCTCGAAGGAATATATCTTAACTGCTAATGAGCAAAACAGCGAGGCGATCGGGTGGCTTAGTCCGTAGGCACTACGAAACCCAGTTCAAAAGAGCTGGGGAATATTGCATGTGAATCGGGCGTACGTATGAGTCGGTTCATACGTATCTTTAGAATATTCCACCTCCAAGGTCCGCATACCAAAAAAAAAAAGAAACATATGTACAGAGCCGCGGCCACTCCACTTGACACAAGTTCAAGATTTACCAAATATTGGCAAATATTTCTACAAGAAATATTTCAATATTGACATTTTCGAAAGTTCGAGAAAATTGGCATATGGGCGGCTCGTTTTATGAATGAAAGTACTTTGTTTTTGTTGGACTTTTCAATATTTGAAGCTGTTCAATACCGTCGCGGATAAATAATCATGGCCGCTACAGCTGCGCCTATGAATGCATTTTGTTCTTGTAGTCGCTAGGCCTATGCTGCAAACAGTCACCGGCGTATCGTAGTCCCTTATCGCAGCCCCTAGAGAGCACAAAATTGAGCAAAACTCATCCCGTAGAGAACAACAGCGTTCTTTTAGTTATATATTTACACAATACATCGGTTTATGTGCGTATAAGTTTGGATGTATCTACACAATGTTGCCATTGATATTTTTGCTTACACACTTCTTCACACATGCGCGTTATCAGTTACAATTTTTCATTGTCTAATAAACCAAAACCAAGAACCAACAAACATTACAACAGTGTTTTTATTATGTTTATTATTCAACAGTATTTTTAAGTTATTTTAATAAAAATTATAATTTTTCTAAGTTTATTTTGTAAATGATTTCGAAATGTGTGGTGAGAGAGCAATCAGCTGGCAGGGTTCTACGGGAATTTTCAAATATCGTGAAATAAAATCTACGATACTACGATACGGAAGGAAGGAATTTTTCATTTACATGTGGTTCTCATTAGTTTGATCGTAACAGCTGACAGGGGACCGCGTTTATGTCGGTGGATGCGTCGTGTGTATGCCAAAATATCAATGTCAACATTGTGTAGATACAACCAAACACAAACCCACACAAATCGAGGTATTGTGTAAATATGTAACTAATGCTGAAAACAGTGAACGTATAACGAGCGACATCCGATCTTATTACCCAATAGCAGCCAATTGGCAAAGCTACTGACCTGATTTCCCCACTCTGTAGCCCTACACGGCGGTAATCAACTGGACACAACCATTCATGGTCGCATTTGCACGGTTATTTTTGACGTTTGAAAAACAGTACTTTGGTTCAGATAATACAGCCCGAGTGGCTGACATTCGTACCGCCCAAGGCGCAATCACGTCCCATAACAAAATTAGTCATAATACCCAGTAATTATTTTTATTAATTTGTGTTTTTATTGTGGGACATATCGGACGTGTCTTGCTAATCGCTCTGTATTTTTGCTATACATCAGCTATTTTGATATAATACGAAATGACATTGTAAATAAGAAACAAGATAAATATGCCGTGTGTATGTGGACAGAAAGTTGATCGTCTTCAACTGAAAGTGCAGTGTGTGGAATGTCAAGAGTTCTTTCACCTCGACTGTGTTGGCTTACTTCAGGCAGATGTGGATTTCTCGCTCTCATCTGAGAAACCGTATCTTTGTAAGACCTGCTATGCTGATAGACGCTCTTCTATTAGGGGTCAAACTTTACCAGTTCTTTCGGCCGAACCAAAAAATAAAGAACCTGATGTTACAAATGTGCACAATAAAAAGCAAGAAATCACATTGTTTGTTGTTCTTAAAGAAATGGGTTAAGTTAGGTTGACCTGGCTGGCTGGAAGCCATCACATAGACCTATTGGTCCTTAGTAGTACCAGATGGAGCTTGACTCATGCGTTTCCTTGTAGTAGAGTTCTGGTAATAAGCCTGCGTATTTTGCGAATCTAAGTAAGCTCTGAATCTCTTACCCCGAGACACATTCCAACCTCTCATATGGTAGAGCTACTAAACATTTCATTCGCATTCTAGGCAATGCAGGGCACAAACATAAAAGGCGTTCAAGAGTTTCGCTCTCTTCTAGTTCCTTGCAAAATCTTCAGCTATCATTGTTCGCAAATCCCATCTTGCATGCGTATGCCGCTAACAAATTGTGGCTTGTTAGTATACCTACGATAGTTCTGCTTTTCTTTCTAGACGGGGCTAGTATAAATCGGGCGTATTTATCTGCATTCTGTGCATCCCTCATGTCCGGGTACCCAATAGATGTGTAACCATCTGTCTGCGGCTAGTCTCTCTATGGCTGCCCTGGTCCTAAGAACGATTTCAGATGAAATTTAATGCCTTTATTGCCGCTTGACTGTCAACGTATATATAATATTTATGTGGGAGTTGCTCGATGTCCTTGCTAGCGCTATTTCTGCAGCCTTTCCTACCACAAAGACATCTGCTTAAAAAATACTGGAATGGCCAGGGAGCTTAATAGGTCGCCTGATGTCCAGCTCTGCGCAATAAATCCCTGCACCTACTCCGTCCATCATTTTCGAGCCGTCAGTAAACATGTATATTAAGCGATTTGGGGCATTCTTCGGGATTTGGTCAATCTGGTAAAAATTATCATATTCCCAAGCCTGTCTGAGTTGCCCATTGATACACTGTTGCTAGTGTATCATTCATTATATCGCTCACGGTATCTAGGTACTTGCCTGTTACTACTATGGCTATATCATCTTTTTATATAGTAGTATATTGTTTAGATGCCGTGGCTTCAAATTTCGTTATATAATAGTATATAGTTTAGATGCCGTGGCTTCAAATTTCGTTAAGGGCTCATTAGTTGCAGATTACCAGAGATCTGGCGTACCGCCACATGCTAGTTTAGTGAGTTTATCTCCGATCCATTCCGCACATATTATTGTACAACGTAAAAGGTTATTTATCCACGAATAAACAGCGGGTTCTGTATTTGTTGTATCTAAGCCCGTTATTGAATGCACCACTAATGTCCAGAAATACTCCTAAAGTGTATTTCTTGTACTCTAGAGCTTTCTCTATAACTAACACTAGAGAGCGTATCGCACTCTCTGTCGATCTGCTTTTAGTATATGCGTGTTGTTCCTTAGACATAAAGTCTCACATCCTATTTTCTCTAATGTGGGCGTCGAGGATTTTTTCTTATGATATAATATCTTTCGGGATGTTTACTGCGTTATTTCTAACAGGCTCCTGACCTAAGTAGTCCATGCATCCTGGAAAATGCGTACTTACTAGATCTTGTAGTGATTCTTCACAACTATCAGTCCAGTCTCCGTTGGATTTACGTATTAAGTTGGGCATAGTCGGGTGTTTTGATAACAGTTTCCTGGGCTTAGCTGCTTCGCTTGTGTTTTATACCTATATTGCCACAGAAGCCTTTCCATGACTCTCTCTTGGCTTTACGCACCTCTTTCTTGTATATTCGTCGTAGTCGGCTGGTCGAGCCAGTTTATATAATTCTATTACGCTGTGCCTTTTTGTCCCCAGCTCCAGGTGGGTCCAATAAATGTTGGTTTCTCTCTCTGATGTTCTCTTTCTAGTTTGTAAAAAAACGTTAAGTAGGTACGAACTTCTATGGCTTATGTCGGAGCTCCCCCAGAGAGTGTGATGAGAGTTAGCATCGGAGCCTATAACCAGAGCAAGCTTCCTTCGCTCGGCTTCCGTAACCAGCCGTTGAAGCTCATCCTGGACTACAGCCGCGTCGTAGTTGATCCCCTCTAAATTTTTACGGAGCTCAACAGTGGCTTTCTTGCTTTTGTGAAGATTAACTTAAAGAACCTTCAACATCCGGCTTTGGTTCCTTCACGGGGTTTGATACCTGCTTCAGCTTACCCAGCTGTCCAAGATGTTAAGAGAGGTTTCGAGAATGTCTTCAATGCCGAGATCATTCTCCACCTCCCCAGTTGTGAGCGAGTTTTCATTGTCACGTTCCAAACCGATCTTACAAGATGTCCATCGCCGTTTTATTTATCTGTAGGATGTGGTTCTAGCTTCCATCAGCGTTCGCTGATTTACCCACTTTTAACACCTTCCAGTCGTCGGTAGGTACTTCTTTGTTCTGCATTTGTAGCAGATGCAATGCACGCTCCCGGTTTACCGTGCCCTGTATTAACACCTTTGCTTTTGGTATCGACGATACACAGCTGTGATCCACTATATCAAGTGTGGCACTTTCCCATAGGCTTTGAAGCTTTTTCACACCTTCCTTCAACCATGTAAGAGAACGTCCTAGCGCTTTATGATTTTGTCGCCGCTGAACCGTCCTGTTCCATCGAATGCAGGCATAGATGCGTTCGGATCCACGTCCATTCTTGCAAAGAGAGCTTCCAACAGCTTCATTTCCACTCTTTTCCACTGCCCCGGCGACATTTGCGCCATCGGGTTACCACGATCAATAAGTGCCATAGTCAGGTGCTTTCTGGCAATCTTATTGACCGCCGCCGCTGCTTTGGATGTGGTTGGCTTTTCGTCGTTAAGAAAATAGCTGCGCTTAGAACGATAAATAGTCGCATACTATCTGCTAAATGCTCTGCATGAAAAAAAAAAAAAATAATAATAATACAAAACTCAGATGATCTTCTCACAGAAATTCGCTCGGTGCACTCCAACCTTGAAGCAAACGTAGTCGCTCTCTCTACGTTAACTACTGAGGTAAAAAATCTTAAAAGCATTGTTACTAACTCTGCTAGTATTCTGGGTAGAACAAATTCAGCTCCTCGCTCTCGCCTCTTTCTGTTCGTTGTCTGCCTAATCACAATGAGAACAATGCGCTGAACCCTGCTGCTACGTCTAAGCCTGCGTCGCAACCATCTGCTTTGCATGGTTCTGCCGCCGCTAAAGAAAATAAATCTAAGTCTACATCTAAGACGGCCGCTGCTCCTACTTCTGCACCTGCAAAACTTACCTTTGCTTCTGTTGCTGCTTTATCTCAGGTCTCTAAGACTTCTGTTTTATATACTGCTACTGAATCTGTGCACGCAATGCGACAGACATCTTATTGGAAAATGGTAACAAAAAGTAGTAGAAAGAAATTTTGTAGGCCTATTGTGATTAGTTCCAATAACAATAATGAGCTACAAGTTGTCCCAATATTTGAATGGCTACGCTTACATATCATCATTTTCGCCCAGTGTTAAGGAAACTGAAATCTTGAATTCTGTGTCGAAGCATGCTGAAATTGACACTAAGTCTTTGGTATGCTACAAGCTTGTTAAAAAAATATACAGAATTAAATACACTTAGAAAAATTAATTTTAAATTGGGTGAATCAGAATGCTCTTTAGAAAAGGTGCTCAACGCGGGCATATGGCCAGAGTGTGTAAAAATTCGACCTTTTCGTTTTTTTTTCAAAAAAACGTTTCACCAATGCATCAGCAATAAAAAATTCTGCTCATAAAAATGGTGAAAAAAATTTACTTTAAACATTTTTCTGGGTTGAGAACTAAATCTAATCAACTTTTAGCGTTTAGTTCACACATGGATTATGATATTTTTGTTCAGATAAATAATTTCTCAAATAGTTTTTCTCGAATTCTCGATCTCATTCTCTTAATGATAATATAAGTTTTTCTTTATTAGAATGCGTAGGCCCACTAGTCTGCATCATGTACCACTTATTCATCATATAGAATTCTATGAGTTTAATGACTTGTATCCTGATAATGTGACTACTAATTTTTGTTTTAGAAACTTTGATTTTAAAATAATTAATTTAGCAGTTGATATTTTAGACTGGGGTTCTTTATTTACTGGGGTAGAAGTTGCCAATTGTTACGATTTTTTCAAGCTAATACAAATGATATCTGTAAACATAATATACCTGTGATAAAAAAGAGTAGTTATGGAGTACCGCGGCATACCAAGGAACCGAGAAGACTTAAAAATTTGAGAAATAAATATTTCAAAAAGTTTAAGCTTTGTCACTCTATCACAGATAAAGATAAATATCTACATTTCTCTTGAGAACTTAAATTTTTGAAATTGAAAAGAAATTTAAATCGGAATTATATTCTTAATTTCGAATCGGACATAAATTAGATCCTAGTTCCTTCTGGCGATATGTTAAATCCAGGAAATCATGCTCAAGTACTCCTTCTGTTGTCTTCTATAACGAAACTCAAGCACACAGTTTTATAGATGCAGCCAATCTTTTTGCTGTTGTTTTTTTGTTCAAATTTTCAAGTAGACTCTGATTTAGTTCATGATTGTCACTCAAAAATGAATTCCTCAATCAATAATGGTTCGTTAACCTTAAGGTAGTAGTCTAGTGAAACACTCATTTTTTATAGATATTTTTTAGGAATTTTTTTTCAAAGAAAATAAAATGCGATCGTTTTGATTATATAGAATGTTATTATTGACACCAAATAGTATACAAAAACAACTTTTTTTCAATGTGCTTCAATGGCAAAATTTTTTTGAAAAATAACATAATGGCGGACTTTTGAAAAAAAGGTATGTTTTTCGGGTAGAAATCAGACTGTAGTATGGAAAGTTAGGGCTGAAAAGAAACGAAAGTAGCACCTACCAGAATGACAAGCCTACAGAATAATAATCAGTTTAACTTTTTTATTTCAGATGTCCTGAAGAGCCAAAATCCTGTTGACAAGCCACCTATCTTTTCTTTAACCTTCCTATACCCGCGCGTTGGTCTGTGAGACCGAGAAAATGATTTTACGTAAATTTTTGTTTTTCCAGAAACTCTACAAAGTTGAATTTACTGCTAGCTTCCGGTTTTCTTGCAAGCTCTATATTAGTGTTGATTTGGCGTTTGCACTAGACAGGCGTGTTGGTGAATTTTATAAAAATTGGTCTGTGAGACCGACGCGGGTATATGTGTAAGTTTTTGGGAAGTTAAAGCAGTTATTTTGTTTTTTGTTTCTTTCTTATTTTTTTACGTTTTACTATTTTGTAGGTACTTTTTAATATTATAATGAATGAAGAGCAAATCAGACTACTTTTGGAGAAAAAAAATTCGACTTCTGATTATGAGGATGAAAATGACAGCGACGTTGAAGACTTTGTTGCAGGAGATGTAGAAAGTTATGATACCGAGCAAGCAGATGAGATAGATGATAGAGAATTTTATCTTGGTAAAGATGGACACACTAGGTGGAATAATGATGCTCCGTCAAATCGTGTAAGACGTCTCGCTAGAAATATAGTCACTCAACTGCCAGGGCCTAGAAAAGCAGCAAAAAACTTGAAGGAAATAGGCGAGGTTTGGAGATTATTTTTTACTGAAGTTGTGAAAAATCGTATTGTAAAGTATACTAATGAACATATTGATCTCATAAAACCTAATTTTTCAAGAGAAAGCGACTGTACCTATACAGGCAACATAGAAATCGAAGCCCTTTTAGGCATTTTAATCTTTGCTGGAGTTAGGAGAAGTAGTCGCTTCAACGCTAAAGATTTATTCAAAACAGATGGTTCCTCTTCGGAGATATTTCGATTAACTATGAGCTGGAATCGATTTTATTTATTAATGCGTTGTCTAAGATTTGACTTTAAAAGCGTGAGTTTTCTTTTTAAGGCAGATTTTTACATGAATTGCGATATGCCATGATTTTTTATTTCAAGACTAAAAACTAATATAATTTATAATTTATGTATTGTCCAAGAAGTGTTTTTAAGTTATAATAACTTATTTTTATTTATGTGAATAAAAAAATATGTTATTGTTTTGTTTTTGTAGTACTTAAGAAAAAATTATCGATTTTGATGGCTATTTTGTTAATCACTTAAAATCAATAAAATAAGTGAATACAAATTTAATGCGTAGTTTTATTTTTTTATTACATCTACGGGATGGAAAAATAATAATTTGTTTTTAGTTTTGTTTGAAAAAACTAATATTTTATGTAGTTTGAACTTTCGGTCTGTGAGACCGTGCGCGGGTATATGTGTTACAAAAATTAACGCGGGTATAGGAAGGTTAAGACGCTTACTTTGGTGCCACACTAAATACTACAAAAAAATATGTAAAAGTACCTACTTTTTATAATATTTGTTAATGATGATCTTGTATGCCGATGAATTAAAGATAGACTCGGGGATTGAAGGAGAGTGGACTCTTTAAACCTTCAATCGGATTTAGATAACGTTGTTTCTTGGTGTAAAAGAAATAAGTTCGATTTAAGCAAGTGTTTTTATGTTTCTTATTCTAAATCTTGTTCTCTTATACACACTTCCTACCACATTTATGGTTCTAGCTTATCCAATCGAAGTGAAATGATTGATCTTGGTGTGATATTTGACTCTAAATTCTCTTTTCAAAGACATTTAAATTACACTATTTCAAAGTACTTGCTTATATTCGACATTTAGGTTCGAAGTTGGAATACAACGTCTTTATTTAGAGACCATATTATGTTTGTCATATTAGTAGGCCTGAACGTGTCCAGAAGCTTTTCTAGATATTAGAAGGACTGGTCTCTGGATTATTTTCCTTTTCGATTTGATAAATGGGGTCATTGACTCGCCATTGCTACTCGAGAAAATCAATGTCAATATTCCTCAGCGAAATTTACGGAATCATGGCTTTTTGTGGTTAGGGATGGTAAGAACTAATTATGCTTCCAATACTCCGATTTCTAGAATTCTGGGAGAATTTAATTCTCTTTCAAATCATACTGTGCTGAATTTTTCTTTCACAAAGAACCACTTCAAATGGTACTAAATGAAGTGTTGAACTAAATTCTTAGTATTATCTAACAATCCTCCTTTGTAGTATCTAATAATCCTCACTCATTACAATTGAAACTAATTAATTACAAGTTTAATTTTACTTCGATTAATTTATTTAGCATTAATCTGTTTTCATAGTATAATATATAAGAAATACTGTATTTTTAGACTGTTAATTGAATAAATAAATTAAGAAGTCGCTTTCTCATGGGATTATAGCCCCCAAACTCCAAAAAGGAAGAGCGATTCATCGGTCAACACTATTCGCCGAAGCAGTCCAAGATTAAGCATGCGCACCTTGAGCACGACCCGCATTATATCACCACTCTCCAACAAAAGAGCTCTAAGAGCTTTAGCAATTCGCTCCCGACGACTCTGTACGACTGTTTCTCATATCCACGAAGAAAATACTCCCATCCATCGTACCGCTCGTCCCACAATCGCTAACACTACCCGACATATATATAATGTACACCGCCACGCTGCATGTGGGATTTGCAAAAAAGTTCATCGGTTGGTGACATGCTCAAAATATATAGCCTGTACATCAGGCAAAATAATGATGCAGTAACAACCCAAAAATACTACATTAACTTCTTGGTTATATACTCATACCGTGAAGACTAAGGGACCAGTTGGTTAGCAGAAAAACGGAAACTCTGGCAGCAAGCCAGATCTCCAGAGATTAAAATGAACTACAAAATAAATACCTAACCATCGCGATTAAGACATTTAGAAGTGATGCATTGTATCGAGCACAGAGTATTCCTTGTGGAAAGCTAAATTTTTTTAGAAACCAATTTAAGCAGCGCTGTTAAACTTGACGAGAGAAACTGGGTTAAAACAAGCGAATCTGTTTGCTGAGCATTTGGAACAAACCTTTAGCCCTGATGAAGTAAATCCTATTGAAAACTGTACTGAGTACGATAAAGGTATTATTCCAGTTACACCAGAAGAAGCTGGTAAAGAAATAAACAAAACGAAGATTAAAAAGCCCCCTGGATTTGATTTAATCCCTGCTGAAGTCCCTCGTAATCTGCCAAAAATTTTCATTTTCTATTTCACCAGTTTATTTAACAAGTGCCACGGGTTTAGGTACGTACCCATATTGGAAATTCGCCGAAGTTACCATGATACCTAAGCCTTGTAAATCACCCAACGAAGTGTCCTCACACAGGCTAAAATCTCTGTTACCAGTAACTTCGGAGACCAATATTCACAATAGGCCCAGTCTTGGAAAATACCAATGAATGCAGAATCGACACACATTATCCTCTTGTCGATTTTAAAACTGCATTCGACAATACGAAAAGGAGTTGAATATATGCCACGATGTCTGAATTTGATATCACCGCAAAACTAATACGGCTATACAAAATGACGTTGCTCAATAACTGCAGTGTCGTCATAATTGGGAAGGACCCTCCCGAGCCATCGGCACCCACGTCACTGTTGACAATTATAATTTCGAGGTTGTAAGAGACTCCTTTGGAGTGTTTAAGAGAAAGATTCTGGGGAGCATTTTTGAGCTTTGCATGTTAGCAACGGCGAATATCGTAGGTGATGGAACAATGAACTGTATGAGCTTTACGATGCCAAAAACATAGTGCTGGGAATAAAAATTCAGTGGCCTCGTTGGCTGGGTAATGTCGCCCGAATGGGAATAAAAACTTCGGCTCTGAAAGTATTGGATGCGGTATCAGCTGTTGATAGCAGAGGAAGGCCTCCTCTGCATTGGAAAGATCAGGTGGGCCCAAATCACGTAAGCTTTTATCGCGCCAATCAAAAACAAAAAAAAAACAAATACTTCTAAAACGTCTACAGTCAATCATTGCAAATAAACGTCTGACTTCCATTCACATGGTTTCAGAAAACATCATTCAACACTAGTGTGAGACACTAGGGGCTCCAAAAGTTCAAGTCCATGCTGCCGTCACTATACTGTGAGGTACTTACAAGTCAATCTTCAACGATAATCTCATACGACGATGAGGTCCAATATCTGAGTATAACACTTGATGCCAAACTGTACTGGAAAACTTATGTAAAGAAAAAACGAGAAGAGCTTGACTTAAAATTAAATACGCAATATTGAGTCATTGGTAGGTGCTCCAACTTATGAATCAGCGACAAATTACTTATTTATTAATTTGCTTCTCGGCGCTCATTTTCTGACAATTCCAATAACCAGCCTGGGAAGCACTGACTGTTCTCGCCACAATCTTTTTTTACAACCGTGGCTGTTTGCTGGATAAACGCTGCCTAGCTGGAGACATTGACTCCTTCAGGACCTTCAAGTTATCTGGTTTCGATAGCATCATACCTACCCAACTACAAAAATCTGCGGTGGTATCATGCCGTTGGTTGATCCCGTTCTATGTGACCTGCTTAGCCAGGGCTAGGCACCACGGTCATGGAGGGTTTCAAGCCAATCAGCTTTTCACCTTACGTTCTGAAATTCTATGAGGAACTGATTGACCGCCATAAAAGAAGCGAAACTCCTCGGGGGCATTTGTTGCATACCTAACATGCTTATTGTAAAGGCAGATTACGCACTATTGTTAAAGATATTGAAGAGTCCCTATATAAGAGAGAGTTTCCAGTGTGCGCCTTCCTCGACATTTCGAGTTGGCGTTGTCAATGACAAGCGCTTGACTGTCATGAAGAAATTGAGCCCCTGGGCTCAATGAGGGTGCACTTGAAATTGGTCAGGGAATGTCTGGCTTCATTTCGATCGCATCCGAATTCTTGGACATTTGGCTCACTAAAAATCTGGTCATGGCGATATTGCGGAAAACTGACTATATGAGCTGACCTATGAGGTAGCTCCCCCACCGAAGGAGGGGATTTGAATCCCCTGGAGTGCCTTCGGTCTGCCCCTGGAAAGGTGATTTTCGCGCCAACGTGGGGCGGGGACACCATCCGAGAAGTATGCATGCTGTGAGGCTCGGTATTACTGCGAGTACTTTTTGCATCAGCTATATGGAGGATGAGGTGGAATCATCTCAGCACCTTCTCCTTAGTTGCCCTACTCTCGCGGCGCTAGGATTTAGGTATCTGGTTTTCATTTGTTTGCTAGCCTGCTGATATAGAAATCCTTGATATTAAAAACCCGATGAACTTCGTCAACAACATAAAGCGGTTAGCACAGCGATAACTCGGTTATCGTAATAGTAATAACTTCTCCAAAGACAAATATTTACACAGCGGTTCCTTGGTGGAACCCTGAGCTGTCGAAACTTCGTGTACGGTCCAGAAAACTTCTTAATAAAACCCAAACAGAAGAGGACTGGAACAAGCATCGACTTACACAGAGAGAATATAGGAAAAAAGTACGGAAAGCCAGACTTGAATCCTATAGAAATTTCTGCAGTAGCATCCAAGAAATGAAAGAAACAGCGAGACTTTGTAAGGTCCCGACTTTGTCGTGTCGGTCTCCTAGCCACGGGGATGAGGCTTAAGTGGTGAGTTAACCCCATGCTATGGAGATTAATTTACCACGAACTAGGAGGGCAGCTCCATATAGGAATTGGGTATCCACTCATCCGCGAAAAGGCGGAATTGGTGGCCACCCAAGCACTATTTGGAGAGTACCGTACCGACAACCTGGCAGGAGGTATAAAATGCATTTTCTTACAATGTGGAGGGTAACCATGGATCTCTCTGCACGATGTAACCCAATAATCCTCCCGTCGAGCAATCGACAGCTCGGGCATCGGATGTGCAGACCCGAACCCCACACTCCCCTATGACCGGAACTGACACCCAGGGTTCCGGAGGAAGCGCACTACTAGTGGTGAAACATGGCACATTGGCTATGCCAATGGAGAGCAGAGTGTGTGTGAGCGATACACCGTCGTCGAAACGGTCTGAAGCAACTGAACAAGTTGTGGAGTATGTGGAGATGGCGGACAATCTCTCAGTAGACTCAGATGGATCTCTGGTACCGAGTAAGTATTTGACAACGGTTAAACCTGGTGCGAATCAGGTAAGTACCGGTAAAAAGACTAAAGTTACTGGAGAGTCAACGCAGGTGTTGGTCTAACCTCAAGGCAGATCAAACGAAGAAGACAGCAGGCGAGGCAAGCCGAAGCATTAGCTAAGGCAAGTACTCAAGCTCCGTCAACTTCGACACCTCTAATGGAAACGGAAAAGCGTGGCAGAAGAGAGGACTCCTCTGTAGCGTTGCACTCTTCCGGAAACGAAACGGGGTCTGTGTCAACGACCGGGAAGAGGAGAAAAGCAAAGGAGAGGAAAGTCGAGAGACGGAATGCGGAAATGCCTGCATCCTCGACCCAATCCAAGGCAGACAAACCGTTGCCTGACAAGGCAAAGGCTAAGGGACATCAAATGTCGAATGGCACTCTTCCGTCAACGTATGGCGAATCATTCGCCAGAACGGCAGCAAATGCAATGACGGTGGAGATACATTCCGACAAACAAGACGGTCTACTGCCCAAAGGGCAACAAGAATATCTTGACAGCTATCTTCGGACAGCTATCGGTGAGTCGAAAGACGCGTCGACTTTCGAGGGGAAAAGCGTGGTGGACGGCATCGTAAAGGTGCACTGTTCCAATGCTTTTCCCGAGAATTGTTGGAAAAAGAGATAGCAAAAATTCCAGCCTGTGAAAAACCAAGTTCATTCTTGTTGAGACTAGCAAGGAAAGGCTGGTACGAGCGAGCGTCTGGATTCCGGGACCTTCCTGTAGTTCAGCAGAACTCCTCACAGGCATCCGTGTTCAGAACAAAGATCTTGACACGACTCTCTGGAGAGTATACTCGTGCACCAGACAGAAATCCGCTACCACTTCGGAGGCGGGTTTCCACCTGGTACTGGGTATCGATCTCTTGTCCCTCAAGGTTCTTAAGTCGAAGTACGGGTGCCGCCCTCACCTACATCTGGGGCGAATCCACTTCCGTGCCCAGGATAAGGTGGAGGACAAAGCGTAAATATTCTCAGTCTCATGACTAAAGTAATGTTTACACAGATAAATCTGCAGCATAGCAAAGCGTCTACGGCTCTCCTGCGTCTACGGCTCTCTCCGTAGGCATGCAAAACTGCAAACAAACCCACACATAATACTAATACAAGAACCATGGGTATGTGACAAACGTATCTGTGGCCTAGGTGCTATGTCTTGGGGACAAATACTTCATTGTGAAGGGAATGTGAGACCACGAGCATCTATTATCATGCCGAGGTTGACCGAACATCCTGCGATGTAAGCTCCCAAATATAGTATGGAGAAGCAGAAAATGCAACCCCAGAGGTCTCAAGTTACTGGATTTTATCCTGTCAACCGATTTGGTCATTCAAAGCACTGGTAACAAACAGACTTTTGTGACCAAAAGGAGACAAGAGGTGATTGATTTAACACTTACCAATAGGTCAGTTGGAAATCAAATCAACCGATGGCGAGTTTTGGAAGAGGACTCTCTTTCTGATCATCGTCTTATCGAATTCCGACTGGGAATTGATACAATATCAGTACCTTCCGATAGGAATCCTCGAAATGTGGACTGGGACAGGTATGGTGAGCTTGTAACAGAGCGATTACCAAGCCTGAAAAAAACTCAAATCAGCAGAAATGATTGAAGATGCTACTAAGAAATTAGAAGGTACTTTAATCTATTGCTTTGAGGAACTGTGCCCACTCAAACAAAGCAGACAGGGGAAAGCGGTTCCTTGGTGGAACCCTGAACTGTCGAAGCTTCGTGTGCGGTCCAGGAAACTTCTTAATATGGCCTTAAAGACCAAAACAGAAGAGGACTGGGCTAATCATCGACTTACATAGAGAGAATATAAGAAAAAAGTACGGAAACCCAAACTTGAATCCTATAGAAATTTCTGCGGTAACGTCGAAGAAATGAGGGAACCAGCGAGACTTTGTAGGGTCCTTCATTTAGACCGCTCAGTAAGGCTGGATTCCATTCGAAAACCTTAATGTTCGTACACCATTTCCAAATCGGAACCGTTTAATGCTCTACTCGAAACCCATTTGCCGGGTAGTAGAACTCTCTCTGAAGTAGAGAGTGGCATGAACAATAACGGTAGCAACGGTGGAACCTCTAGGTACAGTTGGTATATTGCTAGTCGGATAGTGACAAGGTAATCGATAAGGGTTTCCTTGTCTTCCTTTGAGAACTTAAAGTCCCCTGGACCTGACGGAATATATCCAGGAATGCTTAAAAAAGGAGGAGACAGGCTGATTGAGGCCCTGAAAAGGATCTTCACAGCCTGTCTTGCATTTGGTTGTAACCATCCCAATCGCGACGCATAAGAGTAGTTTTTATAACGAAACCAGGAAAAGATGTCTATTCCCTAGCAAAAAGTTTTAGACCAATCAGTTTGACATCGTTCATGTTGAAAAGTCTGGAACGATTGGTGGAGAAACATATTTGAGTGGAGAGTATTGCCGAGAAGTCCACTTGGTAGAAATCAACACGCTTACCAGAGTGGGAAATTATGTGAATCAGCCTTCCCCGATGTTGTTAGCTAGATTGAAGCCGGCTGGAAGTTGACGAGTACACAATGGGCGTGTTCGTGGACATTGAGTGAGCTTTTGCCACTTTCCGCTCGATATGTTCTTCTGTCGAACGACACGAAGTTAATCAAGCCATTATAAAAAAAATATATTCCATGCTCTCTGAGAGGCTGTTAACCGCTGGTGGGAGCAGTGACGAACAAATCATAGTCAGGGCCAAGCAAGGATGTCCCCAAGGGGGTGTTCCTTCTCCGCTGCTGTGGTGCTTCGTCGTAGACTCTCTATAAGTGGAGATGCAGGAGCTCGGTTTTCACGTCCAAGCATATGCGGACGATGTCTGTGCGCTAACAAAGCATAAATCCTTAAGGAGGCTTTGCACGAAAGCGCAGAGGATCCTTGACAAAATCGATGACTGGTCTTTCCGTTAACCCGAACAAAACAACCATAGTCTTGTTTACGAGAAAACGGAAATTGGATGCTCTCAGTCTTCCAACACTGAAATGTGTGACACTTGGTCTTTCCAACGAAGTTAAACATCTAGGAGTAATCTTGGGTAAGAATCTGACTTGGAAGACTCACGTTTCACTGAAGGTGAATCGCGCATTAAGGATTTTGAAGCAATGCCGTAGAGCCTTTGGTAAAACCTGGGGTCTGAAACCTGCTGTGGTCCTATGGATATACACAGCACTTATCAGACCAATCATCACTTACGCTTCTGTGGTCTGGTGGCGATGGAGCATGGTTAAGTCCACAATCCGGGAACTATACAGGCTGCAAGTGTATGTTTATGCATCACGGGTGACATGAGTACAACCTCTGGTGATGCCCTAAATGCTATGCTTGTTTTGCTCCCCCTGGATCTTAAGATACAACAGGAAGCAATAAAGGCAATGTGTAGACTCCATAAATATGGTTTCTGGCACGAAGATGGAACTTCGGGACACAGAGAAATCTTTAACTTGCGGTCGGAGCAGTATCCACTGTTTTTGGCATCTAAAGATGACCCAATACCCACAGTTTCGTTTGGAAGGAAATTTGATGTCAGATTTCCATTCCGAGAGCAATGGAGCAATCCAGAATGCATGCAGGGAGGACGGATATTTTCTTTACCGATGGGTCCAAGAATGACATAGGGTCTGAAGCCAGATGGTACTCAAACGACAGTAATAAATATCACTATGCTATGGGGGAGATGGCCACTGTTTTCCAAACATAAGTTTTTGCCATCCTGAAAGTAGCCGAATGGATAATCGAGAGGAGATGGAGCGGGAAACAGATTGGAGTCTTCAGGGATAGTTAGGCTGCATTGAAGGCCCTGGAGAACGCGAAGCAAACCTCAAAGATTGTGCAAGAATGTAAGAAGAAGCTTAAGTCTGTCGGAAGACAAAACAGGACTGTACTTATATGGGTTCCGGGACACTCCGATATTCAAGGAAACGTAATTGCCGACGAATTGGACAACCGTGGATCAGCGGTGCCCCCACAGCGGCCATAGCCAATAATCGGAATCAGTTCCGCAGAAATCAAGAATTGGATCAGCGATTATGTAGGCAATCTACATATAGAGCGATGGTCCGGTCTAGAACGCTGCAGAACTGCAAATTGTTTTGTGACAAGTCCGAACAGAAAACTGTCAAACTTTCTATTAACCCGGCGAGCGTAAGGTTAATATTTATTACATTGAGCGTAAGCTGGGTGTAACAAACCCATATATTGAGCTAGATATTTTAATGTGTTCATAATATTTTTATATGTTTTTATTTACTAGTACAATTATGTAATAACCCAAGAACTGATTGGGAAGGAAAAATAAAGCAAACAAATATTTTTAAATCTTTATTTATGAAATTAACAAAAATATTTTCTTTCATTTAAACAAAGTGTAACACTTAGTATTATAATTTTATAAAAAAAAGAAACTAAAAAAAAACAAAACGAATAGCTTTTACTTCTAACTTATAAAATTAGGAAACATATGAGATCAAAACTTTTACTATATAGTTATTCAGAGTTCTCGTAATCATCTTCAGTTTGAGCGCAATCTTGACACGTGAAAACAGCATGTTCCATACATAAATAGCGATTGCATTTATAACAAGTGTGTTTAGTCTTGCGATCTTTTTTAGTAGGGCATATTTGACATCTCCTGATAGGCTTAGGAACTTTATTTGGAGGTCGTTGTGAGGGTTCATCCACTTGGTCCAGAATTCGTTTGCGAAGCTCTCGGGGTAAATGCTGATTTTCCTTTCTGTTTTGTAAATGTTCTGAAACCAATCCAATACCCAGGTCTCTAAGAAAATTTCGGCGTGACAAATTGCTACTATTATTGGACTTGTAAACTATTATGCTATTTATACCAGCCATGTTCAAAACTGCATAGAAAATCACCATTGGCCAGCGCTTTGTATTTCGCGAAACATCGTAGTTGGTGCACAGCTCATCTACAACATCAACGCCTCCCTTGGTCTGATTATAAAAAATAATCATTTCTGGTTTTTGTGTGCCATTAGTATCAGCAACAACGCTATCATCGTGATGTAATGTTGACATCAACAAAACAACCTTGTTTTTTTTGGCACATGGGACAATAAAGATATATCCTTTTGAAATCCAAACACTGTGCTGGGGATCTCTCGGTTACGCGTTTGGAGCATCTGACTTGGAATCTCGGGCTTATTTTTTCGAACAGTGCCTGTGCTTGTCAAACGATGTTCTTTCAATAAGTGTAACATCAACGGATAACTGGTAAACCAGTTATCAAAGGTGACATTGCGATTGGTTTTGGAAATTGGAGCCACAAGTCTGTCCACAACATCATAAGCTTTGTTACTGAGAGCGTAAGGGCCTGTTGGTTGTTTTCCTGGGTAAATTTCAAGATTGATGACGTAAAACGACTTTGCATCAACCAAGGCATATATTTTCAAGCCATATTTGTTTGGCTTATTGGGCATATACTGGCGAAAACTGCAACGGCCTCGAAACGATGGAAGTTGTTCATCTATAGTTGTATACTCAGATGGTGTATAAACAATTTGGCAATTTGCTACGAACTTCTCGAAAAAAGAACGAATGGCAGCCAAATTATCAGTAGCTTTTCTTTCGCTCCGAGTATTCTTATCATCAAACCGTAAACAGTTTTGAATAAATTGAAATCTCTTCAAAGTCATCGTTGTCCTAAAAATCTCAACCCCTGATCCATCACTTATCCACAGATCCTTCAAATTCAGCTTATTTGCTTTGAACTGTCCTGCAAGATACAAGAGACCGATAAAAGCCTTTAATTCTGACGATGACAAGTCTGCCATGATATATTTCTTTACGTGACTATTTTCACAAGCAGTTCTCTTCAGATTTATTTGACTATTTGTATGTAACAATATTTCTTGCAAAATCTCATCAGTAAGAAAGAGTTTCCAACATTCAACAGCTGTCTTTGCATTTTTGCCAATATCTTTTACGCCCTGCCTTTCCCTTATAATGTTTTCTGATCTCGTACGCACGTTAGACCTTTCTGGTACACTAAACCACTTTGTACCATTCTTTCCAGTAAAATATGGTCTGTTATCATTGCTTTCACGTTCTTCAGATCCCTCAGCTTCGTTTTCTTCCTCATTCGGTAATCCTACCTCTTGTTCCGAATCACTTTCAGAGCTTCTTTGGCCAACATTATCAATTTCGAAGTCACTACCAGAATCATCACAAGAATCATTCTGATCAGCTGCTTCGAAAACCCTCAATAATCTTCTTTGGGTTTCTTCGTATGACATATTAATTATTTAGCTGAAAAAAAAAATAAAAACTAAAATGTAACGAATATAAAACAAAAAGTATTTACTCGAATTTGTAACACGAAGCGTAAGGTCGGTGAAACTTACCCGGCCGCAACTTTGACAACATCTAAACACCTCGCCAGTCGGCGGTCAACTGCGGCATGAAACACAACGAATGCCTACCTCCCCCCGCGCAGCTACTCAGACGCACAACTTATTTTGACGTACGGAATAGAAAATATCAAACGGTTTATTACAGGCTGGGTGAATTTCACCCAACCTTACGCTCGCCGGGTTAAAACTTAGAAGGAAAGACATTCGGTTGATGGTCGGCATCATTACAGCACACAACCCATGGGGTCAGCATATGACCACTATTGGAATCATCGAGGACCCGGTATGCCTGTCATGCTCGGAGGAGGGATAGCACTGAGCACTTTCTCTGTGAGTGTCTTTGCTATAGCACGGCTACGAATATTGGGTTCCGATGTCACGAGAATGTGTAATATTCGTTCTCTAAAACTGGAGGATATTTACAGACTTTCCAAAGAATCTGGAAAATCCTCACAGGAATAAATATCTCTATCTCTGTCTCTATTCTTTCCTATCTCTTTCTCTGATACTTTTCTCCTTACCTCCTTGACTATCTACCCCCTTTCCAGAGCTTTAAATACAATGGGCTCTTTAGCCTGAATGTTTTAGGAGCCAATAAATCTCCTGGTGCTCCTTGGCTCGACCTTTTCAAATTTCAAATTTCAATTTGAAGGTCCCGCATCACACACCATTTCCGAATCGTAAACGTTTAATGCTCTACTCGAAACCCATTTATTGGTAGCAGATTACTCTCTGAAGTAGAGAGTGGCATGGGAGTCGCATAATGACAAAAGAATCGATAAACTTTTCCTTATCTTCCTTTGAAAACTTTAAGCCCCCTGGACCCGACAGAATATATCCAGCAATGAATATTTCCCTGGTCATATACCATCCCACTGGAGGCGCGTAAGAGTAGTATTTATAACGAAACCAGGAAAAGACGACTATTCCCAATCAAAAATTTTTAGACCAATCAGTTTGGCATCGTTCGCGTTGAAAAGTCTAGAACGAGTAGTGGAGATGCATATTCGAGTGGGAAGTATTGCCGAGAAGTCCACTTAGAAGAAATCAACACGCTTACCAGAGTAGAAAATGATGTGAATTAGCCTTACACGATCTTGTTAGCTAGATTGAGGCCGGGCTGGAAGTTGACGAGTTCACAATGGGCGTGTTCGTAGACATTGAGGGGGATTTTGATAATGATGACTGGTACACGCGACAACGTCATTCCGTCAGTCCGAAAAAACCCATGGTGTTCACGAGAAAACGGAAATTGGAGGGACTTTGTCTTCGAACACTGAAAAGTGTGACACTTGGTCTTTCCGATGAAGTTCAATATCTAGGAAGAGGCTGATTTGGGAGACACACGTTTCACTGAAGGTGAATCGCGCATTAAGCACAATGTTCTATAAATATACACAGCACTTATCAAACCAATCATCACTGGCGCCTCTGTGGTTTGGTGGCGACGTAGCATGGATAAGTGCACACTCCGAGAAATATACAGGCTGCAAAGAAGTGTATGTTTATCCATGAGGACAACTTCCGCCCATGCTCTAAATGCTATGCCTGAGTTGCTCCTCTTGAATCTTAAGATACAACAGGAAGCAATAAAAGCAATGTGTAGTCTCCAAAAATATGGTCTCGGGCACGAAGACGGAACTTAGGGGTACAGAGAAATCTTTACGTTGCTATCGGAGCAGTATCCACTGTTTTTGACACCTCAAGACGACCTGATACCCACAGGTTCATTTTGAAGTAAGTTTGAAATCAAAATTGCATGAGCAATGGAGCAATCCAGAATGTATTCAGCGAGGTTTGACGGATACTTTCTTTACCGATGGGTCCAAGAATGAAATAGGGTCTGAAGTCGGATGGTACTTAAACGACAGTAATAAATATCACTATGCTATGGGGGAAATGGCAACTGTTTTCCAAACGGAAGATTTTGCCATCCTGAAAGTAGCCGAATGAATAATCGAGAGGAGATGGAGCGGGAAATAGATTGGAGTTATCAGTGACAGTCAGACTGCACTGAAGGCCTTGGAGAATGCGAGGCAAACCTCAAGGATTGTTCAAGAATGTAAGAAGAAGCTTAATTCTGTCGCAAGACCAAGCAGGCTTGTACTTATATGGGTTTCAGGACACTCCGGTGTTCAAGGAAATGAAATTGCCAATGAATGGGCCAACCGTGGATCAGCGGTTCCCTCAGAGGGACCAGAGCCAATAATTGGAATCTTTTCCGCAGGAATCATGAATTGGATCAGCGATTATGTATGCAATTTACATAAAGAGCGATGGTCGGAACAGAAACATCTAAAACTTCCTACTAAAACTTAGAAGGAAAGACAATCGGTTGATGGTCGGTATTATTAGAGCACTTTATCTGTGAGTGTCCTGCCTTTGCTAGAACACGGCTACGAGTTTTGGGTTCCGATGTCGTGAGAGTGAGTAATACTCGTTCCCTAAATCTGGAGAATATTTACAGATTTACCAAAGAATCTGGAAAATTCTCACAGGCCTATGTCTCTGTCTCTATTTTTTACTATCTCATTCTCTGACACTTTTCTCCTCTCCTCCTTGACTATCTAGCTTGAGTGTTTTAGGGTCACCAAATCTTTTTGTGCTCCTTGGCTCGATCTAATCAAATTTCAATTTCAATTTGAAACACAGATGGAAGTCAGGCGAAAACAATGAGACAATGGTACCCGAAGACTGGCATCAGTGGGAAAATAAAATTATTCTCATGTAATATCTATTACCGAACAAGAAAACATCTAACTCCGCATAAATTATTCCAAAGAAATTGATCTGGAACTGTTTAAATCCGTACCAAAGTTTAACGCGGATAAAAGCGGTTCCACTACAACTTTGATGATCAATGTTCTTTATACGCTTTGTTGGACGAAATGTAAAAGATCGCACAAGGAGGAATTCACACATCTAAGTACCAATTGCACTCCAATTAGCATTATCCAAAATTTAAATGTCCCGTGGCCAAAATAAGGCACTTATGGATGATTATACGAACCAAGAAGCAGTTAAAACATTTATTTTTGAATTGAATGCCCAATGCACCGGCGAAATCGTATACAGTAACAACGTGATTAGCTTGGAATCAACATATGGGATAGCATGTATGTACAATATCCCAGGACAACCTTAATAATCAGATTGAGATACAAGCAACAATAAATCGTTTGAATCAAACTCAGAATACCCACCCACATTCTACCTGCAGGAGCTGTCAAGCAGAAGGTGCGAAGAAAAGTATTTTCCACTACTTATGTGAATGTCCAGGGCTAGCTAGGGCACGACTCCGCTCCTTTGGTAAGCCTTTCCTGCAGCAAATTAATGACATCTCAGACATCGAGAATTTGCTGCTATACTTGGACCTCACTAAATGGATTTGACTTAGAACAACAAACAAAAAAAAAAAAACATTATTATACGAGGACGGTGGTAGTAAAACGGTGCTGGGCACTAAGTAGGAATTATTTCAGTGAAAATACTCAACCACTTCAACAACCCACCCAGATCGAGAGGACAGAAACCAACATCAATACAGGCCAAATGTTAGGACCCAAAGAAACAAGTAAGCAGTTTGTGCGAACAACTAGGTAAAAAAGGTAGCTATAACAATTCAAATAACATGTATAAAAGAGATCCCTTTCAAATAACATGTATAAAAGAGATCCCTACTAATCAAAATGTGGCTACATCACTAAAACGATTTCAAAGAATAAATCAGATTAAGTAGGCGGATTTACAATCTGTTGACTTTTCTAGCTACAAAGAACAATTTGAATTAGACATCAAGTTAACGGACTGCTCTGCATTCAAGTATTGAGTAAATAATAACATAGAGTCACAATCTCGAGCAAAAGTTATCTCAAGCTTGCTGTGTGACCAATTTTTGCGAAGTATGACAATACTTCGGCATCAGTGGACTGAGCAGAAAATTGAAAAATATGACAAGTGCAAATACACAACATGTTTTAGAGGTCAGTTAATGTGCAATTAATTTGTCGCAATTTTTGGAACGCGCCAATGGCTGCGATGTTTTATTGCTTTACTGGATTACTCTATGGTTGTTTTTACAATATCTGTAGATGCTTGGCATCAGGTTCAAATCCTGAGACCGTCATCTCCGCAAATTCACTTTTTATTTTAATTTAATTATTATATTAGGAAGCAAATATCCGATTGATCGAATTCCTAACATTTGCTAAAACAATTCTGTTTTGCATATGCAAGTTAATACCCTACTCTGGTAAGCCGCATAATGGCAAATATATACAAAAAGTTACAGTAAACAATACTTTTTAAAGCTAGCGTAAGCACAGTAGTGAAATATTTACAGTAAACATAAACAATTATTTGTTAAGGATAGAGTAAGCAAAAATTTTGTATAAAAGAAATAATGAAAGAATAAAATGGCTACTTCAAGTTTGAGTTTGAAATCAAGCGTTGCATTTTTATTTTTAACGCTCACGCGCGTTACAACATTAATTGGCGATCCTGCCAGGAGTCATCAACTGTAAGCGAATGCCTCGTGAGAGAGGGCATACGGTCGGTGAAAATAAAAATAAGTACCCCACGAATCGGGCGAAAAAATAACACAATATATTTTGCGGAAAAAATAAAAAGTACCCCATGAATCGGGTGAAAAAATAAATTTTAGGAAAAATTTTTTTTTAAACAAATTAAAGATGGCAACGCGTATGAATGAATAGTTAGAGGAAGGAGAAAGGACTAAGAATACTGTATATCTGCCAAAGGAACATTATCAGGACGACACCAGAATCAGGGTTATATTAATGGAAGTTATTATTTATAATTATAAGAAATGCGAAAATATAGCTGTGAATTTATCATAATAAAAAAAAACCGTAGAAATAAGGTAAATGGGAAATAGTTCAAGTACCCCTAAATACGTGCGTCTGTATTATTGCAGTTACTGTGGCAGTAATCACAAAGAATCTAAGTGCCCACACTTAAATAAGAAGATAGTGAAAAGGTGTAATTGAGTGAAAGATTTATCAAGAGAATAAGTGCAAAAGGTGAGGCAAGGACCTTGAAAAAATTTATACAAGAACTAGCGTACCCTCGCCCGCTTCGCTAGACGATAAATTCAATGATTTGCTGAAAGAGAATAAAATTAATACGAAACAAAGCAAATTCTTTGATACAATTTCATTCGAACTTTATTGTAACACTTTTTGGTAGACAACGTTTTTGGTTTTTTCATCTTTCGCGTGAATAATGACGATGGTTTGCCAACTCGTGAGCAAGCTACATACAATTGTCCATGAGAAAAAATTGGGTATTCTAAATTAATACCGCACATTTGTAGAGACTGTCCTTGCGCCTTATTAATTCTCATAGCGAAGGCAAGGCGAATAGGGAACTGCAAACGTCTGAAATCGAATGGTAAAACCGCCGGAATCAGTGGAATTCAGGGTATCAAAATGTCTTCTCTTTTGTACTTCCCTTTCAAAATTGTTGCTTCGATAACGTTACCCATTAGCTTCTTTACAGCGAGTCTGGTACCGTTGCAAAGTCGGGGCACATTACTATTGCGTAGCATAATAATCGGTGCTCCAATTTTTAATCGTAAATTATGAGGTGGTAAGCCTGGCAAATCGAGTAAGTTTAAGAATTCAGTTGGATAATTTACGACCTCATCTTGATCAGTAATAGTGTCCATCCAACTATGTCACCAGGTATTTGATCTAAAATAGCTGAATTTATATCATTGACGTCCTTATTTTTCCCAGCTAAAATTGCTCTTTCGCTGAGTCAATCATGGTTTTTGTAATGTTGAACTATGTTTGGAAATACACTCTGTATCAATGCCTCTTTAGACTGTGCAAAAGTGCAGAAATTGTTAGGCAATGTTATCATTCCTCTTGTTTTTGAAAAAAGGTTTATTTTTTTTGGTTAAAAAGTGTTTTTTTAAGTTTTGAAAAACACATCGCTCTAACAAATTTCTTCTCAGTTAATTGCTGAAAATTAAATATTTTGAAAAACTATTTTTTTTAATTTAACGTTTTTGAGAAAATTTTGTTCTTGAAAAAATTTCATACTTTTGTAAAAGTTTAAATTGATTTGTTAAAAAAGATTTTTTTCCGCTTTGAAAAACACTCCCTCGAAAAAATGTATTCTCTATTAATAGTGGAATATGGAATGCTTTGAAAACACCATTTTTTTTTAATTTTGTTTGGTTTTCAGAAAATTTTGTTTTGAAAAAATTTCATACCCTTGAAAAAGTTTTATTTTATTTTATTTGTTTAAAATTTTTGAAATTTTTTTTTTTGTAATTTTAGAAAAACACCTCTTCGAAGAAATTTCTTTTATCTTTTTGAGGAAAATTTGGTTTTGAAAAAATTTCATGCTTTCGAATTTTTTTTATTTTACTTTATTTCTTCAAAATTTTTGAAAACAATTTTTTTTATAATTTTCGAAAAACACCCCTTTGAAAAAATGTTTTCTATGTGTCATAGTGGTATTCCATTAACTTTTAGGATTATAGTCAAATACTTACAAATATCTACGCTTTCACAAATATCAACAATAAACAAATTTCCTCAAAACCAAACAATTTACTTTTTTTCTACAAAAATTCTAAACAAACAACGTAATAAATTTAGAATTTTGTGTTCACGAAAAAACAGTATTGTTTTTATTGTATTAACTGAAAACCAAAATGTTGCAAAAAATCAAAACAAAACTAAATTATTTTTTTGTGTTCATTTGGTCCATATGTTCCATAAAAAGTTGATATGGTAAATAATATGCAGGGTCTGATACACGCAAATTTCCATTGACCATTATAGTGACAAAATTATCGATCACCAATTCCAACAGGATGTCAAAATCAGAGTTGGAATGAGTTGTTGTGTGGTGTACTTCTGAAAAAATGAGAAATAAACAAAATAAATGTAAAAATTCGAATTCTAACTTTATCTTGTGTATGTTCTTATTACCTTTGAATTTTTCCAATGAAGCACCATTCATTTTAAATTTTCCAAGAATTTTTTTTATCATTTCGCGTTTCTTTCCTTTTTCATTCGATTCCAAAATTTGTTCATAGCCAAAAACATCGTTTGCAAACGCATTCATTTCCATATAGAATTGGTCAAAGAAAGCATTGCTCAATTGAATTGAAACATTATTTTCATAAATACTTAGGACCTTAATTAATGCACCTTGGTACATACCTAACGCAGATATTCATCGCGACCTTGACATCGATACTATTGATGAAACAATACAAAGCGCTAGCAGAAGACACATAAATAGACTATTAACGCATACAAATCCTATGATGAGAAGACTACCAAATAAAGAAAAATCTACCCAAAGTCGGCTTAACCGTCAAACACCAACAGATCTTGCAAAATCCTTGTAATCAATTGTCAACTAATCGTATATGTCATTGTTTGTTAACCACTTGTTTTTAAATAATATGTATATATTTCTTCTAAATGAGCTTGGGGGCATTGGCCCTTCAATATCACTCTCATTCCATCTTTTTGTAAATCAAATTACTTATTGTCTAACGACAGGTGTAATATTTTATGGAAGAAATAAAAAAAAAAAAAAATTTTTCATTCGAATCATTTGAAATTTCTGTATACAATACATTTCTGTATCACAATACAAATACAAAAAATTCAAAAAAAGTTGTACACATAAAATGAATGTCGATTCGAAACTTACTTTAATCTAACAATCGAGCAAGTTTTGTTTAGGACAATATTTTGATTTTTTCTTTTTTTTTATATGAAGAAAATATTTAAAAGAAATTTTTTTTTGCTAAAAACCTTCCCCTAGTGGATCCCTATAATATGAAAAAAGAACGAATAAAATTGGCCCCGTATCGGCCCAAAAAAATGCGGACGAACGAACATCATTTCATTTTTATATATATAGATATACACTGGACGCCATAATAGTTAGATTTGCAAGAATGGCAGTGAATAATTTATCTGCGGAAGATATAGCTAGATTAATAGCTACTCACACAGCTTTTGATAATGCCACTTTCGGCTCAATATGTTCTTCTGCCGAACGCCATGGAGTTAATCAAACCCTTGAAAAGTGGATATGTTCCATGCACTCACAGAAGCTGTTAGCCTCTGGGCCGTCAGGGGCAAGAAAGGATGTCTCCAAGGGGGCGTTCTTTCTCCGCTGCTGGGGAGCTTGGTCGAAGACTCTCTACTAGAGGAAATACAGGAACTCGGTTCTCATGTCAAAGCATATGCGGACGATGTCTCTGCGCTAACATCGGATAAATCCCTAAGATTGCGTTGCACGAAAGTGCAGAGAATTCTGGGCCAAATCGATGACTGGTACACGAGACAACGTCATTCCGTCAGTCCGAAAAAACCCATAGTGTTCACGAGAAAACGGAAATTGGAGGGACTTTGTCTTCGAACACTGAAAAGTGTGACACTTGGTCTTTCCGATGAAGTTCAATATCTAGGAAGAGGCTGATTTGAGAGACACACGTTTCACTGAAGGTGAATCGCGCATTAAGCACAATGTCCTATAAATATACACAGCACTTATCAAACCAATCATCACTGGCGCCTCTGTGGTTTGGTGGCGACGTAGCATGGATAAGTGCACACTCCGAAAAATATACAGGCTGCAAAGAAGTGTATGCTTATGCATTAAGGGTGCCATGGGTACAACTTCCGCCCGTGCTCTAAATGATATGCCTGAGTTGCTCCTCTTGAATCTTAAGATACAACAGGAAGCAATAAAAGCAATGTGTAGCAGTATCCACTGTTTTTGACACCTAACGACGACCTGATACCCACAGGTTCATTTTGAAGGAAGTTTGAAATCAAAATTGCATGAGCAATGGAGCAATCCAGAGTGTATTCAGGGAGGTTTGACGGATACTTTATTTACCGATGGGTCCAAGAATGAAATAGGGTCTGAAGCCGGATGGTACTTAAACGACAGTAATAAATATCACTATGCTATGGGGGAAATGGCAACTGTTTTCCAAACGGAAGTTTTTGCCATCCTGAAAGTAGCCGAATGAATAATCGAGAGGAGATGGAGCGGGAAATAGATTGGAGTTATCAGTGACAGTCAGACTGCACTGAAGGCCTTGGAGAATGCGAGGCAAACCTCAAGGATTGTTCAAGAATGTAAGAAGAAGTTTAATTCTGTCGCAAGACCAAGCAGGCTTGTACTAATATGGGTTTCAGGACACTCTGGTGTTCAAGGAAATGAAATTGCCAATGAATGGGCCAACCGTGGATCAGCGGTTCCCTCAGAGGGACCAGAGCCAATAATTGGAATCTTTTCCGCAGGAATCATGAATTGGATCAGCGATTATGTATGCAATTTACATAAAGAGCGATGGTCCGAACAGAAACGTCTAAAACTTCCTACTAAAACTTAGAAGGAAAGACAATCGGTTGATGGTCGGTATTATTAGAGCACTTTCTCTGTGAGTGTCCTGCCTTTGCTAGAACACGGCTACGAGTTTTGGGTTCCGATGTCGTGAGAGTGAGTAATACTCGTTCCCTAAATCTGGAGAATATTTACAGATTTACCAAAGAATCTGGAAAATTCTCACAGGCCTATGTCTCTGTCTCTATTTTTTACTATCTCATTCTCTGACACTTTTCTCCTCTCCTCCTTGACTAGGGTCACCAAATATTTTTGTGCTCCTTGGCTCGACCTAATCAAATTTCAATTTCAATTGGAAACACAGAGGGAAGTCAGGCGAAAACAATGAGACAATGGTACCCGAAGACTGGCATCAGTGGGAAAATAAAATTATTCTCATGTAATATCTATTACCGAACAAGAAAACATCTAACTCCGCATAAATTATTCCGAAGAAATTGATCTGGAACTGTTTAAATCCGTACCAAAGTTTAACGCGGATAAAAGCGGTTCCACTACAACTTTGATGATCAATGTTCTTTATACGCTTTGTTGGACGAAATGTAAAAGATCGCACAAGGAGGAATTCACACATCTAAGTACCAATTGCACTCCAATTAGCATTATCCAAAATTTAAAAGTCCCGTGGCCAAAATAAGGCACTTATGGATGATTATACGAACCAAGAAGCAGTTAAAACGTTTATTTTTGAATTGATCTCCCAATGCACCGGCGAAATCGTATACAGTAACAACGCGATTAGCTTGGAATCAACATATGGGATAGCATGTATGTACAATATCCCAGGACAACCTTAATAATCAGTTTGAGATACAAGCAACAATAAATCGTTTGAATCAAACTCAGAATACCCACCCACATCCTATCTGCAGGAGCTGTCAAGCAGAAGGTGCGAAGAAAAGTATTTTCCACTACTTATGTGAATGTCCAGGGCTAGCTAGGGCACGACTCCGCTCCTTTGGTAAGCCTTTCCTGTAGCAAATTAATGACATCTCAGACATCGAGAATTTGCTGCTATACTTGGACCTCACTAAATGGATTTGACTTAGAACAACAAACAAAAAAAAAAAAAAAAAAAAAAACATTATTATACGAGGACGGTGGTAGTAAAACGGTGCTGGGCACTAAGTAGGAATTATTTCAGTGAAAATACTCAACCACTTCAACAACCCACCCAGATCGAGAGGACAGAAACCAACATCAATACAGGCCAAATGTTAGGATCCAAAGAAACAAGTAAGCAGTTTGTGCGAACAACTAGGTAAAAAAGGTAGCTAACTATAACAATTCAAATAACATGTATAAAAGAGATCCCTACTAATCTAAATGTGGCTACATCACTAAAACGATTTCAAAGAATAAATCAGATTAAGTAGGCGGATTTACAATCTGTTGACTTTTCTAGCTACAAAGAACAATTTGAATTAGACATCAAGTAAACGGACTGCTCTGCATTCAAGTATTGAGTAAATAATAACATAGAGTCACAATCTCGAGCAAAAGTTATCTCAAGCTTGCTGTGTGACCAATTTTTGCGAAGTATGACAATACTTCGGCATCAGTGGACTGAGCAGGAAATTGAAAAATATGACAAGTGCAAATACACAACATGTTTTAGAGGTCAGTTAATGTGCAATTAATTTGTCGCAATTTTTGGAACGCGCCAATGGCTGCGATGTTTTATTGCTTTACTGAATTACTCTATAGTTGTTTTTACAATATCTGTAGATGCTTGGCACCAGGTTCAAATCTAGAGACCGTCATCTCCGCAAATTCACTTTTTATTTTAATTTAATTATTATATTAGGAAGCAAATATCCGATTGATCGAATTCCTAACATTTGCTAAAACAATTCTGTTTTGCATATGCAAGTTAATATCCTACTCTGGTAAGCCGCATAATGGCAAATATATACAAAAAGTTACAGTAAACAATACTTTTTAAAGCTAGCATAAGCACAAATTGGAGGATGATGAAATAAGCTCATCCAGTAGTGAAATATTTACAGTAAACATAAACAATTATTTGTTAAGGATAGAGTAAGCAAAAATTTTGTATAAAAGAAATAATGAAAGAATAAAATGGCTACTCCAAGTTTGAGTTTGAAATCAAGCGTTGCATTTTTATTTTTAACGCTCACGCGCGTTACAACATTAATTGGCGATCCTGCCAGGAGTCATCAACTGTAAGCGAATACCTCGTGAGAGAGGGCATACGGTCGGTGAAAATAAAAATAAGTACCCCACAAATCGGGCGAAAAAATAACACAATATATTTTGCGGTAAAAATAAAAAGTACCCCATGAATCGGGTGAAAAAATAAATTTTCGGAAACATTTTTTTTAAACAAATTAAAGATGGCAACGCGTATGAATGAATAGTTAGAGGAAGGAGAAAGGACTAAGAATACTGTATATCTGCCAAAGGAACATTATCAGGACGACACCAGAATCAGGGTTATATTAATGGAAGTTATTATTAATAATTATAAGAAATGCGAAAATATAGCTGTGTATTTATCATAATAAAAAAAACCGTAGAAATAAGGTAAATGGGAAATAGTTCAAGTACCCCTAAATACGTGCGTCTGTATTATTGCAGTTACTGTGGCAGTAATCACAAAGAATCTAAGTGCCCACACTTAAATAAGAAGATAGTGAAAAGGTGTAATTGAGTGAAAGATTTATCAAGAGAATAAGTGCAAAAGGTGAGGAAAGGACCTTGAAAAAATTTATACAAGAATATACACTGGACGATATAATAGTTAAATTTGCAAGAATGGCAGTGAATAATTTATCTGCGGAAGATATAGCTAGATTAATAGCTACTCACACAGCTTTTGATAATGCCACTTTCGGCTCAATATGTTCTTCTGCCGAACGCCATGGAGTTAATCAAACCCTTGAAAAGTGGATATGTTCCATGCACTCACAGAAGCTGTTAGCCTCTGGGCCGTCAGGGGTAAGCAAGGATGTCTCCAAGGGGGCGTTCTTTCTCCGCTGCTGGGGAGCTTGGTCGAAGACTCTCTACTAGAGTAAATGCAGGAACTCGGTTCTCATGTCCAAGCATATGCGGACGATGTCTCTGCGCTAACATCGAATAAATCCCTAAGATTGCGTTGCACGAAAGTGCAGAGAATTCTGGACCAAATCGATGACTGGTACACGAGACAACGTCATTCCGTCAGTCCGAAAAAACCCATAGTGTTCACGAGAAAACGGAAATTGGAGGGACTTTGTCTTCGAACACTGAAAAGTGTGACACTTGGTCTTTCCGATGAAGTTCAATATCTAGGAAGAGGCTGATTTGAGAGACACACGTTTCACTGAAGGTGAATCGCGCATTAAGCACAATGTCCTATAAATATACACAGCACTTATCAAACCAATCATCACTGGCGCCTCTGTGGTTTGGTGGCGACATAGCATGGATAAGTGCACACTCTGAAAAATATACAGGCTGCAAAGAAGTGTATGTTTATGCATTAAGGGTGCCATGGGGACAACTTCCGCCCGTGCTCTAAATGATATGCCTGAGTTGCTCCTCTTGAATCTTAAGATACAACAGGAAGCAATAAAAGCAATGTGTACTCTCCAAAAATATGGTTTCGGGCACGAAGACGGCACTTAGGGGTACAGAGAAATCTTTACGTTGCTATCGGAGCAGTATCCACTGTTTTTGACACCTAAAGACGACCTGATACCCACAGGTTCATTTGGAAGGAAGTTTGAAATCAAAATTGCATGAGCAATGGAGCAATCCAGAATGTATTCAGGGAGGTTTGACGGATACTTTCTTTACCGATGGGTCCAAGAATGAAATAGGGTCTGAAGGGCTAGCTAGGGCACGACTTGGGGTGTAGAGCAGATCGCCTCCGCGTGGTGCACCCTGGCTAGCGCTAAATGATCTGCGGCCTTAACGGCCTTCCTGAACGATGACGATCCCCCCGCTTTCTGATTTGGACTTTTTCTTCTTCAACACTTTTGGACATTTTCTGACCCCTGTGCTGGTAGTCGCGTCATTCTGCCACCTGAGTATGCTGAGGTGAAACTCAGCAGAAATGGCTGGTGGGCTAATGACGTGACTGCCCCCGTCCCGCTAAAACCTTGGCAGGCCTCGGAGTACGTTCCAAACCCGTAGCCATTGGGTTGGCGGTGTAGGTGCGGTTGGGACGACTCCCGTCTTTGTGTCCGGTCTGGCTCTGAACGCATGCCCCATAAGGACGTGCGTCAACCCTCGCATGGCCTCCCTGCTGCGGCACAGACAACCATGGGACCCTTTAAGGACGACTACACACTACGGGTTTGGATAGCGGCTTCGAGTGGGGACCCACTCAATACAATAATGTACAACAACAAAACAACAACAACAACAAACAACAACACAACTAGCAAAACAATAAACGGTGGCGGGAACTCGGAACCGAGTCCCAAAACCAACTCCCTCAAGACAGGAGGAGCGAAATCGCCTCCTAAGAAATTTTTGCCCCGGGGGGCAGTCTCTAGTGGGGGTAACGCATCGGAACCGATGCGTAAGGTAATAACCAAGGGAGACACCGAGGGAAAGTCGGAACCGACTTTCAATACTAATCGGGGGGTAAAAGGTGGGAACCCACCTTTGATAGGTAACGGAATACAGGCGGAACCGTCTGTAATTCTTAAAGTAGGGGCGATGGATGGGAAAGCCAGCACCAGCAAGGGGCTTTCCCCTAGTTTTCCGGGGACTTCGGGAGCATCTCTCCGGGGACCCTCCACTAAGCCTAAACGGCAGCTAGGGCAGAGCAAACGGTCCTTCTCTGATCTTCGTACGGCTACCAAGATCCTGGAGCGCTACGGTGGGCAGAATGACTCTCAGGTATCTGGAAGCGTGGAAGCGAATGCGCCACAACCGGACTCGGGAGTTAAAAGACAACGCTCCCAGGAAGAGGATATCCCGCAAGAGAAGAGACCCAGGATTGGTGGTGGCCCGCCAAAATCATTTAGCGAAGTCGCTAAACAGGCGGGCTCGATCATTCTGGGCATAATAGACAGCGGTAAAGAAGACGGCGCCATCTCTAGGGAAGAATGGAAGAGGGTAGCGTCCGCCATCTCCGCAGTATTTATGAGGGTAGTGAGGGAAAACCCTGCCCCCCCCCCAAGCTGTGAAAGTGCAGGATGGCACTACGGTTCATTCAAACGAATAGTCTGCGCTGACAAACGGTCAGCCTCAATGTACAGGGCGGCAGTAGCCTTGGTGGGAGAGGTATGGGAGGGAGCTAAGCTGAGGGTAGTGGACCGAAAGGATCTACCTGTACGTCCGCGAGCACGTGTCTGGCTCCCCTCCGAACCCTCTGCCTCGAAGGAGATGGAGGAAATCCTCCGCTATTGCAACCCTACACTTCCCACGCACAACTGGAGGGTGGTGAAGGTGGAGAAGACTGAGGGATCCTATCGGCAAGCGCTGATTCTGCTGAATGCAGAGTCCCTCAGTCCTCTCGCTGAAGCAAAAGGGGTCATTAACTATGGCTTCGAGAAGGTAGTCCTTAAGGTCTACCAAACCGATGCCAGAGGAGATGCCTCTGCACATCCGGACGTGCTGGGAGACGTAATGCCCACAGTGGAGGAAGCTCCTGTGGACATGGAAGTGGAATCCGTCATGTCGGAGGGTGACAATGCTGATGACGTTCGCTCTTTACCGGGGTCCGTCATAAGCATCGGGTCGTTCTTCGACAGGGCGGAGGAGGAGAGGCTTCTGGCCTCGGAAAGCGAGGACGCCGTCCTTGAGGTGATGGACAGGATCCTGGAGGATGAATATTCTTCAGATAAATCTTCAGCACTCTAAGGCGGCGTCCGCCAACTTACTTACCCACCTTGAGTAAGGTGGAGCTGATATAGTCCTGATCCAGGAGCCGTGGCTGAGCAGCAACGGCATTTCTGGGCTCAGGACGAAAAGCTACAAACTGGTGGCGTATAGCAGGACAGGTAAACCAAGATCCTGTATACTTATCAAGAGGGAACTTAACGCATTTATTTTGCCTAATTTCAGCAATGAAGACATTGTGACGGTGAGCCTGGAGGGCCCTTCTGGGAAAATATGGCTGATGTCAGTCTACATGGCACATGACGACGAGGTGGAACCGCCTCCGGTGCTGCTAAGGAAAACCCTAGCCGAAGCAAAACGCAGGAAAATCGGCGTTATTATAGGCTCTGACGCGAACTCCCATCACACCTGCTGGGGAAGCTCAGACATCAATGCAAGAGGTGAGTCACTTTTTGATTATATTCTAAACGAGGACTTGTTTATTTGTAACAGGGGTAAAGACCCCACTTTCATTACCGCAGCCAGAGAGGAGGTGCTTGACCTCACTCTGGCTTCTTCTTTACTGATAAACCGAATCTCCGATTGGAAGGTGCTAAATGCTCATTCCTTCTCGGACCATAGGTACATTCAGTTCTCTCTCGCTGAAACCCGTCCAACAAGATCCCCCTACAGGAACCTGAGGAGGACGGACTGGGTTGCATACAACAGAAATCTACTGAACCTACTCCCCGAAGCACCGGGAGGAAATCAAGATCTATCGGAAGAAGCGATCGACGAACTGGTGGAGACTTTCACCTCAGCTTGCAACAACGCCCTTGAAACCTCCTGTCCAACAAAGCCTTTTCCCAGGAAGGAAAAACCGCCTTGGTGGACAGCGGAGCTCTCTGAGCTTAGGGCCTCATGCAGACGCCTTTTTAATAGGGCTAAAAGAATAAGATCTCCCTCGGGATGGGAGCTTTATAAGGCAGGGCTAGGAATATATAAGTCCGAAATTAGGAAAGCCAAGAGGGACTCTTGGAGAAGCTTCTGCGAGAGCGTAGAGGTCTGCCATGAGTCTTCCAGATTTAGACGAGTACTCACGAAGAGTTCCGCTCCCTTGGGGTACTTAAGAGACGAACTGGGACGGTGGGCGATGAGCAGCGAGGAGTCACTAAAGTTACTTCTCGACGCCCATTTTCCGACGAGCCCAGCACCTAGCAGCACCGGCCTGGAAAGCAGATCAACCTGCACTCGAGACCGGGGCTGGTTGATGGATAAGCGCCGCCTGTCTTGGGCCATTGAATCCTTTAGACCCTTCAAGTCGCCTGGTCCTGACGGCATCATTCCTGCACAACTGCAAAAATCAGTGGAGGTATCATGCCGTTGGTTGAGCCCTATCTATGCGAGCTGCGTAGCCAGGGGCTATATACCGAGGTCATGGAGGACCGTGAGGGTTGTCTTTATACCCAAGGCAGGTAAGTGCTCGCATGTCTCCCCTAAGGACTTCAGGCCAATCAGTCTCTCATCTTTTTTGCTAAAAACCCTTGAGAGACTGATTGACCTGCACATAAGAAGCGAAATTCCTCGGGGTCGGTTGTCGCATACCCAACATGCTTACTGCAAGGGAAGATCGGTGGAATCTGCCCTGCACACAATTCTGAAAGAGATTGAGGAGTCTCTTTCTCAGAAGGAGCTTGCGGTGGGCGCCTTCCTCGACATCGAGGGGGCTTTTAACAACGACCTCCCGGAAGCAATCACCCGGTCTCTGGGTAAACTGGGGGTCGAAACCGACCTGATCAGATTTATCTATAAAATGCTCAGCGACAGAACTGTCGCGGCAGAATGGGGCGGCATCTCCATTCACCGGCAGGTGAGTAGGGGCACTCCGCAAGGTGGTGTTCTCTCGCCTTTCCTCTGGGTCGCTGTTGTAAATGACTTGCTGGAGGAGCTGGTGAAAGGGGGCTGCAGGGTGGTTGCCTACGCGGATGACGTCGCATTAATCGTCAGAGGAAAATTTGTGGATACTCTGTACAACCTGATGCAGGGATATCTTAACGTAGTTGTTAGATGGGCAACGGACTGCGGCCTGTCGGTGAATCCTCTTAAGACGGAGCTCGTCTTATTTACGAGGAAACATAAAATACCCAGAGCTCAACTTCCCTCACTAGGGGGCGCTCCGCTGATGCTTTCTGACTAGGTTAAGTACCTAGGTATTATCCTTGACAGCAAGCTCACATGGAAGCCCAATATTGAGGAAAGAGTGAGGAAAGCAACAATCGCCTTGTATGGATGCAAGGGCGCAATTGGTAAAAGATGGGGCCTCTCGCCTAGAGTTGTTTTCTGGCTGTACAATACTATTGTAAAGCCTATCTTGTTATATGGAGTCATAGTCTGGTGGAACTCACTAGAGAAGACGACATTGGTGAAGAAGCTGGAGAGAGTCCAGAGGTCGGCACTCATTGGAATCAGTGGGGCGCTTCGAACGACTCCTACTCTGGCGCTCAACGCAATGTTAAATGTGGTACCCGTAGACATCGCAGGCAGAATTGCCGCCTCGCGTACCGCAATCAGACTGAGGGGCTGGAGCTATAAGCTCAACCTCACTTATGGGCACTCAAGCATTCTCAGAAACTTCGAGTTCATCCCTCTGTCAACGGATCAGTGTATACCCTCGTTCATTCCAACCGGAAACTTCTCCACTCATATTCCGTCAAGGGAAGAGTGGAGGGAGGGCTACACTTGGGGACAGGGCATGGTGAACTTGTTCACGGATGGATCGAAGTTGGAAGAAAAGGTTGGCGGAGGAGTATTTTGCGAGGAGCTCCCCACCAGACTCAAATTCAGGCTACCGGACCACTGCAGTGTGTTCCAGGCAGAGGTAGCCGCAATCAAGGAGGCAGCCGATTGGCTGCTCAAATGCGTATTAACGGTCAAGAAAGTAAATATTTACTCCGACAGCCAAGCGGCAATAAGGGCCCTCGGGTCTACGACGGTGCATTCGGAATTGGTCAAGGAATGCTTGACCTCGCTTTCGACTGCGTCCGAATTCTTTAACATCAGCCTCATCTGGGTTCCTGGTCACTGCGGCATTGCTGGAAACTGTGAGGCGGATGAGCTGGCCAGACAAGGGACATGCGAGGTGATTTCCCCGCGAAGGGAGAGAATTGGGATCCCCCTGACTACCTGTGGTCCGCTTCTGGAAAGATGGGCATCGCACCAACTCAGCGAGCGCTGGGCAAGTACACGAACGTGTAAGGTCGCGAAATCCTTCTGGCCACGTGTGGACCGCAGGCGCTCGGGCGAGCTCCTGAGGCTGACAAAATATCAGCTCTCTAATCTCGTGGGTTTTCTCACAGGACACAATGCGCGAGGAATGCATGCTGTGAGACTTGGAATCACCTCGAGTCCCTTTTGCGCTGGATGTATGGAGGATGAGGTGGAATCATCTCAGCACCTTCTCCTTAGCTGCCCTGCTCTGGCGGGGCTAAGATCTAGGCATCTTGGCTCCTACTTCTTTGTCACGCCTGCTGATATAGCTGGCGCTGACATTAAAAATCTGATGAGTTTCATCAGCAGCATAAAGCGGTTGACGCAAACATAGTCATCGTTTGTAATCCGCACGCTCCCAACTCTCCCAGCACCACCTCTCCCCGCCCTCTCCCAGTATCCCATCGGTCTTTCTCTCCCGCCTCACCCCTCCGTAATGGTATCACAAAGGACGAATCCTTCTTCGTCCAAGTGTGCCCATTCCCTGGGCAACCATATCAACCTAACCTAACCTAGGGCACGACTCCGCTCCTTTGGTAAGCCTTTCCTGCAGCAAATTAATGACATCTATCTCAGATATCGAGAATTTGCTGCTATACTTGGACCTCACTAAATGGATTTGACTTAGAACAACAAACAAACAAAAAAAAAAAAAAAAAAAAAAAAAACAAATATTATAATACGAAGACGGTGGTAGTAAAACGGTGCTGGGCACTAAGTAGGAATTATTTCAGTGAAAATACTCAACCACTTCAACAACGCACCCAGATCGAGAGGACAGAAACCAACATCAATACAGGCCACAAATGTTAGGATCCAAAGAAACAAGTAAGCAGTTTGTGCGAACAACTAGGTAAAAAAGGTAGCTATAACAATTCAAATAACATGTATAAAAGAGATCCCTACTAATCAAAATGTTGCTACATCACTAAAACGATTTCAAAGAATAAATCAGATTAAGTAGGCGGATTTACAATCTGTTGACTTTTCTAGCTACAAAGAACAATTTGAATTAGACATCAAGTAAACGGACTGCTCTGCATTCAAGTATTGAGTAAATAATAACATAGAGTCACAATCTCGAGCAAAAGTTATCTCAAGCTTGCTGTGTGACCAATTTTTGCGAAGTATGACAATACTTCGGCATCAGTGGACTGAGCAGGAAATTGAAAAATATGACAAGTGCAAATACACAACATGTTTTAGAGGTCAGTTAATGTGCAATTAATTTGTCGCAATTTTTGGAACGCGCCAATGGCTGCGATGTTTTATTGCTTTACTGAATTACTCTATAGTTGTTTTTACAATATCTGTAGATGCTTGGCACCAGGTTCAAATCCTGAGACCGTCATCTCCGCAAATTCACTTTTTATTTTAATTTAATTATTATATTAGGAAGCAAATATCCGATTGATCGAATTCCTAACATTTGCTAAAACAATTCTGTTTTGCATATGCAAGTTAATACCCTACTCTCGTAAGCCGCATAATGGCAAATATATACAAAAAGTTACAGTAAACAATACTTTTTAAAGCTAGCATAAGCATAAATTGGAGGATGATGAAATAAGCTCATCCAGTAGTGAAATATTTACAGTAAACATAAACAATTATTTGTTAAGGATAGAGTAAGCAAAAATTTTGTATAAAAGAAATAATGAAAGAATAAAATGGCTACTTCAAGTTTGAGTTTGAAATCAAGCGTTGCATTTTTATTTTTAACGCTCACGCGAGTTAAGTGTCCGCGTGGAGAAAATAATAAAAATGTATCTTTTTCTGAGCGGAGCTCCTTTTTGAGTTCATTTATTTTCAGAACTAATCTTATATTTTAATGCTTAGATCTATTTATACTATTTCTAAATACAATTTGGTTTGAGATATGTTTACATGTTTTTATATTTAGCTGTTATCATGGTATTGTTTAGTCTCTGCATATATTTGTATTTTAATGCTTAGATCTATTTATACTATTCCTAAATATAATTTGGTTTGAGATATGCTTACATGTTTTTATATTTAGCTGTTATCATGGTATTGTTTAGTCTCTGCATATATTTGTATTTTAATGCTTACATGTGTTTATTGTAAGAAGGGACAAAGACCATGTTTATATTGTTTATCATTATTGTTTGGAAACAATGATAATGTATGTTTACAGTGTATGTATGTGTCAACGTCGTTAACTCTCCCCGGTGTTTAGAATGAAATGTCCTCATTTCAAATCTGCTGTAGTCGGAGTAGTTCGCTATGTGATATAGGTAAGCTGTGTGGTCAAACATATACATCGTGTCTGATTCTACAAGCATAAATTTTTTACCTTTTAAGTCCGTTATTTTGTCGGAAGAACAAGATGAAAGAATAAATAATAATATAAATCCAGTTGCCTTCATGTTGCTACTTTCCTGATACTGTCTTTATGTATAATTTTCCCTTTTACTGTCAGAATCTTGTCCCCTCGATCTTCTTTAACTAGGTGTTTGTTGTATTTTGCCGAGATTTTATTTCGTCGATCTGTCCTGCTGTAAATCGTATCGCCTTCCTTGTAGGTTATAATCTTTCGATTTTTGTTATGGTACCTTAAAAGCTGGTGCTGCTTCCGTTCAAGCGTTTCACGAATGTCAGGATATTTGTCGCGATTATAAAACACATCCTCAGGTTTATATCCTGTGCTTGAGTGAATAGTTTTGTTGTATTGGCAAACTGCGTTGTATAACTCGTCAGCGGGAGCTGTTTTATTCTCTGCAGCTAAAGTTTGACAGAGTTCGATGAGTGTGCTATGTAACCGTTCAACTTGAGCGTTTGATGTTGAATGATGTACAGGCGTCACGGAGTGGGTTATTTGTAGTCGACTGTATACTGATTTTGCCATATTTCCTATGAATATACTCTCGTTATCAGTCATAAGATATTTTGCGTTGGAGTAGATTTGTGTGAGAGCTTCCTCAATATACTCGTGGCAATGTAATTTATTTTATAATTTTCGAATAAAACAGTATTTCGAGTATCTGTCTATTGAACTGAGATACGTATTGTTGTTCATATGAAATATGTCCATTTGTATGTATTCCCCTACTCTTGTTGGTATTGGTGTTTTTCCTATAGGTTGCCTGTTCGGCTGTCGTTCGTATTTATGTACAAGGCATATTTCGCATATGTTTGTCTCCGTACTGCACATTTTTTTTAGGTTTGGCCAGTAGTAATTTAAAAGTATCTCTTGAGCGTTGTTTTTGTAATTTCTATGAGCTCTTCTGTGAGTTTGAATAATAATCTCTTTTTGTCTATCGATATTCGTAATATCAATAAGGAGTGTTTGTGCTTGTACAAACGTACAATTTGGAAATGTACGAATAATATCTTTTCCAAAGTGAAATATTTTTTCATTTTCTACCCTTAAAGCGTTTGTAACGTTTGGTCTGACTACCTCCTTCAACTTGTTGCATAAAATTTGTGAATCGTTGTAATATATTGTGTGTCTAAAATGGTCGGCAAATATTGTCTGAGATACGGTTTCTTTTTCTTCATGGGTTTTTATAATAATTATTTGGTTTTTGAAAGAGTTGAATGGTTGTTTCACTTTTTTCATTATTTCTGTTGGTGAGCTTTGTGCGGAATGGGCTGAGCAATCCGTTGAGGTGTTTATTTGTTGTCGAGAAAGTGCATCTGCTACAACATTTTGATGACCAGGTTTGTAAACTAATTTTGCTCCGTACTCTTCTATTAAGTTTTTCCATCTTTTTAATTTGCTATTTGGATTTTTTTCTGATATAGAATAAATTAATGATTGGTGGTCCGTATAAATTGTCAAATCGGCTACTCCGTATAAGTAATTTCGTAGTTTTTGTAGTGCCCATACTATAGCTAAAAGTTCTTTTTCATTGGTACTATAACTTTGTTCGGTATCGCTAAGAATTCTCGAAATAAAAGCGATGGGTTTTCGATTTTGGGCAAGTACAGCTCCTATAGCAAAATTACTTGCGTCAGTCGTGAGTTCGAAAGGTTTTAAAAAATCTGGTTGATACAATTCTACCTGTGCCTGTAATTCTATTTTAATTTTTTCAAAGGCATGTATTGCAGCTTCGTCTAACTTTATTTCTATTTTTGCGCTTTTATTCTTTTTTACCATACCTTGTTCTCCTCTGAGATGTATTGTCAAGGGTTTTGTTATTTTTGCAAAGTTTTTAATAAATTTTCTATAGTAACTGGCGAGTCCTAAAAATGACCTCAATTCTTTTAAAGTTTTTGGTTCAGGGAACTTCTTTATTGTTTCGATTTTATTTGGGTCTACGGTCACTCTATTGTGTTTAATGATGTGGCCTAAGTATTCAACGGAATCTTTGAAGAAATGTGATTTTTCGTTCGAGATCTTCATGTTAGCATTATGGAGTGCATTGATTATAGTTCGGATGTGTTCAATATGTTCTTCGGTTGAAGAATAATATATCAGTACGTCATCAATATACACATATGCAAATTTTCCAATATATTCACGCAAAATATCGTCAACACATCGTTGAAATATTGCCGGTGCGTTTTTTAAACCAAAAGGCATCCTAACAAATTCATATTTTGCACCATTTACTGAAAATGCTGTCTTTTCTCTATCTTTATCTTTAATGAGGATTTGGTGGAATCCTGATTCTAAGTCTATTGTTGAAAATATTTTTGCTTTCCCTAGACTTTGTATAGTCATGTTTACGTCGGGTATCGGGTACCTATCTGTAATTGTGTGGGAATTTACTTTCTGAAAATCAACAACCATCCGTCTCTTGGGTCTGCCTTGGTCATCGGTGTCCTTTTTAGGAACGGTCCATATAGGGGAATTATACGGGCTTTTGCTTGGTTGAATAATTCCTTCTTTAAGTAATTTATTTATTTCACTTTTCACAAACTCATGGTCTGCCATCGGATAAGGGTATTGCTTAGTCCAAATGGGGTCGTCCGATTGAGTTCTAATTGAAGCTTCAATTGTTGTTGTAAATGGTAAAGACTCACTTATATAATCATTTCTTTGCATAATTTGAGAAATTTCTTTTTTATAACTCTCATTATCTAAGTTGTAATTAATTTTTTGTTCTTCAATCCTCTTTTTATATTTCAGGCTATAATCAAATAAATTTACTTCTGCTTTTAATACACGTAATCCCTGTTCTCCAAGTATCATGTCAAAATCGTTCAACTCCTTAATTTCATAGAATGTTAAATGATGCCCGTACATCGTTATTATTTTTTTAGAATTAATAATTGAGTAGCCATGTAAGGTTTTGGTTTTAAATGGTTTCAATTTAATAGATTTCCCTATATTACAATTTATATTTATGTAATTGTTAGTAGAGCCTGTGTCGATTAATAAGGTAACGGGTGTGCCGGTTAGGCTGCATTTTGTTGGTAAGCAAGGCAACCCGTTTACTCGCCTAAAAAAGTACTGCCTGTTTCATATTGTTCTTCGTAATTTGATACATCTACTGACTCTGGAGCTTCTCTATTTAATTGATTTATTCTTTGGAACTTCCTATCTTGCAGGGAAGTCGCATTATTGTAATTAGATGCCCTATCTCTCTTATATGCATTGTTTGGTTTAAAATGATTTCGACTTACCGCGTTGTTGTACCTGGTTGTCTGCATATACTGCCTGGAGTGATCTACGTCCATTGGAATAGGCGTGGGTTGTTGTAGTTGTGGTGGTTGTTGTTGTTGGTGCTGAAATCGCTGATTATTCCCGTATACCTGTATCCCTGGATTATATCGATGTTGCCTGTCTTCATATCGTGGTGCTGGACGATTTTCGGGATAATGATGACGTGCTGGATTTGATCGCTGCGGCTGTATATCGAACTGTTGATTCACATTGTCGTGGTATATTGTACACGCAATGGCATAGGCTGCCTCCAAGTCTTTTGGGATATTGCTGTATAGTGTTCCGCTAGTGTATTTGCTGTTTAGCCCTAGTATGAAAGTACGCACAGCTTCTTCGTTAGCATATTCTAACATTGCTGCATTGTTTTGACTAGCAGACATCTCGATTTTAGACAAGGCTAAATTTAATGCCTTGCTGACCTCACTATGAAATTCAGACAATGTACGTCTTCCTTGGACTATTCTTTTCATATCGTCTAGTAGGACATATAACGGACGCTGATCTGCATAGGTGTAATCTAGTCGATTGATTATCGAGTAGAAATTTAATTTTGTGTTGTGGTTTGTTAGAATATCAGCTGCCGACCCAATAATCTTCGTGCGTACTATTCCCAATGCCGAGTAATAACGAGGGTGTTCCATAAAACCCTTAATGGACTCCATAAATGTCCAGGCTTGATTTCTCCAAGAACGGTACTGCGTTTTATCGCCATCAAATTTTGGTAACGCTTTAAATAGCTCCAGATCAATATCCTTAGGGTCTGTTAGTGCCAGACGGGCTTCTTCATGTTGAGTAACAAATGTTACTTGTTGGAATGATTCCCTTTTGATGGTTTCAATGTGTTGCTGGAAGGATTCTTGTTGGCTCTGCATGTTGATTGCCAATGCCGTTATTTGGGCTTTCAGGGCTGCTATTTCGGTTTCCATCTCGACTTTCATGTCCCGATTACTGTCGTAGGTGCGGTTTTTTTTTACTAACCGTAAATTTTTAAAGTGCTCCAGTTTTCTTTGCTGGTATAGTTAGGCTTCACTTAATAATTTTTGTTTCAATTTTTCAGAAACTGTCTTTCTTAAAGACCGTGGATTTTTATAATTTCCTTTATTTCAAGGACTTAGGTTTTGGGTGGCAAACGTATTGCAATCCCGGTTGAGCCCCCAGTTAAGTGTCCGCGTGGAGAAAATAATAAAAATATATCTTTTTTTGAGCGGAGCTCCTTTTTGAGTTCATTTATTTTCAGAACTAATCTTATATTTTAATGCTTAGATCTATTTATACTATTTCTAAATACAATTTGGTTTGAGATATGTTTACATGTTTTTATATTTAGCTGTTATCATGGTATTGTTTAGTCTCTGCATATATTTGTATTTTAATGCTTAGATCTATTTATACTATTCCTAAATACAATTTGGTTTGAGATATGTTTACATGTTTTTATATTTAGCTGTTATCATGGTATTGTTTAGTCTCTGCATATATTTGTATTTTAATGCTTACATGTGTTTATTGTAAGAAGGGACAAAGACCATGTTTATATTGTTTATCATTATTGTTTGGAAACAATGATAATGTATGTTTACAGTGTATGTATGTGTCAACGTCGTTAACTCGCTTTACAACACTAATTGGCGATCCTGCCAGGAGTCATCAACTGTAAGCGAATACCTCGTGAGAGAGGGCATACTGTCGGTGAAAATAAAAATAAGTACCCCACGAATCGGGCGAAAAAATAACACAATATATTTTGCGGAAAAAATAAAAAGTACCCCATAAATCGGGTGAAAAAATAAATTTTCGGAAAAAAATTTTTTTAAACAAATTAAAGATGGCAACGCGTATGAATGAATAGTTAGAGGAAGGAGAAAGGACTAAGAATACTGTATATCTGCCAAAGGAACATTATCAGGACGACACCAGAATCAGGGTTATATTAATGGAAGTTATTATTAATAATTATAAGAAATGCGAAAATATAGCTGTGAACTTATCATAATAAAGAAACCGTAGAAATAAGGTAAATGGGAAATAGTTCAAGTACCCCTAAATACGTGCGTCTGTATTATTGCAGTTACTGTGGCAGTAATCACAAAGAATCTAAGTGCCCACACTTAAATAAGAAGATAGTGAAAAGGTGTAATTGAGTGAAAGATTTATCAAGAGAATAAGTGCAAAAGGTGAGGAAAGGACCTTGAAAAAATTTATACAAGAATATACACTGGACGATATAATAGTTAGATTTGCAAGAATGGCAGTGAATAATTTATCTGCGGAAGATATAGCTAGATTAATAGCTACTCACACAGCTTTTGATAATGCCACTTTCGGCTCAATATGTTCTTCTGCCGAACGCCATGGAGTTAATCAAACCCTTGAAAAGTGGATATGTTCCATGCACTCACAGAAGCTGTTAGCCTCTGGGCCGTCAGGGGCAAGCAAGGATGTCTCCAAGGCGGCGTTCTTTCTCCGCTGCTGGGGAGCTTGGTCGAAGACTCTCTACTAGAGTAAATGCAGGAACTCGGTTCTCATGTCCAAGCATATGCGGACGATGTCTCTGCGCTAACATCGGATAAATCCCTAAGATTGCGTTGCACGAAAGTGCAGAGAATTCTGGACCAAATCGATGACTGGTACACGAGACAACGTCATTCCGTCAGTCCGAAAAAACCCACCGTGTTCACGAGAAAACGGAAATTGGAGGGACTTTGTCTTCGAACACTGGAAAGTGTGACACTTGGTCTTTCCGATGAAGTTCAATATCTAGGAAGAGGCTGATTTGGGAGACACACGTTTCACTGAAGGTGAATCGCGCATTAAGCACAATGTCCTATAAATATACACAGCACTTATCAAACCAATCATCACTGGCGCCTCTGTGGTTTGGTGGCGACGTAGCATGGATAAGTGCATACTCCGAAAAATATACAGGCTGCAAAGAAGTGTATGTTTATGCATTAAGGGTGCCATGGGGACAACTTCCGCCCGTGCTCTAAATGCTATGCCTGAGTTGCTCCTCTTGAATCTTAAGATACAACAGGAAGCAATTAAAGCAATGTGTATTCTCCAAAAATATGGTTTCGGGCTTGAAGACGGCACTTAGGGGCACAGAGAAATCTTTACGTTGCTATCGGAGCAGTATCCACTGTTTTTGACACCTAAAGACGACCTGATACCCACAGGTTCATTTAGAAGGAAGTTTGAAATCAAAATTGCATGAGCAATGGAGCAATCCAGAATGTATTCAGGGAGGTTTGACGGATACTTTCTTTACCGATGGGTCCAAGAATGAAATAGGGTCTGAAGCCGGATGGTACTTAAACGACAGTAATAAGTATCGCATGGATGGATGGTTCCATGTGTAGAAGTCCACGCAAGTGGGGAAAGTTACTGATCGCCATTCACTTGGGAGTGGCCAGGACGATTCTTCTACATATGGTTCAAGCAGCTCACAACGCCCGGGATTAGCCCACGTATCCTCTGGTTAGCTTCCGAACACCCGTTCGGGAGTGAGCTAAAGTGAGAAGGCGAAGCATCCCAGCATAGCTGGTTGTGCGCTGGGTTTGGGACCCGCCACTTAAAAAGCCCCCCCAATGAAAACAGCAACAAAGCCTCGGATGAGAACTTCCAAAACTGATGACGACCCCTGCAAACGAAATAAGGAATACGATTTGAGGGCATGCACCTGGAATGTCCGGTCCCTTAATGGGGAAGGTGCCTCTGCCCGGCTGGTTGATGTCCTCGTGAGAGTAAAGGCTGACATCACTGCCATCCAAGAGATGCGATGGACGGGGCAAGGTAAGAAAAACATAGGACCTTGCGACGTCTACTACAGCTGTCATGTAAAGGAGCGCAAATTCGGTGTCGGATTTGTTGTGGGAGAGAGACTTCGTCGCCAAGTACTGTCGTTCACTCCGGTGGACGAGCGTCTCGCAACAATCCGCATCAAAGCGCGATTTTTTAACATCTCGCTAATTTGCGCCCACGCCCCGACGGAAGAGAAGGACGATGCGACCAAGGATTCTTTCTATGAGCGCTTGGAACGTTCCTATGAGCGCTGCCCCCGCCACGACATAAAAATCGTGCTTGGCGACTTCAACGCCAGGGTGGGCAAGGAGGGAATTTTTGGTCCCACAGACGGAAAATTCAGCCTGCACAACGAAACATCCGGTAACGGACAGAGGCTGATCGACTTCGCCGGGGCCCGAAACATGGTAGTCTGTAGCACCAGATTCCAGCATAAGAAGATTCACCAAGCTACCTGGCTGTCTCCAGATCGAAAAACGCGAAACCAGATCGATCATGTTGTGATATATGGA